>JAOEGL010000002.1:97074416-97574416 GCA_034509955.1 Urosaurus nigricauda | reverse complement strand
TGATGATATAAATACTCCATAAGATTAGATGCTTAAGAAGACATGTTTGAGAATTGGCAATAGTTAGCAGAATCTACAGAAACCCTTTTAAAGGAGTAATTAAATAATTGGCAGATGAGACTATTCCCTTTTGGAGTGAGGCACTGATCACTTCCAGGATGTAGTCAGTGAACATCTTCCTGCAGGGTCAGGAGTGGGTAGGTGTAAACCTCCAGATATTATTGATTTGAAGCTGCCATAGTCCATCATCATTGGCTGTGTTGCCTAGTTTTGATGGGAGTTGTAAGTGCAAAATGTTTAAAGAGTTTCAGTTGGCCACCCCTGTGCTAGATGTTGTAAGTGAAGCAAAATAAGGTTTGTGTGAACAAATTATCAAATTGCCAAATTTTTAGGAAGAGTTCCTATTTTGGTCTATGCAGAATGAATGCTCTTACATACACTTATAGTTCTTAGGTGGTGAGATGCACAAGCACATTTCTTTTGGATGAAAATGAAATCTGGGGCAGTCTACATCCAGCTAGCATTTCTCAGTTTAGATACCAATTTCTGAAATTTCAAATACTTTGGGGGAAGTTAGGGAACTGTGAAGTAGTTTGATGGACAACATTGCTCAAGACAGCATTTTTCATGAGATTTTTTTAAAAAAACTGGGAGATTTGGTGGCATTGAAGGTATTTGTGCTTGCATGTTTTAAACATGTTTAGTTCATTGGAAACTATCTTGAGCTTGTAAGGAAAGCACTGTATAAAATTTTACTTGGCACAGGTTATGATGAAGAGTAGATGGGTTGATAGTATATGTTAACAGAAATTTTGATTTTTACACTGTGAAATTTATAATAGAATTTATAATATGGTGCTTTTCATGTCTTAGGAGTAAGTCCCATTGAATTTCATAGGAATTAATCCAAGGAAAGCAGGCTGTGCACTAACATCTTTGGGAGGCTAATATAGATGCCCTGATTGGCACTGATACAATTATTTAAGTGCCTGTTTCTTTGGAATTCATTAAAGATTGTTGGCAAATTCATCATCATCACCGCCATCATCATCATCATCATCATCATCTGTATACTTTGGATATTTTCCAAAGTTTTGTTGTTGTTTGCTTTCTTCATCTCAATTTATGTTTGATTGCCCCTCCCCCCCTCCTGTCATACACATTCCACTTTCATGGATACTGCTCAGATTGGTCACGAAGGCTATCCGAAATACCTTTGCCCTCTGCACGGCTCTGAGGTACAGCAACAGGTCACTCAATTAGCCCTGATATTAATTCACAGAGACCAGACTTGCCACTGTCTCCTTATATTCTTGCTAGTTACTCATTATTAACTGTAATGAATTTTAAGACCTTAGTGAGGTGCTTAAGCTGTAAGTACACAAAGCCCGAATTCAAGTCATGAATACTGAAGATGTTTTAAAATTGTGCTTCTCTTACTGGATGTAACTGTATTGCAATT
This sequence comes from Urosaurus nigricauda, assembly GCA_034509955.1. NCBI lineage: Eukaryota > Metazoa > Chordata > Lepidosauria > Squamata > Phrynosomatidae > Urosaurus > Urosaurus nigricauda. Next base: position 97,572,954 of record JAOEGL010000002.1, on the reverse strand, counting down.
AAAGTAATGAAAATAAGTATGTAATCAGTGTTGTTCTGTTTAGACCCAAACCTAATTGGTAGTATTGCTTAAATTAATGTTTATTACACCAGTTCTTTAACTTACAAGATGTAGAAATGTGTGAGTGTGTGTATGCATGCTGCATTGTCATTTATTTAACCCATTTTACAGACTGAATAAATTGGACCTAGTTATGTAGTATTATGAGGGATGCTTGGTTGTGGTTTTCTATCCATTTAATGGGGTATAAATTCTGTCTCAAGTATTCAGGAGATCTGTAACAACAAGAACAAAGGATGTTGATGTGTCTGTCTGAGGTAACATAGCTCATTGAGGGATCATGCCAGGTACCTCAGAATTTGACAGTCTTTTGGGTTGCCTTTCAAGTTGTAGTGGCCACTTTCAGGTTGAATTTCCAATTGGAGGGTGAGAAACAATTTAGGAGAAATTTCTTTGAAACACTGCTGATAAGATGTCGGAAGAAGGGGGTAAAGTATGGGACAATCAAGAGACTACATGCCCAGTCTCGGTGCTGCTAAGATTCTTGAAGCTAAAAAGTAAAGGGAAATGAGAGAGGACTAACTGTACAATTTCTGAGGAAAAAAGGGGTGAGCCACGAAACAGGTAGTTCCGTGGACTGCTTTGGGGTATAAAGTAGACAGCAGTGAACACACTTTAGCTAGCATTTAATACCAAACAGGATGCCTCTGCCTCTAACACTATCACAGAATTATAGAGTTGGAAGAGACCACAAGGTCCAAACCCCTGCCGTACAGGAACACAGTATCAAAGCACCCACAACAGATGGCTATCCAGCCTCTGTTTAAAAACCTCCAAAGAAGGAGAAACTATGAAACTGTGTCCCACTTAGGCTTTGGAAAAGCTGCTTTTTAAAATCGGGTCCCACAGAATCCCTCCACCAACATAGCCATAGCTCATGTTCCAAGTCCTGCTACTCTTGACTTCACTCACACTTGGTTGCATTAGTTGCATCTGCTCAAGTAAATTTTATGTAAAGCAGGGTTGGGAGACCTCCCTTCCAAGACCACATATAGTGATGGATGTGTGTTTGGGGGCCTTATGCCACGTAGTTGTGGCTGTGATGGCAGATGGCAAGCCTTGGGCTGGTTACAGGTAGGGTCTGAGTGATCATCCCCTCACCCACTACTCTTACTAACACATGGGGGCAGTGGTCATTCTCTCCCCCCCCCCTTCTCTCCCACATACCTCAGCCCCCTCGCACTCACTCATACATTTTCTGTTTTTCACATGCAGACAACTGAGCTGTGAGTTGGGGACATGATTTTGTTTGGAGGGGTTGTTCCCTGTGCCTCATCCTATGTTACAATTATGGTTGTGGAGAACAAAAAGAATATGGTGATAATGCTACAAAGCAAGGCTAATTCTTATTATCCTTATCTACAAAAATAACTCTTTCCTTTGTCTTCTAACTAAGAGGTGAGTTTCTGGCCATGTGATTTGGCAGTGCTGCTTTAACTGAGATGTCATGTCATTTTTCCTGATTGGTTTTCACAGGATCCAAGCAGCCCATATTTGCTTTAAACTGTTGCGGCTAAATGCGACTGTTAGTCCTAAATCAGATTCCTTGAATTAGTGGAATATGCATATTGCCTGACTGATTCATTTACTAAATGGGTCATGACTAACAATTCCATTGTGTATAAAGAGTCTTCAATATGTATAATTTGGGTCATACAATTTTGATTTCAGTACAGGTTTGATGCTACTATAAACTGTTGCGACACCACTGTAACAGGTACCATAATCTCTTCAGCAAATATTCAGCAAATATCAGATGTTGGGCCTTTGGTGCATCTTAGGCCGAAAACACACTTCAGAAACAGTCCAGTTTGAGATAGCTTTAGTTGCCCTGGCTCAATGGTAGGGAATTCTGGGAACTGTGGTTTTGCAAGATGTTTAGCCTATCATAGAGCTCTTGTGCCACAATGAACTGCAATTCCCAGGATTCTCCAGCCCTCAGCCAAGGCAGTTAAAGTGGTCTCAAACTGAATTATTTCTGCAGTGTGTTTTCGATCCAAGTTCTATTCAAATCCTTGGGATTTAGCCACTTAGAGTGCCATCTTATTCAGATTTCATTGCATTCAATAGGAGGTAAATCCTGAGCAGAAGCATATTGTGGGTTTAATTTCAATGATTTTGCAGTGGATTGTACATCCTTGTAATCTACAGTGTAATCTAATACGTTACTAAGTAAATTCCATTGTGCCATTGAGGCTTATTCAAAGGTGCATGTTGACAGTATTGTAGATCTCATGTTTATGTCATTATGTGTGAGCCTGAAATTTCGGACTGATTCTGATATGAAGTTATTTTTACCAACACAATCAATAACATGGGTCCATGGAACAAATGCTGCAAGTATGTTTGTACTGGGGGCTTGCGTACTATATCCAAATAAACAGAAGTCTCTTGTAATGGTGATAAGCCAGTGAAATATTGGTTTCCTGTTTGTGAAATGTTATGTGTAAAAAATGGCACTCTCTCTCTCTGTGTGCAAGTGTTATTGTCTGACAGCAGAAGAAGCTTTTAAAACCTTCTAGTCACTTAGAGTGAAGCCATACAATGCAAAGTTTGGTACTGCTGGCAGATCATATCCATCATTCAAACAGCATTATGAAAGAAAACGTGGGGGGCAGGAGAAGAGAGCCGCTCAGTCCGGTTTACATTTGTCACTGCTGACTAGCTTTTAAAAAATGTATTACTATTAGCCGTGTATGGCAGTAAGTAAGTTCCAGCTGCAGGGGATTTACTGCTCTGAGTGAGCTGGAGAAGCTTGGAATGCATTCACTTCCATCAGGGGATTTGTGTCCCTTGTCATTAGTCTTAACATGACTAAAGCAGGGAAGATTAAGAACAGACCAGTGTCACCTGCTCTGAACTTTAGAAAACGCTCCAGAACAATTAAAAGGAAAAGGAAAGATGAGAACTTTGAGGCAGCTATAAAGAAAAGGGTGTGTCCCTCTAAGGAGAGAAAAAGTTTCTTCCAATATAAATGACACGCAGAGGAAGAAATATTGAATTTATCCTCAAATGTATCAAGCAGTAGTAACTCTGTGTCTAGCAGCATCAGTACTTTTTCAGTGGTTTTTGACCAAGGTGTACCAGAGTACCTACACCTCACCTAGTTTAATACATTGCAGTGGGGAAAAAACAAACAAACTAGCTGTCAGCTAACCAGTTTGTCAGTTGAACATACCTGTGGGATGGTGATTTATATTACAAATGGCACCAAAGAAATGCCATTTTCCATCAATGACTATTTTTTGTGAAGAGTTTTCTGACTCTTAACATGTATAAACACATGTAGTGCTTCATTTAAATGAGGTGCAGCTTGAGAATTAATTTGGAACCAGAATGCATGGAACATACATGCCTTGTGTAATAGGACTGTGTAAATGTAAATCTCTTAGCTTATGAACAGTGGCAACTGGTGGCTTCCTGGTCATGAAAAAGTGAATCCAATTGGGCTTTTGGGCTGATTCTAAAGTGCGGAATACATTGGAGGACCATATTAAGCACTTTGGGTTCTTCATGAGGTGGTCTTGGGTATATTACTGGCTTGGTTCAGACAGTCAATTGAGGCTAAATAAACCATGGTTTATGATACTGGGAATAAGTGTCAGGTCACCATGCTTCCTCCCTCATGCACTGGTTTGGAGCTTAGTTTCTGGCTTGTATTAAGTCCAAATTCCCTGTTATAACCAAACTGGGTTACTCTGACTTAATAAATCAGGTGAGTAAGCTAGTGAAGGGGAAAAAAAGATTAAAGACCTACAGCAGGCCTGCACTATCTGCTAGGGTTTGGTTCCAGGACACCAAAATCCATGAATACTCAAGTCCCAGTATATACAATGATGTAGTACAGTTGGCCCTCTATATCCATAGATTCAGCTTGAAAATATTTTAAAAATACATAAATTAAAAAACAAGAACAACACCAAACCTTGATTTTGACATCAAAGGGACACCATTTACTATGCCACTGTATTTAATGGGATTTAGGCACTCACAGATTTTGTTAATCTGCTAGTTAGTAAGGTTTTATCTCCCTGTTTTTTTAAAAAAACTAGTAGTTTTGTTATATGTGTTGCTTTATTTTTGATTTTCTGGTCTTTGACCATGATAAATTTGTTGTTATCCATGTTGTTGCTGGTGGTGGTCCTGGAATCAAACCCCAGTGGATACCAAGGGCTCACTGTAAATTGGTGTCCCTTTAATGTCAAAATCAGGGTTTGCTTTTTTGGAATTTTTTGGGTTACTATTTTCAAACTGAATGATTTATTCCATGGATGCAGAATTCGTGGATATGGAGAGCTGACTAGTTTGTGTGGCCTTCAACAATCATCTGAATCAAACTGGTATGTTTTAGACCCAGTTACCCATTTGCCATATTGGTGTAATAAGGCTTGTCTAACTTACAGGCCTGTTGTAAATATCACTGAAGTTTATATTTTAGATGTTGAAAGCTACATAAATGCTTAGCATTATAAAATTTATATGTTAAATATGTTAGAATCACAGAAGTAAGCAGCATAAAGACTTACTTCTTTTCCTTAGGATTTTGAATTTAGCTACTATGCCAGGAGACAGTTTAGTGGCAGGAAGGCTTTTGGCATAGCACAGTCATGAACTGGTAAACTAGAAGCATCTGTAAAAATTTAGAGGGAATATCAGTTTTCTCAAGGCTTCTGTGGAAGACTAATGAGGTGCAAATGATAGCACTGCATAACCCTTCTCCACCCCAACTGTGGAATGAGATATTGCAGCACAAATACAGAATCGAGGCATGGGTTTCAGTACTAAAGAATACCGAGACAAGTTTTGTTATTTTTTGTCCTTTTGGATAGCTATCAAATTGCTGAGGTGAGCCAGCAAGTACTATATTGCCTTTTCCCTAAAGAAAGTGGGGTGTTGACGGTAGATTACACGTACCTATTGACTTTCTTTATTGGTATACATGTTTAAATGTGTTGTCAACAGTTTTCCTAATGACAGGAAAACCTCCCTATTCATATCTTTGTGTTCTCTCCCCCCCTCCCACATTTCTGTCTGTGAATATGGCAATCTGGGGCGTGGTTGCATTATCTCCTGACTCTTGACAGCAGATGGCAGGTCTAGGTTGGCATCTAAACCTTTTATAGCCTGGCCAGTCAATGGTTCTTATCCTTTTCCCCTCCATTGTTCATAAATGAAGCTAAGCTACTGTGGAAAAATCTGAAAAAATTGTTTTATTTCTTAGAGCAGCAGCAAACAAATCTTCCTACTGAGGCCAGTCTCTGAATTTTAGTCTCTTCTCTCACCTCCTTGATGTTTGTAGGAAATATTGCATCTACCTGGCAACATCTGAAGTCTTTATTGCCAGGCTCATCCCACTTGCAAAGTATGTGTTTTGGGGCAGAGGTGTGGTGTCTTAAAATGACTGATTCTTGTCATAACAAGTATGGCATTAGCCTTGCTGAGCAGTGACTAGAAGTGACAGCGCAGCATTTGAGGTGCCTCAAGGGCACTCAGTCATCACTCCTACACAGCACAAATGTGCTTTGGAAGGCACTGACTGAGGCACCCAGCCAAGGTACAATACTGTCAGAAGAACCAAAGATAAGAAACTTTTTAAAAATGTTACTTCTCTTTGCTAGTTTTCTAGTGTTTTTTTTTTTTTAAATGATGCCTATTTAACACAAGGCCAACATCACTTCATGGACAATAGTTTTATTCATTCAGCAAGGTGGTGGTATCTATCTGATCTGGAATGTACAAATGGCATTGACAGTAAATAATGCCTTAGTGGTTGGCTAAATTATCCTACTACTACAAGGCTAGACAGGGTAGAAATGGATGCCACCAATGGAGATATAACCATGTGAGGTTACCTTACGTTGGGTTCATCCATTAGATCCCATTTCCGTAGTATGATACAGCCTGACTGGCTGTGGCTTTTCAAGGCACAGGCAGACAATCTAGTTGAGCATAGCAAGGATTGAACCTGGGGTCTTCTGCATGCAATACATGTGATCAGCCTCTGCTTTTTGGAGTGGAGGCAGTCCTTATTGGCTTCCTTGTGTTTGCTTTGATAAGGCTAGATATAAAGGCTCTAAGGAAACAGGGTGGCAAAAAGAAAAAAAGGATGGGGCTTGAAAATGCAGTGTGCAAGGACAAGATGGATTTCTGTTTCCTTTGTACATGAAGAAATGGCCAGCTGGCTGAGGAAATGCTGTAGACTGGGAATGTGAAGAAATCTTTCTAAATGGTTCTCATTGAGATAGAATGGCTTGACATATCAAGGCAGTCTTTTTATTAACTCCAGCAAAATATCTTGCCTGTAGTGCTAGAATGAGATGGACCCCCCCCTTAAGGTTTCCACTATTTGCACATAATTCCTCTGTGCAAAATTACATGCATAGGCATGCACAAACATTTATGTATGCATGTGCTCTCTCTCTCTCACACACACACAAACACACAGCAAACACCGATTAATCAGAAAAGTTCAGGCATCTCTGATGCTTCTGATTTTTAAAAGTTGAGTAACAGGACAACAGCTATTGTAGTTTAGTTATGCTGTTTAAACAGTTTACAGAATTTGTGCAAACATCATTCACTCAAATGTGAACATTCCTTTGACAGTGAAAAAATATCTTGCAGTCAAAGAGGGGGAAAATTTAGTATCTCATTCTCACATGGAGGAAAAAGATGGGAGACTTTACATCCCTACTTTAGATTCTCCAGCAAGGATGAGAATAGTGTAGGCCTCTGCGTATTGCTGGAGTGCAGCTCAAGCATTCCTCACTTTTGACTATGCTAGTGAAAGCTTCTGGGAGTTGCAGTCCAACAAAATCTGAAAGGTCACAGGTTTCCCATCCCCAATCTACAGGGATGACACTGCCAGAATGTAAAATCTGAGAGGGAAAACAACAGTAAAAAATCATGGGCAGGAAGGAAAAGTGGACATGGCCAGGAGCTATAGTTTGAGGACACATAAGTTCTCATATTGATTTGTAGTTAAAAAACCAGGCACATCTGTAGCCTGTAATTTACTATTAGAGTCCTATCTTTAGGAGATAATAATTACCAATAGTTGCACAGTGCCTTAAGCTGTTGAGCCAAGCGTCTCTGCTGAGAGCAAAAGAGCCAAGCCACTCTGATTCACCTTTACCCAAGATCCAAGCCTCCAGAATTCCAATAGGGAAAAAAGAGAAATTACCCTTGGTGAAACGATGTAAATATGTTGACTGTCCAACTGCACAGCAGTACACAGAGGACAGAAATTTTGTGTACAAATGGGTGCAATCTTCTTATCTTTGGAGACCTCAGTTTGGATATTTGAAATGATCTGTGTTAATCCCTCACTCCCAAAAGAAGGTTTTTTAATTATTTTTCAAGCCATTTCAGAACTTCAAAAATTACCTCTGTCTCTCATCAACACTCTTGTTATACACAGCTTTGGAAAGCAGCCCTGGTCAATACAGAGCAAATCTTCATTCATTATCTAAGGTCTGCTTCCAGAGGATATACCCAGAAAAAAATGATAAGGAACTGTTGGGTTAAAAGATCCCCTGCAGTGGGTAGGTATATATTTGTACCTAACAGCCTTTTTGGGGGAGGGAAGTTGAAAAATGCTGCATTTTCTGAACAGAGGGCAAAATGGGAATCCTTTATTAAGTTGGATTTTAATGCAAACTATAGAACAATTCTTGATCTTCTGATGCTCTGCTTTCCCAAGTTGCTACTAAATACCCAGTGGTGATTGGGTGTTCCCATGTCAGTGGGACATTGTAGCCAGCCTCGGTTTCAGCCTCAACTTTAAAGGAACTGTCCCATGTGCTGAACTGTGGGGATATAGTACAGAATAAAACCCATGGAATCACTGTCTCAGTGATGAAGAGGCTACCAGTATCTACTAAAAGTACTTGAGAGTGGATAAATTTGGTGTACAGTGATCTCTCCACGTTTGCAGCTTTGACTTTTGCGGATTTGATTATTCACAGATTTGATTAATTTGATTCTCTTTAGGAATCTCTGGGTCCTCCAGCATGAAGCTGTGGTCAACGTCCACTAGAAGTCACACTGAGTGACCTACAGATTCTTAAAGACAACACTTCTCTAGGAATTTGTAGGTTCTCCAGCACAATTCTGTGGTCAATGTTCAACAAATATTGACCACTGACTTGTGCTGGAGGACCTAGAAGTTCCTGGAGAAGTGTTCTCTCAAATTAAAAATCCAGTGTTTTATTATTTATGGTTTTTCCACTTTCACAATGGTTCTGCACCCTTAACTGCTGTAAATGTGGATGGCCCACTGTATTATCTAATATTATAGTGTAGGTTGAGTCTCCCTTATCTGAAATGCCAGAAGTACTTTGTATTTTAGAATTTGGAGGGATTTTGAAATACTTGCACATATATAATGAGATAGATATCTTGGATATCCAAGTCTAAGCTTGAAATATATTTGTGTTTCATATACACCTAATACACATTGGCTGAAGGTTACTTTATACACAAACTTTAAATAATTTTGTGCAAGAAACAAACCTGACGAACCTTGAACCATCAGAAAGCAAAGTTGACACATGTCAACAACCAATGTGTATGCTTTTGGAATATTTCAGGTTTTGGATTTCTGGATAAGGGATACTCAGCCTGGACAGATATTGTTCTGATGAAAGGGCTTAAATTATGTCCTTATTCAGCACCTGCTACCTCATCCATTCTGCTGCAACACCAGGCATTAGGCTAGGCTTCTTTAGTATGGTTGGTCTCCCGTACAGCCTTGCTGTAAATTGCTAACCTAAAATATTGCATCAGTCTCTATTCTTCCTATGATCCGGCTTTTTGGGAAACTCTTAGTGTTCTACTCCTTCAGTTATGCAGTTTTTAAAATATCCACCCTTGAACATGTAAATCCTGAAGGTAAAAACATTACTGTTAAAGAGTTATAGAGTCAAAAAAACAGCCTTGCGTATTAAATTTTATTGCAGGCCTTTAACATGTTTTACCTGAAATTGAGTGTGCTATGGGTTGTTAGAGTTCATATCTTTTCAATGAAGCAAGAAACAAATATGAAATATTATGCTGTGTAGAATTATTTTTTGTTTCTGATACCTGTGTGCTATATTATGTTCATTTTTATATTGAAAGAGATTTTATTGCATATATACTTAAAAATATCTATTTTGTAGCATGTTTCTGTAATATCAATCATCCTTTAAACTAGCCTTGAGCACTTTCCTTGTAAAGTTCTTAATGGACTACCTTTTTAAGGTTTCAGTGTAAAACGTCTTTAGTAGATCTCTGCTGTGTATATAGGTATAAGCAGGTGTGAATTTGCCAGTATTTTGATCTCAGATTTGTACTATATTTCAGATCTTCAAAACCACTAATACAAAGTTTAGTGTGTGTGTCTGCATATTAAAAGAAAAGAAGGAATGTTAATTGCCCCAAACATTCCTGATATAGATCAATCAAGTTGTGAGCAATTTGAACATGTAAAAAAAATGCACACATCTGATTATGGCTTCTCACCAACGTGCTTTGCTAAAGATTTCCAAGATGACTTTGGCACTAGTCAGCATAGTGGGTTTCCTACTCTCATAGAAGGCAAATGTTTAATGTTGACATGAGTGTCAAAAACAGTGGCTATGTTCTTTGCTGATAACCATCACTTTTCGTGTGTCCACAAATTTCCTTAAGTTCCAAATGTGATTTTATGAGAAAAAGGATTCTATAAATTCAGTAATTAGAAAAAGAAATCAAAACAAAACCCACAAAATTCTGCTAGTGGTTCTGATCTCAAAATTATGCAGATGAGACCCATTACTCATCAGTTAAGAATATAGTCATGATGTATCTCATGTGGATTTATTGTTATAAATTTAACTACTGGTAATCTGGGTACACAGAACAGTTATTGACTGGAGTCTCTAAGAATCTTGCATCAGTTTTGAATAAGTAAGGCTTAGAAAGTTGTTGTGTGCCTTCAAGAAAGTACCTATTCCCAAATAATCCATTCACCAGCTTTTTAACAGCCATATCTGGACAAAAGGATAAGATGTCAAAATATGTACATTCATACCCCAGTTAATAAAGCCTCTGACAAATAAGCTCCTTTTTATTAAGTCTTTTTATGGCCATCCTTCTTTTTCTCTTGTTCCTTGTCTAGCTAGAAGTTTTTCAGCAGCATTGGCATTGGGAGAATGGTGACAGAGGGCTGGAGAAACACAGACTTTCAGTGATGATTTGCAGCAGTGTCTGTAGTAAGTGATACAGGAAGCCTCCACCTTTTGATGCTCTGTTATCTGATAACTTCCTTTTTTGATGCTTACAAGGGCAAAATTTTAATTAATCTGACAAGGAATCTGCTATTTTGTCAGTTCTTCTTGCCTATAGAGGCTTGCTTGGGACTTACCATGCACATCCACACTTTTGCAAAGTGAACTGAGATGGGGGAAAGGCACCAAGTCTTTGTAAACTTGGTGGGGGGCACATGCAGACAGTTCCAAGCAAGCCACCACAATTCTCTCATGGACTCTGCTTTTTGACCAATTCTGGTTTCCGATAGTGCTGCAGTCCCTAACCTGTCGATAAGTGGAGGCTTCCTGTACAATCAAGCTTCAGCTGGGGTAGGGTGGGATTCTGTTTTAGGTGATCCTGTCATAGCCATGCATGCCTGCCTACAACAGGCAAAGTAAGCAGCAGTTGCCTCCAGAATCCTTTACCGAGCATGTGTGAACACCAAAACATAGAGAAAGGGGAAGAACTGATAAGTCTGTCTTACCACTTGTTCCCAATATATTAAAAAAACAAAAACTATAGACCTATAGGTTTGGCCACCGAAATGGAAACCATAAGGAAAGTTGAAGCTGCTGAAAAAATAAAATAAAATCAAGTGATCTCTAGAAGATTTGAAATGTTTTTGTTTAGATTTGCCTCACCTGGTTGTTTCATTTCACATGTGCATATTGCTAGTTTGAATAAGAAGTCTGCTAAAACATGTGGAACTGCTTTTCTTTTGGGATTCAGGTACTTATGCCTATTCTTTCAATGCTATTTCTTCCTCTTGTATCAAAGTTTTTGTTAAAAAGTCATGCCTAAGAACACATCTCCTTTGTTAACTGAGGTGCACCTGTGTAACCTATGTGACCTGATAATCTTGTTATGTAAATATATGCTCATCCTTCCATAATGGCCATCCAAGTTGACTAACAGAAACAGTAGATGAACTAGTACTCAAAGAACTGTGTTAGTCTGTTTCATCATAAAAAGAGTTCAGAATCGTGTAGCATATTTGCTCCATCAGCTCCATCTGATGAAGTGGACTGGAGTTCATGAAAGCTGAAACAATTTTTTTTTGTTTATATCAAATATGGTACAAAAGTTGAATGAATTAATATCCAAATAGTATATAGAAACAAAATATGAAAGAAAAGAAAATCACAACTAAAGTATTAGTAGGAAAAAGTAGGAGCAGGTGCAATAGCAAAAACAAATCACATCTTTGCTCACACAGAACTGCCTGAGGGTAACTTCTTTCTCCACCTACTGCTTCTCAACATGCTGCTGCTATATTAGTGAAATTAAAGTTTAGGCATATGCATGCATATGTACAACAGATATGCATAGGTATGGCTTATGTACAGGGATATGTTTAAAGATGCATCTGTGATGCAGCATGTATACATAGCCATGGCCACACTGATTATGTGCATGCTCTAGGTGAAAAATAGGACAGCGCTCCTGTACCTTTAACAGATATGTAGAAGGGGAAATTTCAGTAGATGCTTCTTGTCACTCAGGCTCCAACTGCTGAAATTCCCCTGCTATGTTATCCTTCTGCTATCTAGTAAATATATAGGAGCTCTGTCCTGTTGTTCACTTGGCAACCATCTGTAACTAACAGCAATTTGTACTGCCATGTTAGCTGAAGTGCTGCATAGTCAAAGGTATGCAGACAATTTGGTTCGACTACTCCATACTGAATTTGCAACCCTGCCATTTGGAGTTCCAGTACTTAACTGTAAATGATTTTTGCTTTTTATTAGTCAAACTGCAACATGTTCTTCCAGAAAACTAGAACCTCTTTTCTGATGTGAGGGTGATCTGGCTGTGATATCTGTCACCCCATTGATTGCCATGGTTGATTCAGCTGATCTGCCTTGCTAGGCGGGTGTCCTCTTCCTCCCTCACAGCTCCATGTGCGTTCCTCCTGAAGCTGCCCATTTGGTGGAAGAGGATGACCATCCCAGATAGGAGTGTACCGTTCTTCGGTCAAGGTTATATGATAGCTGCACGCCCCTGCTAGAACCTCTAAACAAGCTCAAGAAACTCTTTTCCCTCTAAGCCAGGGTGAATGCTGATCACAGGCTGTAATTTTTCCACACATTTCAGCTGGAACGTGACACTATCTGGGCGATATGTGAATTCTTCTCTTGATAATTCAATTTGTATTTATAAGAAATGCTGGGCAAGAAAGAGCTGCAGGATGGAAGAGGAATCAGTGAAAAATCACTGCTTTTCCCATATGTTAAGGAGTCTCTGCTGAGTCATGGTTCCCTCTCCTAACAGAAGGAGCTCTTCAACTTGTAGAAGGGTGAATCTGGATCCAATCCAATGTAATATTCCACCAGTAAGAATGTTATGTACATCTGACTGGGACCATTGGTAATAGACCGAAGCAGCAAGATCAATAGTGCAGATAAACTGCTATAGATAGTCCACGGGTTAGATCCAAATTAGTTGAACTTCATTCCTATTGAAATCAATCACACCTATGTCATAATGAACATGTTTCATTGGGTTCCCTAGAAGCTCCATTTAAGTAGAGAATGCAATACCTTAACCTTTTGGTTTTAGCTTATTTACTTATTTAATTATTTTTTTAAAATTTCATTTGTATGCCACCTTTCTCCCAGAACAGACCGAAGGTGGTTCACAGATAAAAACATAAAAAAATACAGAAAAATTTGAAACAAAGTAATCTAAAAACTGTATGAAATTACCTTAAAATTACATTTAGTTGGCATCATCACTACAAGCAGTTTCTGTTCCTCTCCTCTGTCACCACCCCAACACCACATAACTCTATACCTCCCTAACTAGGCATGGAAACAGTATTTACTTTTGTTTCTGAACTGAAAAATGGATTTTCTAATGCTCAGGAAAGCAAGTTGGTAAAAAAAATAACACAGAAGCAAGAAATGTATACAGTTTCCTCCCAATATCCATATATTCCATAGCGTTTTGGAAAATTATTATGCACATGATATTTTTGTGTTTAAATTGTGCTTTTTGTTAAAAAATAAAATTAAAAACCCCACTGTTTCCAGATACCCACGTGGGACTTTTTAATGCAAAATTAGTGTCCATGTGGGTTCCTGGAAAGTTTTTTGTGTGTTCATAAAAGCAAACAAAACACAATACAGTTTTTACGCTCAAAAGACACATAAATATTTATGCACAAAATAATTTCCCCAAATACTTTGCGATCTGTTAATACTGGTCACGAACTGTACAGAAATACTCATTTTACTTTTCCAGTGGTGAGAGATTATTTGTCCACACATGTCAAATATTTACATACCTTCCCTGAACATGTCAAATTTTATATGATTTTTGAAGCAAAGCAACATAAGTCTTTGTTAATACTTGATACTAGAATACTAGAGATGTCCAAAGCTACCACAATGAGATAGTCTTATGATGGTAAGATGAGTTATTGCAGTGTGGGTTGAGTAGATCTTACTTTTGATGACAACAATAACAAAAATCTTAGCCTTTCCCTTTAATTGGTTTAATTAGTTCTTTATGTGGCATCATCTCACCTGCAGCTTGAAGTAGTTTTGTCCACTCTACTAGTGTATTTTAGTGCTTGCCTTACTGATGCACTTACAGCACAGCGTTAAGAGACACCAAGGGATATGATAGGAAATTACTTTTAGGCCACTGGATGATGTGTCTTCCAACTGAAATATGGGAACAATACTTGTGTCTGATCTTTGGGCAGAGCAGGGCAGTTTTTTAAAAAAGATAAGATATCCTAGAAAAAGTGTTAACCAAAGTAAGCAGCATTAAAAGAAAAAGCTTAACCTGGGCTGATTGTTCAGAGGCATGGCTGAATATGTTACGGTCAAGTTAGCTAGAACAATGCTTCCAGTTTAGTGATTGGGCTCAAATCCAACTTCAGTGAAATATGTGTAGCTCTGTTTCTGTTTATTAGATAATTAAAGGAAGGAGGAGAGAAGCACTATATAGCAAAAACAAACAAACAAGAAGTCTGATTGTAAACAAATGTTCCAATTCACCAAAGAAAGTTGTCAAAATTTAAGTAATGAGAACCATGTTGGCTAAAATGCTGCATAAATTTATCAGATGCTCAGTTAATACAGTCTCAGACCTATAGCTTAAACCAGTGGAACTTTGTGCCCATTAGCCAATGTCCTTTTAAAGAGAAGTAAGATTTTAACTGTACTTTGTTTTAATCTTTGCTGTAAATCACCTTGGGTTGCTTGTTGGGATAATGGCTGGATATCAACTGAAACTTTAAATAAGGCAAAGCCCAACCATGAAGTGTGTGTGTGGGGGGGGGGGGGAGGACACTACTTTTTCCACTTGGATTGAGATGATTTTGATAAAATCTTGTCTGAGACTATTTAGGAAAATGTTGTGACTGACTAATTTGACCTCCTTGCTAATGGTGGTGTGATTTAGGAAATTCGGACAGCCAGGTCTGTTCACCAGGCACCTGCTTTTATAAAATTAGAAATGAGATAAAACAAGTTTCACTTGTCCCTGTGGCCCTTAAGAACAGTTATATGGTGTTACTTTATTTTTTTCTGGGTATTTTTATTGCTGCCTCTTCTACTATTTGGGTTTCAAACACAGAGCTGAAATTATTCATTTCCAGCACCTTTATCTTCTTCACCTGACACCCTTTGCCCTTAATTTGTTCTGGAGAGTTCTCCCAAACCTTATAGAGCAAATTTCAAAGGGGTGTAAACATATGTGAAGTGCATGTGTGGGTGTGGGTAAATTGTTACCTTTCATGGTGGGGAAAGCTGTTCCGTCATTGGAAAAGGCTAACTAACTGCATACAACTCTATACTGTAGTTTTGCTTTTAAATTTGTAATTTTTTTAATCCTATTTTTTAGCTTTGTAACCACTTTGAACAAAATTCAGTTTGAAAGTGAGGGGGATTTATACAATGAAATTAAATAGTGAAGAACAATAACCAGCCAGAGTATCTAAAATATCATGCGTTTTTAAGTAGATTCATGAACAGTGACGGTGATAGCTTAACACCCTGATTTGTGCTGGCATATCTGTCTGCAGTGCCAGTATAATGTCATGTTCTGTGCAATAGCATTGATTTGGCAGTCAGTGTGTTCTAACCCAAATGCTCATTTGCTAGTGCAGCAGGAATTGGAATCAGGCTGCCATAAGGGAATACTTATTTTGCAGCATGAACTGACTCATTGTAGGTGGACTGTTCAGCCGGTAAGAGAGGTACATTACAGTTACTAGATACTGCAGAAATGATGGTTTAGTAACTCAATCAGAGAGCTAAGTCCCTTTCCCCAAGGAGCTTACAAATAATATTCCAGTAGTGTGGGAGGCTACAAAGATGAGGTGAAGCAAGGATAATGGCATGAATACGTGTAACTGCTTGTCTTAGAATTGATTCCAAAGGATACATTCCTGAGTGGTTCGTGACACATTTGCAGGCAAGTCTTTCCTGAGTGGGACATTCTGAATGATGGAATGAGAACCTTCTGCTTCCCCTTATCTCTGTCCCTCTATCCAGCAACTTACATAGTAGAATATCTCTGGCACTGCTTGGTAATCCATGAAACCCATAGTTCTGCACTCTCCATCACTGCTAGAGATACTGACGCCATTGATTTCCACATCTCCATTAGTTTCCAATTTTGACAGTCCCTGAAATCAATACAGATATTAGTGCAGCAATGAAGAACTCTACCTTACACCAAGAAAGGGCTGGGCAGGGGATGGGGCCAATTTTTCCACCCTCTGGTGGGCTGCACTGCTGTGTTTTGGTACGCTCAAAGTGATGCATTGTCACTTCCAGCTGTAGTTTTGGCTGATTATCTGGATTTATTTTATGATTTGAGGACATTTGAGGAGCATTGGAGTGTCAGGAAAACAATCTATTGTGGTTTGGGCATATTTTGTACAAATCCAAAATCATCCCAAACTCAACCTGTTGTTTTTTTTTAATCAGTCTGGGGCCTTTGGGGAGCTTCAGAGGCTGCACTCAGAGGTCCCAAGGGACACATGCAACCTCCAGGCCATGCACTAAGAAAACATTGGCACAAGATATTCTATCACCTGAGGCAGAGCAGGAAATCATATCTCCACCCACCGAACTCCAGGTACCTATATTATCTTAGTCCAGTCAAATTATTTTGGGAAGTGGAAGAAAATCCCACAAGTACATATCCCCATCTCCAGTTGATATAAATTAAGCAACTATTCTAATGCCTAAGGTAGCCACCTCACTTTGCCAAATGATAGGAACAGCTCAATGAGGAGATCTCAAAGGTTTCTGGCACCTCTGCTGAGCAACTACAGTTTCTGAGTGCTGTAGATCAGAATGAATAAAAGCAAGAGAATCAAACCAAGCAGTGGTTTTCACGTATTATGCCTTCAGAGAACCCTTTCTTGCTTTGACATATCTGCCATGGAACCTTTATGCTAAGATTCTGAGCCATTTTCTAGGATTCATGTGGCATGGAAGCCAAGCTTGCTGGACCTTGCTGAAGGAACTGCTGAAAGTATACTCTAGAACATATCCAGGCCAGCCCAACCCATGAATTTACAGAATAACTGGTAGCGGGGGGCAAACCTGTTTTTCAGAAAGGCTGTCCTTCTTTAGTTCATGTCATACACAGCTCAGTTAATGGCACACACGAATGATAGAATCATGGAATAACATAAATGTAGAGATGGAAGGTACATCATCTTGTCCAAATTTCTGCCAGTGCAGGTATTCAAAATGAACACATCCCTGACAGGAAACCATTTAAGGGGCCATGCAGACTACCTTTTGAACCGAATTGCAACCCAGATTAAAAGTAAGAAGTTCACACTGGCATTGGTGTTTTCAGAAGTGGATCTGGGGCTTGCACAAGAGATCAGGAGCAAATGCCCCTTGGCATGGTGTATTTGAAACCAGGGTTTTTCCTGTTTCTTTTGGGAAATACCAGGGCGAGGCTAATGTGTAGCTGGAGTCTCCTTTCTTATATTTGATGCCATTGGTTTGGGCCCTACTTTTTAGAGTAGCCGAAAACAAGCTTGTTCTGTGTGACAACCCATTGGAATTTTGTGTGTGTGTGTGTGTGTGTGCGCGTTTTTTATGTGAAGCTTTAAAAAACTCTCTGGGATGTAGTTTGAAAGCCACTGATGTAAACATTACTTTTGAGCCATTCTACGGCACCCATGAATGTGCTGTAGCCACTATGACATGTTAATAAACTGAATCACACAAATCAATTAATTCTGGGTGGTGGTGGTGGTGGTGGGGAAGGATGCCTCAAGATTTAGCTCTACTTGCAATGTGTTGCAATTATTGTGTTTTAACTGTGGGAAGAATATCCAGACAGAAATCAGTGGAATTATTGTAGAGGGCAAAACCACACTTAATTGCATCAACAACCTGTCCATGCTGGGTCAAGGGAATGAATCATCCAGAATGATGGCGAAGCTACAGGTGAAGTCAAATTTTACAGCAGGCTACATGGTTTAATTGGCAACACTTTAGTTGTGGGAGCAAGTTTTACTGGGGTAAAGCCAATACTACAAGGTTTACTACAAGGTAAAAATATATAAGGTATATTTTTAAAGTCACATGAGTCTGGACTTTTATGAAATGGGAAAGACTTCATTCCACATTGTCAAACAGCTGGAAAAGAAAAAAAAAATTACCCCCCCCCCCCAAACAATTCATGGTAGTTTTAAAATCATTTATTATTTCTTTGTTTTTAAATTGAGGTTTTGGTAACATGCAATTTTAAACTAATGACTTAAAACTGTAACTTGTCTGCAGAACTAATTCTTAAAAGTACCTTTCATGTTTTACTTTTCTTTCCACAAATAAATGATGATAACATTTCTTTGGAGATGGATGGGTGAATATTTCAACCTCTGCCCTATACTGCTAGATTTTGTTGCTTTGTTTTCCTTTGTCATATTATCTTGAAAAAGCTCCTATCAAGACTTGCCCATAAAAGTGCATTTGGGTTGGTTACTTGTGGCCTGCTGATCATCTCTCTAAAGTAAAAACTCTATTTTCTCCCCTAAAATATTGACACTTGGAAGTGTCAGGAAGGTTATGAAAAGTGTGCATGCCCAAAAACACATGGAATGCTTTATTCACTAATAAAGTTATAGAAAAAGATATGAAAGGCATCACAAAGAAAAGTGCCACATGATGCATTTTGTTTCCTCTGAGATAGTAATGTACATTGAATACTATTATCTCTCTGAGTGCCTTAGAATTTGAAGGTTTGTGCTGAAGGAAATTACTCATATGTCCACATCATGGCAGACACCAGCAATTGGCATGGCTGGGTTGTTGCCTATGCCACTGTGGGGACACAGCCCTGTTTTCTTAATTTGATTTAGCTCTCTCTTGCTGTTACTGCCCTTTCATCCCTTTCACCGAAGTAAAAAAGCTGTGGACAGATGCAAAAATTGAAATTTGCCCACATTTCTGCGTTTTGTTTCTTTGTATTTTTAGACTCATCCTCCATTATCTATCCTCAAATTTCAGCTTCATCCTTCATCCTGAGGTCCTTTGTGGCCCTTATTCCCCAGCTGTTTCCCACCACCACCACCACTACCACATTCTCCTCTTCCTTTCCTCATCCTTGTGTCTCTCGTACTTCATGTCTTTAAATTCAGATTGGTTCACACAGTTGTCATGCTGCCAGTTCCTCATTGTGTGGTGAAGAGACATATGGATTTTATATCAATCATAAACAGAATCCCAGTATATTATGGAATCTATATAGGTCACTTTATATAGTGTTCAACTTCGTCTTTGAAAGGGCAGAATTCATTCTCTTGTTATTATTTTTGTTGTGTGCATTCAAGTCAATTTTGACTTATGGTGACCCTAAGGCAAACCTATCATGGACGGATTTTTTTTTTTTTGGGCAGGGTTTGTTCAGAGGAGATTTGCGTTGCCTTACCCTGACACTGAGAGCATGTGACTTGCCTAAGGATACCCAGTGGGTTTTGTGGCCAAGTGGGGAATTGAACCCTGGTCTCCAGAGCTGTAGTCCTTTTATAGGGAGTGCATTTCTTTTCTCATTCATAGCACTGAAATTGACCACCACAAGTAATTAATTTTCATAGAGTGCACAATAGTTTACCTTTTGGTTTCATAACATAAGAGCCCTCCACAACTGTCTTTCACTATCATTCTGTTATATTCTTTAAGATGAACTTAGGCTGTTGACCTGCCTCATTTTGTGTCATACCTATATCACTAATTCTTATTTTTGCATAGTAAACTGTTGAGCAGACATTTAATAGTAAACTACGGAGGAGAAATTTTGCTTCTCTTGCGGTGGTCAGCCTTCCATGTGGTGATGTTTAATGTAGGTTGCTGCTTTAAAGTTTTCATGCCATTTCTCTTATGTTTGGTTTAGTCATTTAAAGAGGGGGAAGAGATTAACAAAATTAACAAGGATTGGACACCCCTTGACAGTTACTGTGAAAATATGTGGAATTGACGATGCTGTTCTTACTTTATACTATGATAGCTTTACCATTTCTTTACTTGATAAGTGATCGCTTTAAGATTAAATAGTTCTTTGGGGTTTGTAAATGGAAAAATTGTGGACGGTTTGAGATTTAAGTGAGCACATGTTATTGGAAAGTTGAGGTTATTTCTTTTAAATTAAGGATCGCATAATGAAGCCTTGTATGGAAATACTGGTTATGCATATGTACATCATGGTTTATGTTTACTGTCGTCTTTAGGATGTAAGGTAGGTAGAGGTAGGTTGGGAGTAGGGGAGGGTTTTTTATGTGCTCTGTAAGATATTCTGTCTTTTGTTAGTCTTGTTTGTCATGTTTATTGTCATTTGTATAATTGTTTGTAAATAAAATTCAATTAAAAAATAAATAAAGAGCTTCGCTGGTAGTTGGTGGGTGGTGAATTCTGTGTGTGACAGTGCATCTGTTCTGGTTTTCAGTCTGAACTTTATAGCAACTGTTTAAGGTGCTGACTGTATATGATAGATAAAGATCAGCATCTTGGACTGGAACAAGAGTAGATTGACAATACACACACAAACACCCCAGCATAGAGTCCACGAGGCACCACTGCCAGCATTACTATTATTAGGCTTGCAAAGCCTGACAAGAAGGAAACAGAATTTCTGAGGCTGTAGCCTGCCTTAGTGTCCAGACGTATCAACCAGATGCTGGAGGGCCTCTCACGATGAGCAAGTGGCCACTTCATAACAAACATGAACTTTTCTCAGATGACTCACCAGGATGAAGTCATGAGAGCTCACTGGGTTTGGATGCAGCCCAACCAATAAATTAAGAATGAGAGAAGAGAGGACCCCATAGACAGGTATACATTCTAGAAGGCTAGACCTGGAGTTTTCTTCAAAAGTTTCTGAATATGGAAAAACAGAAATACTCACAGATTATCTTCAAGTAACAGAAGATTGATTAAAACTTCTTGGAATACAGAGCAGAAACTAACTTTAAAGAAATGTAAAACTTGACTGACTAGGCCACAGGGAGGGAATGTTCCTTCCAGCTTCTGCCTCCAGACTTCTGTTCCTCCCACAGAATGTAGTAGTCTTTAGCCTTTTCAGGCTTCCATCTTAAACAGAATACAAGAAAGAGGAGAGGCATTTGCTGAGGCGCCTTCACACTACACAACTATGTCAACATGATTCCACTTTAATTGCCGTGATTCCATCCTGTGTAATTTGTGGTAGCACTGGTTGACAGTTGTTTCCTACACCGCAAGTCCTAGGATTCTATAAGATGTATAATGACAATTTAAAGTGGAATCATAATGCTAAAGTGGAATCATAGTGGTGTTTTGTGCCACAGAGATTAATGCTGGCAAAATGTTGCCCTGTACTCCACAGCTACATATGCCTGGAATGTGTGTTAAGACTTCAAGTCATTTCCGGCTTATGGACACTCTAAAGAAATTCTGACACAGGGGTTTCTTTGCAAGATTTGTTGAAAGGGAGCCTGCCATTGCCTTCCTCTGAGGGTGAGAAAGTGTGACTTGCCCAGGGTCACCCACTGGGTTTCCATGCATAAGCAGGGATTCAAACCTGGGTCTTTCGGAGTCCTAGTCCAACACTGAAACCACTATACTGTGCTTGCTTGCTCTGAAATGTACTATGTAGACTAAAATACACAGGAAGGTTTGCATAGCCATGTCTATATAAGATGCCACAATATAGAAGAAAGACTTTTGGTAGCTCCATGTACTTGTAGGAGATTTAAGGTGTTATCAGTCACTTCCCAGAAAGCAACATCCCTTTAAAGCTGGGATGTGTAAAATGCCATTAGTCACATTTTAAGTAGACTATCTCTTCACAACCATAGGGAAATTGAATTCATTCATTGTTTTATTGTACTACAGCCACACTAATCATTCAATATTACTGCAATATAACCACACTTTCACTAGTACAATGTAAATTATATACTAGGGATGGATGAGAGCCAGCATGGTGTAGTATTTTGAGTATTGGACTAAACCTAATGGGTGACTTTGGGCATGACACACCCTCTCAGCCTCAGAGGAAGGCAAAGACAAACCTTCTTGGGACAAATCTTCATAAGAAAATCCCATGATAGGTTCAACTTAGAGTTGCCATAAGTCGGAAATGACTTGAAGGCACACAAAAACACCAAACAACAAGGGAGGGAGGGAGGAAGACTCCTGTAATTCTGCAAATTCCACCCTTTTGGGGCATTGATTCTTTTCACTATTAGACCTCATCATAGAAAGGAAAGTATGAGATGCACCTTATTACAACCCTGGACAGCTTCAAGAAGGCCGCCAAGACGCATCTCTTCCGGCAGGCCTTCCCAGACAATGATTAACCTTTCTGCCAACTACGGTCCCTTTTGCCTCTTCCACTGGGATATCTGATATTGTCGAGTCCACCCATCATTTTTAATTAGAGCTTTCCAATGTTTTAATGTTTTCATTGTAATGGCTCTGTTTTAGTATTTTTAAATCTTATCGTAGTTTAATTTATTTTTAAGGGGGGGATTGAATTGTTATATTTTAATTGTAATTGCTTTTAAATGTTGTACCCCACCCTGATTGCTTACCCAGAGGGGTGGGATATAAATTAACATTTATTGTTATTATTATTATAGATGTTGGGAAGGATCCTTTTTTGGACCACAGTTCCCAGAATTTCCAGCCAGTTCAGCAACTTGGCATGCTGATTGATGGATTCTAGTATGTAGCTATAGTCTAAAAAAGTAACATTTCCAATCTTGGGGGTGTGGGAAGGCTCTGCATTGCTTAATCAGTAGAATGCTTTAAAACACCTTTAAAAGAAACCGCTTTGTCATTTTCTAATGTCCTTTGTTCAGAGGGAAGCATAAATAGCTCTATAAAATATACTTGATGTTAATAGCAAGGTTCCTTGTGCTGGAGCATTGCAACAGATTAAGATGGCTCAGTATTGCATATTACATCAACTTAGAAAACAGATAGAGAAGATAAGAGAAAAGAAAGGACCCAGCATTTATTTATTTATTTTTTAATATGCAGCCTTCCTCACAGGCCAGGACTCAAGGCTACTTCTCTAACACATTAAAAAGGTTTACCCAAAGTTCAAGACGAATTTAAAAACACCACATTAAAACATTATGAAAGAGATTAAAAATCATACAAAAGTTAGAGATGGATAAAACATATATCTACATTAAAAACCTTCCCTGCTTAAGCATGAAAAACCTGCTTGAATAAGAATGTTTTTACCTGCTGGGGAAAGGAAAGCTAGCAGGGGGCCAGCCTAGCCTCCCATGGAAGGGCATTCCAGACCATAGGAGTAGTCAGCGGTAAGCCTCTCTCTTGTGTCCTCACCAGGTGAGCCTGCAACGGTTGTGGGATGGAGAGAAAGCTGGCAGATTTAATGGGAACAAGTGTTGATACAACTTAGTTTTTTGATTGGAAGTTGGTGTTTTGTCGTCTTCTGGACCAGGGCAGAGTACACCAGTGATGTTCTCTGTAATCAGTGCCAATGGAATTGAGACTTGCTTCCCCATCCACCATAGTCCTCCATAGTCCTATAGAGAGTTTTCCAGCCTTTTAAAAAGTGGAAAACTGTGTATTTGGGATACACAGAATTGTGCAGGAGAGTGGGAAGACTGCTGATTCTGGTGGAAGGAGCAGTATCCAGTGGAAATACATGATTGGATCTTGGCTCTAATGTTTTCCCATCTCTTAACTTGATGACAGTGGTGATAATAAAACAGCAACCACCACCACCTAGAAAAGTTTGTTGGCTTTAGTTTTCAGTGTTAGCTCTAGCATAAGACTACATTTTGCACCAGTGTTAATAGTCATTACTAGCCTAACTACACTAAAGGCATCCGATCCTTGGAATTACCTTGGAAGCTAATCAGGATGAGCTCTGGTTCTTGGAAAGAATACTGCCAACTACAGTAATACAAGGTAGTGTAGGCTATATTTCAGAAGGAACCAAACACACACACAAACCACCTCTGAGTATCCCTTGCCTATGAAATCCATGTGAAACTCATGAGGTTGCCATAAGTCAACAAGTGACTTGAAGGTACATATGCACACCGAGTTTAACCAGAATTGTAAACTAACCACTGGTTTTTAAACTCTGGTATCCAGCAGTGGTTTAACACTAGTTGGTGTGGTTTGAATGCATTGCTGTAGTTTACAGAAAAGTAAGGAAGGAAGTGATTCATAAGGCAGAGAGGAGAAAAGAGAAGGAGTCATAAGGCCATGGGGTACATTCAGTCTAAGTCATAGTGAGATTGGGAAGCATTGTGTTTGTATCTAGGGCAAAGTGAAGGCTTATGGGTGAATGATGCAATACAGTAAAAATGGAAGGGGCAATAACTGCTATTCACAGATAAATAATCATACGACAGTATCTTATTTTGTAGGCACCACAATAATTCAGGAGTTTTTCAAGTTAGCACAGCCTTCTGGTATCCCCCCAATTTCTAGCACTTTTCATTTTCCATCCTGCCATATAGACAGTTTCTGCCTTTTTGGTATGATGAGAAGGGGAAGTATGTGTGCTGTGTTTGTAATGGCTGCTCTGTGTGATGGCATTTATCTTCACTCACAAGGTGAGATGAGATTAACCCACAAGTGACATTTAGCTTTTCTCACTCATGAAGAAAAATGCTGTAATACAGGCCAGCCATAAAGTTGTCTGCTTGTGTTAAGGACTCTTCCTCTTAAAGCACTGATATCACTTTCGATTTCCTTTTAGATAACATATTGGAAAGGAGTGGGAGAGCAGAAGTACTAGTTGGTTTATTGAGTACAATCCTCTTGATTGTCTTGGATAAAAAAATTTCAATTTGCATTGGACATTTTATTCTCCTACTGTAGAACGGTATCAAGTTGAACTCTTGTTCAGCTCTGCCAAATGAGCCAATGATAAGAAGCATTTCCTTATGCAAAATCCATTGTTTTTATTACTACATGAGGTACTTTGTAGATGCTTCCCCCCATCATCCTCTGAAAAATTGCAATGCAAATGTAATTTCTCACCATGAGCAACCAGGAACATGTATCTGAGGAAGTAGGTTCAGGTCTATAAAAGTTCATGCTACCAGCTTCTTTCTTTCAGTTAGTCTCAAAGAAGTTACAAGATCTCTTAGTACAGTTAGTCTCAAAGACGTTACAAGACCCCTTAGCACAGTGATACATTGTGGTGGCTTGCCAAGTGTTGCTTTCTTTCTTTCTTTCTTTCTTTCTTTTTTTTTTTGCATTTGTCAGAGGATTTTTGAATGGACACAGTGACTTAGTGGTTAAGACACCAATTCTGATGTTCGTAAGGTCAGAAGGTTGATGGTTTGAGGCCAAAGTACTGCATGATGGGGTGAGCTCCTGTCAGTAGTCCCAGCTTCTACCAACCTAGCAGTTCAAAAGCATGAAAATACAAGTAGATAAATAGGTACCACTTTGGTGGAAAGGTAACAGTATTCCATGCAGTCATGCTGGCCATATGACTATGGAGCTGTCTTTTACAATGCTGGCTCCCTCAGCTTAGTAACAGCATTGACCCCTATATTCAGTTATGACTAGACATTCATGTCAAGGGAAAACCTTTAACTTGAACTTTACCTGGCCAATATGCATGGTTGGTGGATGACATTCATCTTAGTGGCTCACAAATTATGAAGGTCATAAATCTAGCAATGTGATCAACAAATGCCAGTCAGTCACATTTTTTCTTCGTATGCTTGGTAACTAGGACCATTTTGTCATTTGGTTCCACATGGCCCCAAATATTTTTTTGAGAAGCTGACTTCTGGCTGTTGCCAATTTTGTGAAAAAGTTTGTGGATCTTAAATAACTGGAATGGGCATTTCAGAATGATTCCCATGACCCCTGGAAGAGACTGGGGTCGGCAAAAACCCCTGCAGACATTGCAAAAAAGTAGGATTGTGACTCTCTGAGGTCTGGGTAGGGGCATGCGTGGCCCTTGGACCTCAGGTATTTGCTCACCTCCAATCTGTACCCGCCTCTTTATGCATATGCACTGTACCTCCAAAGGGTGAATTAACAAGATGAATTTAGGCAATAGTGTAATGTTAAAATGGAAGGGATGGTGCTAATCACAACTGCTCCTACACTCTGAGCACAAGGAGCAGCAAAAATGTAAGCAGCTGTGTTCTCCATCAGGAGCAGGTATTTTATAAAATTAATGGGTCTTAATGTGACATTCAAGACCAAGTTATCCCAAAATACTTTGCTACAGTAGGGATAGCTTTACACCAAAGATTGTTGGTTGGAGAATCAATTTCCCCTCCCAGCGGTTATAGCTAACATAAACAGGGAGTAGCAGAATCTGAGGTGGAAAGGGGCAAAACAGTTTGGCAGGAAAAAGTGACTTGAAGCTGCCTTTTCTGAAGCCACATTTTCTGAAGCACACCTCCGTCTCCCAAGGCAGCTGGAGTGCTCATGTCATCACCACATGGCATGACTTCAAGCCAGGAAGGAGTGTGTGGGGGGAAGCTGCTTCTTTTTGAAACGGCTTTTCTCCACATAAGGCACCTGCTGGCTTCAAGACATGTGTCATCTAAGCGCCACACCTTCAAGTCAGCCTGAAAACACCTCTTTTTGCCTGTCTGTTTAACCCCAAAGTCACTATCCCTGCTGCTAATCAAAAAGACCCAGCACTCTGATCCTGTGAAGCCTGACTCCACTACAGCACTACAGTTGGCTTGCTTTGTTATTGCAGAATTGCATTCTGTTTTGACAGTAATTGAAAATGTGGTGTTAGCATGATAAACTTTGATATTCTTAAATGACTAAATCTTGGGCTTGTGGACAATGGCACTCCAAAATTCTTAAGGGAAAGAGTGGGAGTTTAAATTTGTGAAACAGACTTTGAAGATGCAAACTGTTTTTTTTAAAATATCCTACAGAATATACAAGCTTGTTTTGAATTTCCCTGGCAGAGTTTGCCAGCAGAGTTTACCAACACTCTGTTGAGCAGATGGCCAACTGCTGAGGTGTGTGTGTGTGAGAGAGTGTAATTCAGAACACCCACCCACCCATTCATTTGTATATTTGCATTTTAGCACAAAAATCTTATTTTTGCAAAAAAATCCAACATATTTATGCAAAAACATTTTTTGTTGAAAATGCTGCACAAAAAGTTACATTGGTTTGCACAAAACCTAAGTTTTAGTGCACATTTTTTTAATCCAAAAGAAGTCTTGAAGTGTGAAAAATCAATGAAAACATATGTTGTAATTTGGCCCAGCTAGATTTTTTTCTTGTTTTGGTGGTAGCAAGTACTGTATTAATTTTTGCATGCAAGAACATAATAAGTGAAGATTTACATCCCTTCTTTACAGGAAGCCAGGGTCATTGACTGCTTTTAGATTGGAAGCTGAAGAGATCATTCCTTTTGTACCAGCTCAGGTACATCTTGTGAGAAGATAATATAGCCTGAAACCCCCTTGTGTTAGATTATAACATTTAGAAGAACAAAATGCTTACTTATAAGAAGAAAATACTAAAGGTGGTTCTTATTTGGATCACACTTTCCCCTTCACCATTTACATGTTTCCAGAGATTATTTTACATATGTTATCTTTAAAACCACAAATACATTGTTGTTCCATCTTAGGTCTGGGCTGATCCATTTTTGGATATGGAAATGTATTTTGCATGGATCCAAGGAAAAGAAAAGCCCGTTCTGTTTTGAAAGGATTGGTTTTTATTACAGTTTTTAAGATGTAAGCATAAAAACATATGACAAATCCATGCAGTATTGACATATAAAATATCAATTCCTAATAGTGCAACACTCCCATGTCTGCAAATTTTTCTCTCTGTTCAGTCAATTGGTAGTAATGGTCTGGTCAAGTTAACCAGAAAGTATTTCAAATCATCCCTTCAGGAAATTACCTACCTTTTACAAGTATTGTCGGAAGGGATTGACGCATTTCCTGCCACTGGAAGTGTGTTGGAGTCTTGTAAATGCATAATATTAATAATAATTTTAAAAAGACAGAAGCAGAACCACCGTGACAAAAATGAAACCACAACCACTATTCCAAAATGGAGCATTGCTAAGTGTCTTCTCTGTTAAATAAATTTACACATCATCTCATTTTCTGCGAAACTTAAGTATTATTTATAGTTTTTGTCATTAATCCCAAGTAAGTGAACCAGGCTAAATTAATTTAACTTTCTTAGGTTAATGACACACAAGATATGTTGGTTGCATTGCTCCCAGCCTGGCTTGGGGATTGTAGAATCTTAGCCCCATCACATGGGGAAAGGCAATCAGGTTGGGATAACTGCTCTTATGGGAAGTGTTAAATGCCTAACTACACATCCCACTTTTAACTATTTGGGCAGACGAGGAAGACTGTTCACTGGAATATATATATATATGTGTATATATGTATACCAGTTCTGAAGAAATTGCATTAGCTGCCAATACAATTCTTTTCTGATGTGTTGGCAATATTTAAAACCCTAAATTGCTTGGGACTTCAGTACTTGGGGGGAAATCTCTATATATACATGACAAAGAATTGAGATCTGTATCCCATCAGTAGGAGAAATACAGTGTGTGTGTGTGTGTGTATCAGACACGGAACAGATCTTTTTGCCATGCACCCTGGTTGTGGAGTTCTTTCCCTGTTGAAGCCTAATTGGGTAATACATAAGAAAGAGGAAAATATTTGTGGCCCACTGTGCCTTAAAATAAGTTTGGAGGATACAGCATAGGGCCATTTTACTTTTACACTACTTTAGTGTTGTAAATTTACTTATAGCACAGATCAATGAGTCACTGGGGCGGTACAGACCACCCAAAAGGGGTGGTCTGCAGCTGCCCCAAGAAGCGGCGAGATGGGGCCAGGACTGCCTCACTGGCAGCCCCAGAGACCCCATCCCACCACTTCTGAAGGCCGCGGGGAAGCGGCAAACTGCTGCTTCCTCACGGCCTGAAAACGGGGTGCAGCGGGCGCCCTGGGTGCCCGCTGAGCCCCACTTTCCTCAGCGTTCCTGAGAGGAGAAAGGATCCTTAGGACTTGACATTGCTGCTTGATACATTGCAACAAAACCCCAATGTAGGACTGAAGCTGATTTTTAGAAAATCATCTACATATTTCCAATGTGTTTTAATTCAGCTGCCTTCTTGCTTGATTTAGTTATACTTTCTTGGCCTATCTGTGGTAGGTGACAGTAAATTCATTTAGTGACAGTGATAGGTTTTGTTTAGGTCCATGAACACTACTGTGTATGTATCTTTTGGAATATAGGCAATAATAATAATAATAATAATAATACATGATTTGGACAAGCAAAAATAGCACAAAACTAATAGAAATGCTCGTCTCTCAGGTGGAATTCCTACATTATGTGGGTGCATTTCAATAGCATCTACTCCTAGATTTTTTTAAAAAAACAATGTAATATTATTATTGTTTTTTACTTCTCTTGATTAGTTTCTACAATACTTCCAATTTGCACTGTGCCCCTCAGTCTTTCTGTTTTCAAAACAATATTGTTGTTACTGTTTCATGGATGGGGCACTGAAACTAAGGCCTGAAATGCATGAGTCAAATAAAGTGGCTTCTGGCTGCTTTAGGGATGTGGCATTTAGATGACGCACATCCCTAAAGCGGCTGGAAGCCGCACCAAGACCAAAGGACCAAGTTAAAAAGGAGTCTATTGAAATTGATTCCTGACTGGCAATGCTTGGGACTGCAGGTGGCAACCCACTTTGGGAGCAGGCTGTACAGTTGCCACGGTCCCGGCGCAATCATGGCTGGAGGGTTTAGAAGCCACTCTTTAATAGTTGTCTGCTTCACCCCTGTGAAAGAATGGCTTGCTCAAGAAAAGAAAAATGGCTTCATGGGTGAGGCTGGATTTGAAAACTAAAGTTTATAGTCACGGTTTTGTTTACTAAGTCAAACCTTGTTCTGAGCAAAAAATGTTGAAAGATGTATAGACCATTTGAGTTCCAAATCAAAGTAAATTGCAGTGATTTTTTCCAGTAATGTATTTACCAAATAGATGCACCTCACTCTTATACCATATAAAATATCCCTTAGGACAGTGATATCATTTTGATAGGTGTAAATGAATGCAGCACTTTATTGCATGTGCTAATATGTGAAAAATGGGCTTTTTTTCCTTAAAGAGGGCAATATCCATTTTCTTTTGGTAACTTTACGATGCTCAAAGCAAGCAAGACAAATCAGCTGCTACATTACGATATGTATGGGTTCTCTAAAGTTTTGGCTAAAAGCAAGAAAAATGGTTTGTTTGTCTGTGGGATGTCAAAATAGTGATGCCTCCAGCCAGTTTATATAAAAGTAGTAGTGTACATGTAGCAAGAATATATTTTTGTTCTTTTTGGCTCTCTCTTATAATTTATGCAGAAGATGGACATGGTTAAATAAACAAGAATGGCCAAAAATATTAACATGTAAAATGTAAACTTCAGATAGATATTGGAGTACAAACATTACACGTTTACAGGTCACTGTTTTGCTGTTTCATGAAGGAGTTAAAAGAAATTCCTTGTGTGTGTGTTTTTAAATTTTTTAATTTAGGCTCATTGTTATACAAAAACTGTTAGCCTGGGTAAAGCCGCACCTTGAGCACTGATGTAAACTGAGTTTTTCAAAGTACATTAAAATTTGCCATACTCTTCCCTTGACGATTGGGAGATTTGCATCTGGTAGCGATTCACTCAGCCGAATGGAAGATAGCTCTCCTTAGAGTGCTGATAAGCGGACACATGACATTTGCAAAGAGCAGTTTGCCCACTTGAGTGCCAGGGCAAACTGGAAGAAATTCTGTGCTTCCAATTTCATCAGAAACGTAGGGAATATTGCAAATGACACTACCAAATCAACTGTAAATAGATGATAATTTGATTGACATCTGGAAAGCTGTCACAGGCTGAGCAGCCCATAACAGGAACATTTACCGAGTGCAAAGGCAGCTTTCAAGTAAATCACTTTTTGTCCAGTGGGGCCCAGCCAGATTATAATTGCATGTCCTTCCCTTCATTGCAAATTCCCCATTACCGTTACCAGCAGTGTCTCATTTATAGGAAGGTTGTCTTCCAAATATTCACAGTGCCTCACCGTTAACTCGTCACCTCCCTCTTTGCAGTCACTCATTGTGTTGGATTATCACACTTTTACTTCTCTGCATTTTAATAAACCTCATTAATTCTTGCCTCTATTTTGGTGTGCATGTTCCTGATGAGCTATTTTTTGGTATGGCATGGCGGAAGAGACCTTCCCATCAAGGACTTGATATGTATTGCCAATATAACAAAATACCCATTGCTTGGGGTGGTGACTTGAAATGCATAATTGTAGAATCCATGAGTGTAGCTAGATAAGTAGGGTTTGGTTAGTGGTCACTACAAAGGAGCTTTCTGCTGGTAAAGATTTCATAGGTAATGACAAAAATAACCACCAATTAATGCATTTTAATTCGAAAATACATTGAGAAGCTTCCAAAAAGCAAATAATGTCAAATACAATATTTTACACATGCAAAATAGTTGTGTAAACTAAGTAATAGTGACTAGGAAGTAAGTTCATATTGTTCAAGAACTGTTACTAAGGCCTAATAAACTGTGACAACTATGTAAACTTGCAGATAAACTGTACACTTGAAATTCCTTCGAAGAGGTTATTTTCAGAACCCAATATCACTCATTTAGCTTTTCTCTGCTGAAACATTGAATGCCTGTATGGTGTTGGCACAAGTGTCTAGGTTGTGAATGAATTTTCACACACAGTTGTAGAGGCACCAAGGATGAGTCCTGCAGTGTACACAGCATGCTTCCTGGGAGAAATCTCCTTGTATATGTACAGTGTTGTAGTAAGTTTATGAAGTGTTAATTTTTGCAAGATTTTACCATATCCTTTTCTCTGGTTGCCTAGAGAGTATTTGTTAAATGCTCAACTGCAGCGGTAGAAATTTGGGGACTGGAGAAAAATTTCATGGAGGGGCAATGCCCTCATTGGATGTTAGGATCTTATGTACAATTCCTAGAACTTAATGTCTTCTGATATTAAGATTGCTGCACTTTCTTAATAAATGGTGCTGGATAATATCTATTTATAATATGCTTTTGACAATAATTTTTGCAACCATTTTTCTTTTTTGTGGTTTCCTCCTCTACATATTTGCATATTATAACAGCTAAAATAGTATCCATTGGTTGGAAAATAAGAATAAAATTGACATACCTATAAGCATGATGGAGGTAGTTTCTAATGCTAATGAAAAGCCAGTTGACCCCCCCCCCCCTTTTAAACATTTTTCTGGGATGGTAAAATCTTGGAATTCCAATCTGTGAAAACTAGAATAAAACTAGTGGACAATCCATCTTTCCCTTTCTCTTCTTAGATTGTTGGTGTAATGTTTTTCATACTCTTAAGAATATTTCTTAGGAATCATTTCTTCCTGTATGGATGGCACAGCTCATTGTAATCTCTCTCTCTCTAAAAAAAAACCCACACAAAACCGGCAGAGTCGCAGGTCTCACTAATTGTACTCAGCCTGCCCGCGTAGCAAGTGCCGGATGATTTGATAGGAGTGACATGCAGCTAAATGGAATAGGAAAAGACATAGCAATGGACTGTTAGTCCATTAGTTTGCTCCAGCAGCTTGTTTTACTAAGGAGCTCTCTAATGGCTTCTCGGCAATAATTACTATCTCTCTTTCTCATGCTATTCAACATGACAGGCACTTGCTGTAGTCGCAGCTAATATATTTGCACTCTAAAGGCTCTGCTGTAGAGTAGGGTTTGGCTAAGAAATGAATTATTGGCTTTGTTTTTTTGTTTTTGTTTTAATAGAGGGAGGAGCTGTCTTAAGGCAGAAGACTTGTCATTTTGTTTAGCGTATTAAATATTTGCAAGCAAAGCTGAATGGATATCGCATTATGTCCTGATGGTGTTGACCATACATTTCTGGCATGTTATGAGTTTAACAGTTTCAAACTGAGGGGAAAGTCTTGATGGGGGACATTTTCTTCTTTATAATGATAAATGCAGAAAGTTTAAAAAACCACCAACATCTTTAAACTTAACAATTTTTCTAAACTTTCTGAGGTATGGTCTGTGACTTTGTAGGCATATGGACACATGCACGCACAGACACATACATTTTATATTTTTCGAAAAATAAAAAGCCTGTTTATTTGTAATTTTATTTTGAATTCAGTCAGCTATCACAGATGGACATGGGAAAATTTTGTTGCACTGGAGTCTTTTAAAATTTAAACATGAACAGCTGCATACTTCTGTCCTGCAACTATGGATTAGCCTTTTTAAAAGAAATAAAAGAGGGGGTCTGTTTTGTAATTTTTTTTTTGGTAAGCATTAATATAGCTATTGTATTGATTTTACACCAGTTTGGAACGAAAGCTATGTGGTGAATTACTGTAATCATACCAGCAATTCATTGTACCCAAATTCTGACTTTACTACAAAATTGAAAACCAAATCAGACAAAAATTATTTCAAAAGTGTTATAATAGGACCTTGTGACGTTGTGATGTGTCCTGACAACTGCTTTGCTATGTAGTCCACTAGTCTTTGACTCGTTCACATTGCACAGTTATAGTGCTATGATTCCTCTTTATCTGCCATGTTAACATCCTGTGGAGTCTGGGGATTTGTAGTCAGAGGAGGCACTAGGGGATCTAGTTAGTACCCTCCATGGATACCAAAATCCATAGGTGCTCAAGTCCCATTATATAGAATGGCATATAAAGTGGTGTCCCTTATATAAAATGGGGAAATCAAGGTTTGCTTTTTGGGATGTTTTTGTGTGAATATTTATAATACTTCACAATGTGGCTGGTTGAATCCATGAATGAAGAATCCATGGATGCAGAGGACCAATAATTCTAAATACCCCTTAACTGCAGATGCTAGGACTTCATCTGATGTTGCTATGGTAGTTAAAGTAGGATCATAGTTTTGTATTTGTGTAGTGTGAAAGAACTTCTTATGAAACAACAACAACAAAATCAGGACACATTATTGACCAGCTCCTTCCATTCATACTGGTGAAATTTATGGGACATTCATTCATGATCAACAACTTTGTTACATTGCTCCCAGTTTGTGATGTCCATTATCCCATTACTAGGTTGCAGTTATCCTCATAGTGTCTCCTCTTGTCTTCTTGGTGGCTATGTCTGCTCTTCTCTTGTTCATTCTTAGGGGAATGGAAAAAGGCCTTTTTGTCTCCTCTTCCCTCCCCTCCCCTCCCTTCCTAGAAAGCTGTCATAAAAGTCATAAGGAATATTGAGATATTTGTCCCCCCCACCAAAAGGATTCTGACATTCATAGATAGGCGAATATGTGATGGAATAGTTCTTCTTAGTGCCAGGTTAATATCTGAGTTGGAGAGAAATTTGGGAGCCATAACACTTACCAGTGTATTGAATGTGGTCATTATGTGTCACTGAAGTTAATATTTTCTGAGCGAAGAAATTACAAATGTCTATGGCGTCATCTAGAGATGCTAGCTAGGTTGCTGGTACAAGTTTTCATACACAGTCAACTTTCTGCGGATCTTTGAATGTTATGGCTAGATCATTTTTTCCTGGAATGTAACACAAGTAAATTTGCAGGTATCACACTAGTGTCCTACTGTGACCAAAACACACTACCCATTCTACCCACTTTTGATACATTATGTATATATTATTATTTCTTGCATCATAGACTCCTTACCCCTTCTGTGTAAACCTGAAGCCTCAAACCATGTAGCCTTTCCTCATACAGAAGGTATTCCAAACCATTTGAGCAGTTTAAAAGGTGAAACACATAAGTTGTGTCCTCCGATCTTTCGTTAACACTTTTGGCAAGAGGATTAGCCATTGGCATTACACTTTCTTTGAAGGTTGTAGAATTGTCTTTAATCAGTTTATGACTACTAGAGAAAGAAGATTTTGTTGCAGAGTCCTGAGCTACACCTTAAACTTAAAATAGAAAAAAACGGCACAATGAAAGTTTGTTTGTTTGTTTGTTTAGTACCACCATAAAAACATGTGTTTCCTTGTGTTCCCATTCCTTACCATTTTTTGGTTGTAACTTCTATACAGCAGTGTTCATGGTGATTATGTGGGTTCTGATGGTCAAATTGGTTTTGTATTTTTATAGCTATATGGGTATTTCTTTCCATTTTTTATTAGGTTGGTTGGACAGTGTAGCTGAAATTATTTTAGTGCATTCAAATGCTACGGGCCACCAAGAATGTATTTATTTTCTTTAAAGAAAAAGTAAAAAAATAAAAAATAAAAAAGTATTGTTACTAATGGGCAGAGTTTCTATTAAACAGTCTCTCACTAGATATTTTAGAAAAACTTGGCTGGAAGGACTTGGAAGACTTGGCTAGCTGTTATTCAAAGGATCTGTTTAAGAAGCATCTTCCTGCTAGGTCATTAAAGCTTGCCAGGCAACATAAATGTATATAACACAGAACAAGCTGGAAAAAATACAGCTCTAAATGTAGCATGCAGGAAAAGATATTAATAAAAAAAAACCAGTGAAAAGAGATGCTTTCCCTGAAGACCATATAGATTAACTTTCCTCTACATGTATATTGTGTAGAATGGTTTTTAAATTCATGCCATCTAATCAAAGTGAATATATATTTGAGGATGGTTTCAAAAGCAGAGTCAGAATTCAGTTAGCTATGATTTTTCTAATTAATGTGGACCCTTAAATATCTGGGCTTTGGTGTGTTACCTGGTTCTTGGTCATCACTTCCCTCCCTCCTCCGAAACACATGGTATTGATATAGGATAATGTCTTTTACTGTAGTTCTAGCCATATTCATCACCTTCTTCCTTATTGTCTGGAAATTGAGACAGTTGTGTCACTCTGTGTTCATTAAGGTGGACTGTGAGACAGAAAGCCATTTGGGAGGCGGATGTTTTATCTTAAACATGGTTTTGTCACTGCAGGTTAAGAAAGAAAGCAGCTCCAATGACAAAGCTGTGCCACAGAGCTATTAAAGGTAGCAAAATTCACTTCTCTTTAGGGATTGGCAAAACTCTCGACAAAGAACAGGCCACAAACACTCAGCAGAATACACAAAGTCACTATAGTATGCAGTTTTCCTACACTGTGTCAGTGCCATCTTGTTGGCAAGAATCAAAGTGGTAAAGCTTCTCAACAACTGTTACATTCTAGCTTTTGGGTTGGGAATCAGGAGTGATTGCTTCAAATGCTCTCTGGTGAAAGTAATTTACATAGAAACATAGTACATTGAAAGGAACATCTTTGTATAATGTGCTTGACTTCCGTTTGCAGAAGTGGAGTTACAGGCCTTGCCAAGGGTTAACATTCAAAGCTGATTTAAATCCTTGTTTGCATCTTATTACAACTCAAGAAAACATTCAGACCAGAGACCACCTTGATTTGAATGACTCATATTACCACAGTTTCTGGTATTTGTATTTTGCCAGGATGGTGTTGCTGTTGTTGGGTGCCCTAAAGTCATTTCTGATTTAAGCTGACCCTAAGGTGCACCTGTCATGGGTTTTCTGGGGCTGCGTGTGTGTGACTGTCCTGGACTGCAGCCAGCACACAAGACACCAACCCACGCTGATAAGAAGGCTTTACAGACTTTTGTATTGTCCAAAAGAATAATCCAGTAGTCAAAGCCGAGATCAGGATTGGGAAAGTCACAGAAATCAGTCCGGTCCGAGGTCAGGGCAAGGAGAAGGCAGCAGTAGTCCAATTCGTTCCGAGGTTGCAGGGTCAAGGCTAAACAAGAGTTCACAGAGCCAGCACACAGTCACACCAAGAGACTTTCAATAAGTTCTAGCAAAGGGATGGCGTCCCACCGGTAGTTAAGTAGGAGACACCCTCCCTATTATCAGCTGTCCCTTATTAGCAGCTTGCTTTTCTGCAAGCCTGTGGGACCGATGCACACAAGCACTCTCAGCTCTCCTTTCCTTAAAGGAAGGGATCTCCAAGCTGGATTCTTCCTTCGAAGTCACACTCAACTGCTGAGCCACTGAAGGGAGCTCCACAATGCTAGAGCCTGGCTGGGCCTCTGCTCCTGGGGCTGAAATGTTAGGGCTTAGGTCTGGCAGGGCAGAACTGAGACCTGGTCTAGCCTCTAACTCCTTTTGCTCCTGAGGAGCCGTGTCCTCCTCCTCATCCTCCGACTCCATCTCTTGGCTAGCCATGACAGTGACTCACCCAGGATCACCCAGTGGGTTTCTATATAATTTGAAACACTGTTAAGGGGATTATTTTTTTAAAGCATGTGCACTGATTATCGAGAAAGTCAGTGTGGTATAGTGGTTTGAGCATTGGATTATAACTCTGGAGATCAGTGTCCAATTCCCCTCTCAGACATGGAAAACCCACTGGGTGACCTTGGATGAGTCACACACTCTCAGCTCTAGACAATCCCATGATAAGTTCACCTAAGAATCTCTGTAGGTCAGAAATCTCTTGAAAGCACACAACAACAACAACAACAACAACAGCTTAACTTTTTTAAAAAAAATGCACAGAATAGTTTTGAATCTTTCTATTGCAGCATCCTCCATCTTCTAGGGCTGCTAGAAATAGTCAAGAGACTGTGGCCTGGAACAGACTGGCACGAAAGAGTGGACAGAGTTTGCTCCAGCTGGAAGCAGGTTGGAACCCCACTGTCCACACAGCCTGCTTCCAAGATGGGCCATGGATAAAGTGGCCAACCGGTACCAACAGGAGTTGAATTATCCCAGCTCCTTTTTTGCTCTGGTCTTAAGGACTAGAGTGCAGCTTTGGTGTGGCTTCCGGCTGCTTTGGAGGTGTGTGTTGTTTAATCAGCATGCCCCCAAAGGGCTGGAAGCCACTTCACTTTGCCCACCTGTTTCACCCCTCTATTGAAGGCTATTCAATTCAACAGGATTTAAAAGTGGCCCATTCCTTCAACACTGAAGACAGATATAGGGAGGAGTATAGTCTTTCATTTCACCTCCAGTTCTTGTAGCCACACCTACAGTTTTTAGAGCATTGAATTCAGGGCACGAAGCTCCCTGTTCCTGTAGTTGATCATTTTTACATTTGACTCTTCCTCTAGCTCCTTACAGAACCTCAAAGTCTCTAAGGGTGAATGTGACGTGAGCTCAGGTGTGTGTTAAATTGCTCAGATCTCTCTCTTGATGTGAGCTGTAGGGAAATGACATAGCTCTGCATATAGGTAGGTGGGTAGATTTTCTTCAGGTACTTCCTGTAGCAATTTTTGGTGCTTCCATCTGAAATATGGCCTTATGACAATCTTTTTGCTTGCTCACGTGGTGCAGATGGAAGTACCTCTCCACTCTCCAGACCACTCGTCACATACAGTATATTCTGTCCACATAGAAAAGCACTTTGAAAGGCTTGAGAAAATTAGATGTATCAA
The DNA here is from genome assembly GCA_034509955.1 of Urosaurus nigricauda. Taxonomy (NCBI): domain Eukaryota; kingdom Metazoa; phylum Chordata; class Lepidosauria; order Squamata; family Phrynosomatidae; genus Urosaurus; species Urosaurus nigricauda. The sequence continues at coordinate 97,534,742 of JAOEGL010000002.1, read as the reverse complement.
TTTCAAAGCTGCTAATAAATTTTAAAAAAATCACCAAGGCAGTCTTGTCATGGCATATATTAAAAGAGAAAAGCAATGAGATCTTTGGTTGATTAACCACAAAGTAATGAGACCAGGCACAAGTCATTGGGTTAAAACAAGGGCTACTTCATTAACCTAAAACCTATTTAAATGATTACGCCCTGGGAAAAAGAGTGAGGGAAGCAACCTGATGCAGGTCTAGCTGAGGTACAGATATCAACCTATGATACCACCCCAGCCTTTCATTGGGCAAAATATCAGGCCCCAAGGGCAATCCAAAGCAATAGGTGGCTATCTTGGATTGTCACCATTGGAAGGCAAACCTGGAGTGCTCCCTTCACCATGTTCTGTGACTTTATAAGAAAGAGCCTTTGCCCCAGGCCATTCCTTAGGGCAGATTCCTTCACACACCTCTGGGTCCCATGCCCCATGGAAGCAGTTCCAGAGCCCAACCCTCCACCACAATGGGGTGCCAAGGTGTAAACAAATCACTTCTTCCCCTGTTGCCTGTCACCCATTGCCAGTTTGTCATGGCATATATTAAAAGAGAAGAGGAATGAGATCCTTTCTTGCATGAACAACAAAGATGCTAAATATTATGAAGACACACCATAGGACACTAATGGAAATGATGAAGAAGCTGTACCTGTGTAATGGGTCTGGATAGAAAAAGTGTTTCATTTTGAAAGTCAGTTTATTACAAGCGTTTGGAACAGAAGTTCCTGTTGTTGAAAAATGGCTGCTCCGCGAACGCTTTGATGATGGGAGAAGAATGGGATGCCTCAATTATGATTAAATCATGGGAGGCAAGCATGATTGGTTATCACACCCGCATGCTTTATGGGCGATTTAGCCATGTTTCAGGGATAGTCAGGCTCCGTGTGATAGTCACCTATATGAGTCCATCTGTAATATCTTTACTTCCTCAAGAAAGAGATATAGCTTATGCAGTTGAGAAAATTAATGTGCCCATGTCAGAATCCAGGAGAAGGAAATTTCTCATGGACTGCCATGTTTTTTTGCGGGATTTTGGAGACATAAAGTACCTTGAACAATTATGTAACATAGTTTTATTCTGTATCCCCAGTGTAAAGTATGTTTATAGTTTATAATTCACAACTCAGTTCAATGATCCTCAAGACTGCTTGTAGTAAGTACATCATAATTATATACACAGCCACAAACACACGAACTGAACCAGTTTTGAAAATCATACAGGTTTCCAGATATTGGACTGCAGTGCCTAGCATTGTTGACTAGGGATGTTGAAATCTGAGTTCACACTCCCCTTCCCCCCAAAAAAAACCTATACTGACCAGCAGTCCTTAGTCTCCAATGTACTAGGGTTGCTGATTTCATGAAATGAATGCTTGGAGCTAAATATTCTTTCCGGTAGTGAATTAGAAGCTGGCTCTCCCCTCCAATTGCTCCTTCCTTGGTTACTGAATAGGACAGATACTCTACCACTTGCTAAAATGTTCTTCCTGGGAAGCTTTCCAGTGGCTCTTGCTTTATTGGCTGAAGATGGAAATCAGAGATTGAAATCCGTAACACCTGTTGAATCAGTGGGATTTATACAGTGGGCCCTTGGAATCCACTGGGGGTTGGTTCCAGGACACCCTCCCTCCACGGATACCAATGCTCAAGTCCCATTATACACAATGGCATTGTCTCTTATATAAAATTGCCAAATCAAGGGTTGCTTTTTCAAATTAATATATCTTGCAAAAATATTTTCAAGCTGTGGATGATTGAATCCATGGATAAGGAATCCTGGATACAGAAGGATGACTTACTGTTACTTTTAAAAATTTGATTACATGGATCTGCTCTAGTTGGGATTAGCAACTGGATTCAAACCATTGTGTGCTTCCTTTCAGTTTTGCAGTCCTAGGGCCAAGACACACTGCAGAAATAATTCAGTTTGAGACCACTTTAACTACCTTTGCTCACTGCTAGGAAATCCTGCGAATTGTAGTTGGTTGTGGCACCAGAGCTCTCTGACAGAGAAGCCTAAGTGTCTCACAAAACTACAGTTCCCAGAATTCTCTAGCATTGAGTCAGGGCAGTTAAAGCAGTCTGAAACTGAATTATTTCTGCAGTGTGTTTTGGACCCTAAAGAAATTTCACCTACAGTTTAAGAGGTAGGTTTTTGTTTTTGTTTTTTCACTGTTCCAAATGTTAACAATGTTCCTTCTCATTTCATTTCCAAAACCCTTTTCTAGGTCTAGTCTCATCAACAGACGCTATCTGTCATATGCCAATTCAGCAACTCACAGCCTCCATAAATATCTTTCAGCTCACCAATTCAGTCAGATTTATAGCTGGTTTTGCATTGTAGAAATGGTACAGATAGCTGAAACAGGCTGGATATGCTGGTCTAATACATTTACCTGAACTTCCAGAATGCCTTTTGACTGTCACCTTTGGTGAAGAATTTGACACTCAGTTTGGGTCACTTCTGCAGTTTCTACATCCTGTTTTCCAGTCCAGTGTGTTGGATGCATCTAACTTTATAGATTTTCCATTACACACATTCTTCCAGAAGACACATATTCTTCCAGAAAATTAATCCATTTCTCAGTGTTCTCGGGTTTGGGGCATAAAGAAGCAATGTTATAGTATGCCTCTTTTAATACTGAGGCTGCTTGTGTGTTTGTGTGTGTTGTTGTTTTTAGTTATTATTGCCACCCATAATAAGGTAAAGACTTATTCTCCGCTGCCCCAATGAGCTTAATTTTAGATAGAACTCATTTGAACATTAGGAAGAATTTAATGATGCAAATAGTTTGACAATGGGACTAATTATTCCAAGTGAGTATAGTGGACATCTTCAAGCAGAGACCGAACGCCTGCCTTTTGGGAAACTAAAATAGCTTTGGATTTCCTATATCAAGATGCGGGTTAGATTGGGTGGCCTAAAGATCCCTTTCAGCTCAATTAAACAGTAATCCTAGTTATGTTATCTAACACAAAGTAATGATATGTCAACATTTTAATTTAACACCTGTAGATTTCATGAAAAAACCATCAGAGTCCTTTCCCCCCTCAACATTTGCAATCGATTTCTCCTGCAACAGTACATTTTAGAAAACAATACATTTCTGTAACATATAGCTTGGCTTGCTGTCATGAGTGCTCTGCAGCTTTTTTATCCAGCAAAACACAAACACAAAAGGTTCATGGTGTTTACATGATGCTGCATACACAGACATAATCATTAGAGAGGGAAGTCATGAAGTCCAGATACCTTGCTTAACAGCCTTGCTTAATCAAAAGAAGGCTTGACCTCAAAATATTGATTTCCAATTCTTTTAAAATAAATTTACACTTGTGTATTCACTAGAAGTTTGACGCTAGTACTCCCTTGAAACATGAAGTTCCCCCTCTATGGTATTCTTTCCCCTCCCTCTCATTACATGTCACATCCAGTCTCATGAGACATTTTAGAAATTGTTTTTTTACCAGTTTTTATGGAGACCTTTTTGTATAAAAAAGGAGGCGCTAAAGTCAAACTCCTAAATTGATTAAGCAATATTATATTAGTTAAGCATTAGGACCATTTTGTTTTAGCTCTAGTATGCTTCTTTCCCATGCTTGAATTCTGTTAAATCGGTGCTCTGAAAACAATAGCTGTGTTTACTTGATCGCCATCTTTATTGGGATAGCTATAGTAGGTACATCTGGCAAGTAATTAATACTTTTTATTTTGGAAAGTACTGGTACATTTAAACTGATCTGGAGAGTAAGAATAAATGTTTTTGTGGGTTTTTTTTTTTTTTTTTGGTATTGCTTGGACCTCCTGAGGAAATACTTTGAGATGAAGAAAATGTTATATGGATTTTCAAAGTAAAATTGGTTTGTAGAGGAATAAAACCTGGCATTTGGAGGTGCTTAGAGTCTGAAAACATTACTTTTCGTGTGACACCTTGTAGAATCCCCCAGTGTAATTGGGGACTTGTACAAACTCATAACTTTCACAGGCTTTGAGAATGAATAAGTCTAGAAACTGTAAAAACAAATATCTCAGTGTAATATGCAGAGGGACTCACGTATGCTTGTGGTTTGAGCAGAAGGTAAACACGCTTTGATAATTGTGTACAAATGTTCTCAACAATGTTCTTGTCCAGTCACTGGCATATCCATCTCTGTGTATATCTGGTGTGAAACTGGGCTATTTTCATGGCGTTCACACTCACCCCAATTGCACTCAGTGCAATTTGTGTGTGTGTGTAAGGAGGGGAACCAAAAAACCCAGTTAACCCAGTATATTAGATACTGGGTTTCCTCCCCGAATCTTTTTTTAAAGAGCCACAATGATCTACATCTTCAGAGCACTATCAAATCGATTTGGATCGTGCTGCATTGTTCTCAGAAATGGTGGCAAGTGTGAATGGTGACAGGATTTAAATGCCATGGAAAGATTTGGTAACATAAAATATAGTGGGAAATTGATCCAGGATTGTATCAGCACAGAGATACAGATCTCCTCAGAACAAAAATGTAAGTGTGAATGCCCCCTGACAATTGCAGTCCAGCAACATCTGGAATGCCACATGATTCCCATCCCTGATGTAAAATAAAATGGATTTTTTCTGTTTCCTTCTCAGTTGATATTAACAGGAACTGTACAGTATTTTAATGAATATCAGTAATTTCCATTTTTCATTTTGTTGCTACCCTGGAGAAATCTGATGTCAGTATTCCCACTGCAGAGATAGTTGCCCCAATCTAGTAGGTGAACTCTGTGTGCTCAAGGAACCTCCATGTTTGGGTACTTTTCCATTCCATTCCGTTCTGGACCCCCCACCCCCACCCCACCCCCCGCAAAAATGGAATTTTACGCATATTCAAGCCCCATAGGCTTGAATGAGGGCTGCACGCCTGCGAGAGCTCCCCATTTTAATCCCCTCTGCTCTTCATGAGTAAGCGACAGTTGCAGAAATGAAGTCCATGCAAACTGAGGGGCAACTGTTTTTGCAGAGACTGCTAAAATGGCTGCGTTCATATTCAATATCAAGTGTTTCAGATTTTATAGTGGAATCCAATCCAGTCAATATTGTGGCCAAATTCCAATGCAGGGGTGTAAATCTGTGTCGTCGTCATCATCATCATCATCATCATCATCAATCTTTATTTATTTGTATCATGCCATCACTTGGCCCTTTACAGGTAAAAGAACAACACTCTCATGCTTACAATCTGATTAAGACATGACACAAAAGGAAAAGGGAATGTCAGTTGGGGGGGGGGGGGTAAAATCCAACAGATGCTTCCTCTTGTTCTTCCTCTTAGAGGGCTCAGCAGTGGTAGTTGGGATGAAAGGAATGCCTTTCATCTGTTTCAGTGCCTAAGCATGGTGGAGTTGTGCCCTCCTCTTCTTCTCTGCCTCTGAGCCACAGCAATGGCATTTGGGATGGAAGGATGTATTGCTTCCATCCATGTAATACAGGGAGCAAGTAGAACCATACATAGCACTACAGTGGGCCCTTGGTATCTACTAGGGTTTGGTTCCTGGAGCCTTGTGCATACCAAAATCTGTGGATGCTCAAGTCACATCAAATATAATGATAGTAAAGTGGTGTTCCTTATATTGATGAGGGCAAACAAATTGAAACTTAATTCAGACAAGACAGAGGTGCTCCCAGTCATTTGTAAGGCAGATCAGGGAGTAGGGGCCTTGGCCTGTGCTGGATGGGGGTGCACTCCTGTTGATTTCTGAGGCTCACAATTTGGGTGTGCTCCTGGAGTCCACTCTGAGCCTGGATGCCCAGGTCTCAACAGTGGCTGGGAGTTCATTTGCACGGCTAAAACTTATGCACAAGTTGATCCCATTTCTTGAGATGCCAGATCTGGCTACAGTGACACATGCCTTGATTATATCCTGTTTGGACTACTGTAATGCACTCTCCATGGGGCTGCCTTTAGAAACTGTTCAGAAACTTCAGCGGGTCCAGAATGCTGTGACCAGAATGCTGACCAGAGCCAGTTATAGGGAGCATATAAATCCCTTGTTGGAACAGCTTCACTGGCTACCAGTTTGTTTCCGGGCACAATTCAAAATGCTGGTCATGATCTATAAAGCCCTATATGGCTCATGTCCAGATTATTTGAACAACTGTATCTTCCCATATGAACCTGCCAGAACACCAAAATTTTGGGGAGAAGGCTTTCTCTCAGTTGCACCCCTATCCCAGGCTCTTTTGGTGAGGACACGACAGAGAGCCTTCTCAGTGGCTGCTCCCACTCTGTGAAACTCCCTTCCTCAGGAGGCTAGAGTGGCCCACTCCTTGCTTGCCTTTTGATGCCAGGCCAAGACATTTTTAGTCAAGCAAGCATTTAAAATATAAGCATGCCAAAATGGTTTTTATATTGAGCATGTGTATTGCCTTTCCACTTCTGTTATATTTTTTATAAATATAAATATAAATATTACAATAAAATTTATTGTTCTGGTGATTTTAACTGTTTTAAATTTTATTGTAATATTTTTTAAATCTGTGAGCCAACTTGGGTCCCTTCGGGGAGAAAGGTGGCATATTAAATAAATAAAGAAATAAAATGGTAAAAACAAAGTTTGCTTATTGGAATTTATAGATTTTAAAAATATTTTCAAGCTATTGAAGGTTAAATCCATGCATAAAGAATCTGTATAAATTCCAAAAAAGCAAACCTTAATATGGAGGCCTACCATATTTTCCTTTGAGAGACCACTGCAATTTTGGAGTACATAAAACTGAGTTTGAATATTTTAGAAAGCAACAACAACAAAAATATTCCCAAGTATAATACATTTAAATGTTTCTTTAAATGGATGGTAAAATGTGCAATAAATGTACCAAAGTCCAAATATACATAGTTACATGCAGATGTATTTCACGTTGATGTTCATTCTGCTATATGGATAGACTGTACACTAAGCCACACAACTCTGCAATTTGTGATATGTGTGTAACCTATGGGGTTTTTTTTTTCAGAGGAATCATGTGCCATTCATAATATGTCACGTCGTATCTGTCCTTCTCTGCTGGTAGAGAAAGTAGAGGGGGCTGCACATGGTGCTAAGTGTTCCTCTCTCTCTACAAAGTACAGAGCATCTTGATAAAAAAGTTTTTCTATAGGATCACAACAGGGAAAGGGCCTGATTAATATTCTCCATGCTCTGTGACCTTTCAATAATTATTATCCACTAGTCCCCCAACTGATGCTCTTTGCATTTTATAAAACCTGCAAATTAGATTAAAAGACATACATGAAACATCACTTTTAGTTTGGCCCTGTGTCTGCTGTTTGCCTAAGGCATGTAGATGTTTTGTTGATGTGAGATTGGAACTGGAGACTTCCCACTTGCACAAGTGGGAGGAAGTTTCTCTGCTTTATATGATGTAAACCTGTGGTCTACCTACATACTTGTGATGTCTCACAAAGACTTTCTGTATGATTTAAGTGTATCTAGACTGAGTTTGTCCAGCCTTCAATCTGTTGTCCTTCAAATGTATACAAAGTATATTCTATGGTTTCATAAAATGTATCTTATGTGGCTATAATCAATCAATACATGCTGAAGTAAACAGCATGCTGTACTAGAACTAGGATTGAGGTTAGATATATGGCTATTTTGTGGAAAAGAGAGAGAGAGTTGAAAACTACATTTGTTTTTAGATTTAATTTGTATGCCAGTCAAGTATGAGATTTGTAGTGTGCTGGGTGCAGAACATTTTATTTACGCTTCCAAAGATTATAGTTGCATGCAACATCTGAATCTGATATTCTGAAGCTAAGTTCAGAAAGTAGAGCACAAGTGAATTTGAGTGATCCCCTCCCTTGTTACTGTGTCTTATATGGGTTTATTAGTTAGTTTCTTAGTTAAATCACAATGACAGTATTATTACAGCACTAGCTGACATCACACTTCCAATCTTTCCCATGTGTCATGCATAAAGCTATGCCTCTGAGAGGTTATTTTCTTTTAATTTTTTTAATTTTAATTGATTTTATTACAATAAAATTACTGTATCATCTTACATCATATGTATTTTTTCAATTAGTTACATTGATATAATTACATTGTAATCACAGTTACATTGAGAGGTGATTTTCATAGGGAATAGTTGTGTTCCATTCACATCTATCCTGCCTTTTTTAACCCCTCAGATTGTGTGCTGCTCCTATAGTGGGCTTCTAGATCCCCAGATCCATTATTTGCCTCTTCACCTTAAGTCACTGGTGGGCAGGCTTCCCTTACTCTGAATCTCAGTAAAACTGTGAGTGATGAATTTCATCCTGGTGTTTGAGGGGAAATGTGAGATATAAAGAAGGATAACTATAATGATAAAAATGTTACTGATGGGATCCTCCAGTTTATTTTAAATCAGAGTATTGTAAGTATTTCCTGGAGCAACTTACCTATTCTTCTTCAATTCAGCCTTAAATTAACAGTTTAAAATCCCAATGTATTTGGGTGTGTGGTGTGGGAGAAGAATGTAAGGTTTTAATCTAAACAATTCTTTTTCAGAATTTAATTATTATTTTTGCATTGCTTTCCCCTTACAGTGTTTCCTGTCATAACCACTTTAATTTGCGGTGCAATAGACCCAAGAAAATAGCTTTAACATGAGTTTTAAAAGACTTTCTAATAAGGGAATAGTAGGACTGATCATTTAATATATATGTTCTTGTTCATAATAACATCTTTCAGCAGTCATTTTTTTTAAAAAAAGAAAACCCTTTTTGAATTTGCAAATGGATGTGTAACGCAAACTATGTTCATCTTACTCCTCTATGCCCTAATTGAGCAGAATATACGTTTCTCTAATTGAGTGTGAAAATATTATTCAAGTTAGAGTTAACACGTGCCTAATTAAATTAAAAGGAAATGCATACATTGGTATGCAGAGCAGAATGTACCAAACTGAGGTGAGCAGAAAAAAAGAGAGAATATATTCATTTCACTGTGTGAGTGTATATATGCAGCATTTGGTGTAGGTGTTGTGTTTCTTAACTGAAGAAAGACTATGCTTCCTGCAGAGTGTGCAAGTGTGCATTTGTAAATGTACAGTAAAACCTGTCTTAAGTGATGACCCAAGGGCCCAGTTGTGGCAGTCTTTTTAATTAAAGGTCAAACAAAATTATGTTGGAAACCTTAGGGAAACTTTAAAGTGATTTCTTAAGACAGGGACCGCCTATTAGATTTTGTTCACTCCATAAATCTGAGTCCTCTGTCTGTGAATCCCATTCTGTCAAGTGTGTGATTCCTCACTCATTTTTATTGTTTGATTGAAAATGGCAAAACATATGTTGTCTACTGAGTTTTGTGCCTTAAGACCAATGGAAACATATTTTCATGAAACTAGTAATGAAGATACTGTATAATTATACTTAGGTCCGGAACAGACCAGCAGATAAAAAGCCAGTTTCTGGGCATCTTGGCAGCATGTTGTGCAGACAACGCATGTCCCCAAGACACCTGGAAACCAGTTTCAAGCCAAGCAGCCACCCACATATGAGCCGGCTTCCAAGCACTCCTGCAGCGCAGCATTTACACTGCATGCCGCTGGAGCTCCTTAAAGCTGGCTTTGGCCATGGCAGCTGGGAATAGCTGGCTTTGACCTGCCCAGAGGAGGAGCTGCTCTTTGCTGCTCCTTTTTCAGATGACTTCAAGGCAGATTGGGGCCATGGCGTGTGGTTGCTGCGGCCCCAATCTGCCTTTGGAATGGGCAGCTTGAAGCCGACCCTTCAGGGCCATCTGTTTCAGCTCTTAGTTTAATTTCATCCTCTTCCCAACTTTGCTTTTATACCAGAAATTATGCACTGGTCTAGATGAAGCATTTCACAAAACTGTTCTGGCATGATTAAATTGCTTTGTTGTTGCAAAGTCTCAAAATGAGAAAATAGTTGACATCTTGGAATGTTGACATTCCAGATTCATAGGTAATAGCTGATTTGGGATTGGGTACCTATGTACAAGTCTGAGGAGAACGTTTTTGAAAAGGAATTTGTCCAACCTGACAGATTCTTAAAAGTTTCCAACATTTAAAATTATTCTTTGTGGTATAGAAAAGGAACAAAACTTTTGGTAAATATCAATAGTTCACCCTTCACCTTTCGAAATAATAATAAAAATATTCTCAGCTTAAAAAAAAGATTGAGTATTTGAGGTAAGATTATATATGTGGAAGTTTTAGAGTCTTTCCTGGTAAAAACATGCCTAAATGTGGCTTGCTCTTAAAGGGTTACGGTAGCTCAGCATTATTGATGCAGTCAGTTGTCAAAGAAGAAATGGGACAGGTAATAGAAGCAGTCTAGCGTACTTAATGGTGATGCTAAATATGTTGCAGACCTAGTCCTAGTGAGTATTGGACCTTACCATAGCATAGTTTTACAAGAGTTATCTTGTTAAATAATTGCCTAACATCTTTCTCCTTGCACATGCTAGTTAAAAATGCTCAAAAGTAGCCTTTTTTTACAAGATAAGGAAAAGGAAGGTGGAGGAGGGGAGTAAAGCTATGTAATTAGACCCTCACTACAGTTTCATGAAAACATGTTTCTCTTGGTATTATGATTCGTTGAACAGCATCTTCCTCCTGTTATTTTCTTACCTTGGAATTTGGTGAAGTTTTAAAAATGTAATTTGAAGTAGCACCTGCAGCCCTTGGTTATGTGGGATGAGTTAACTTTTCTCCACATGGCCTGGACTTTCTGCTATTATTTTTTCATCCAGGAAAGGAGCTGTTTTGCTATGGCTTTCATGACATGAACATAAGGACTTCAAAAGAGCTGCGCTGGAGCAGACTAAAGCCCTATGTTAACCTGTCATTCTGCTTACACAGTTGCTAATTAGTTGTTTATGGGAAACCTACAAGCAGGAGATGAGTGAAAACCTCCAACAACCCATATAAGGAGACATACTACCTCATACTGGAAGTAATATATAGACACCATGTGCCAACAATAGCATTATTCATTATTAATTTGTCCCAATTCATTTTTATGCTGCTGCAATGAATTCTATAGTTCAGTCATGTGTTGTTTGAAGAAGTCCTTCTTTTTAGTTCTCAATCTCTCACTAGGGTTTAAATAACCTAAAGGCACAAGATCATGTGTGATCTTGAAAGCTAATCAGGCTCATCTCTGGTTAGTACTTGGGTAGGAAACTACCAACAAATACCATATGCTGTAGGTTATCTTTCAGAGGAAGGAACAGACAAAACCATCTCTGATATTCATACTTTAGGAAACCCTATGAAATTCACGGGGTCACCAGTCAGTAGGCGAAGGCACATAGACGCACACACACAATCTCTCACTAATCAGCTTTAGTCCATGGGCCTAAGTTCTAGTATTTTGAAAGATAAGACAAGAAGACAAGGGAACACAGGAAGGGATGCCAAACCAGATATAGGTGCAGCCTGTTGTTTTCATTGATGAACTATTCTGAGTAAAGACCAAGGAGATGAGCACACACTTTTTTAATACACCTTATTCCCGATGGGATAAAGGCGCATTTATTTTTAAAACTGGTTTTATCACATTCGCTCATGGCTAGGTGAATGCATTCCGGATGCATCCTGGATGTCAGCCAGGATTTTCCTAGCTGGCATCTGAGCTGTAAATGGGGTGAATTTGCCCGCCCATGGGCGAATGCGATAAAACCTAAATCATCAGTAATGATGCAAAGTTGTTAGTAATGTGTGTGAAAACAAGTGGGTAGAAGGACTGAGAGTGTGTGTGTGGATAGAGAAGGAACTGTAGTTTATGTATAGAAATAAATTTTCCCTTCCTATTCTGGCTCTAAAGTGTGACTGTTAGGGATGTGGGTGTGCTGTATATTAATTTCATTAACCCATATCCTAAATGTTCACTCTAACCCTCCAGACACATTCTTTCTCTGGAATTTTTTCAACAATAATTTGCACAAACGCATAGGTTTTTAAATCTGCCTTTTGGTGTCAGACTTGTTGCATGTACCATTAGGGTGCCCCCCTGAAAAGTGGTAGCATGAGAGAGAAAGATTAGCAGGTGAACCACATGAGACAATAGCTGTATCCTCCCCCTTCCTGTGGCTACTTTATGTGTCATAGAATCCTCCTGCCAATCCTCACAGATTTTAGCAGTGACTTGGAGCACATGCTACATATAAGTGTGTTTTCTGTGCTGCAGTTCTCTTGGGAATTGCCAGAAGTGAGACATCTATCTGTTTCTGTTTCTTTTCTCAACCTTTGAATGTATATATGATTACAGTACCACCAGGTTTTAAAAACAGCATGTAATGGCAAGTGATGCATTAGTTTACCCAATGAATGTGCTAAAAAGATTGTGGAGCTGATTCTGCTCAAGTGATTATTTCCGGACAGCTTCTCCCATTCTACTGTTATTTTTCCCTTGTTTATGTGGCCATGGGATCTCGTCAAAAAGCTTAAATGCCAAATATTACTTATGAAGTGTTCCGTAGCATGAAGTTTTCCAGTCATGCTGACCTCCTTATTTGCAAATCATTGCCCTAGACTATGCCCTTTCATCAGAAATATATGTGTTAATATGTAGTGAAGTTCTTTGTACTGTAGCTGGGGCAGGGGAATAGCTGAAAGAAGTTCCAATGACAGCAAGGAAAGTAATTGAAAATTCTTTTTCATACCGGTTTGGCTAGTACCAGTATAGTAACATCTATGTATGTATGTGCAGTGCATGTGAAGTTCTTTCTATGCCTTCACAGCATGGCAGAATGGGAGAGTGGGTAGGGAGGTATTTTGCAGTTCTGGGATGTCAAGTCAAGACAAAGTAAGATGCTGAGAGCTTTTATAACTATTTTGTAAGTGCATAAAAGAGACATAGAATGGATCTGTGTTGATATAAACCTATCTAGTTGTATATACATTCTGTTGAAATCAGGGGGTTGTGGGTGGTGTGCATGATGCTTTAGACCAACTTATGGGATTGCACTGCAATAAGAATCAGGGGTTTCTTGTGAATGGAAATGCATTGTCCCTTTTCTGCTGTCAGCACAGTGAACCCCAATTCGCATTCTTTTAGGAATAAATCTTTCTTTGTGTTTTGTTTTGTTTATTCACAGCAAAGTTTTTCCTCCTTGATGGCATGACACATATTGTCCTTTTCTGCTGTCAGCAATTAAGAGAAGGCCTAGGCAGATTTTTTTTTCCAAAAAAGAGCCTTGTGACATAGAGAACATTTGCCTGAAATGTTCCCATGTGAGCCACGATCTTGGCTAAATGCTGAAAGGGAGGAGGGAGAGTGAATAAGGCTTTTGTTGAAGACTGACAGGCAGGCAGTGCTGGCTAAGTTTAACTTAAATCCTTTCGTTGATATTGGAAAGTCATAAGCCTGCAGATGACATTGCCACATTCAACGCACTGTGTGATCTGGGACTTTGTTGCTTGTATCACGGTGTGGGTATGTGTACAGTGTAAACATTTTATGAACTGCAGTTTCTGATCCATCGGTCTGTCTGGGCAAGAATGTCCCTTGATACTAAAAAGAACAGCAATCAGGACAGAATTGGTCAATGCGGCATGTCTAATGGTGGGAAGATATTTGAAGGACTCACTATAGACACAATAGACTCTCTAAATAGCCTCTTTGCACCCTGAGTCTTATTGCAAACAGGTTCATTAAGGAGAGACATTCTGACACACAGCATCACAGTAATGAAAGTAGCTCTGTTTTTCTAATATTGTATCTTGCCACTTCAGTTATGCTGCTGGTACAAGATTTCCCTTGTGTTGCTGTATATTCCTCTAGAAGAAGAATCAGTCTTCATAGAATATACAATTATTTTGTACGGGAATATATAACTCACACCTAAGATACAGACTTTTCCTGTTTATGTGCACTAGTGCAAAAATAATTGGCAAGCCCAACTTCCAATCTAAAAGACCAAAAGTAAAGTAAAGTAAAATAAAATAAAAGCTTCCTTCTTCTATTGGGAAGATATTAAACAAATTGTAAAATAACAGAGAAAAATAAATATGGTTATAGTAAAGTCTTCTGACAGCAATGAGCAATGTAGAAGTATTTTTTCACCCTTTGTAACCAATTCTACAGTATAGGTAACCACATAGCAAAACAGGGTTTAGATCCCAGCCACAGGGTATTAGTACTATACCCTGTGGCTGGGATTTGAACCCTTCCATGCAGAAAGAGAAAATACTTTCATTCACAGCATAGATTTGACATCCTACCTTGGATGGTCCTGTCACATTCAGAAACAAATGTTTGATGTTGGAGAGAGCAGTATGCATGCGCCACGAAGTCCCAGTCTTTGATCATTATAACCAGAGCGCAAGGGGTATTTGTTTCACATAGTTGCAAATGAAAACTTTACTGCTCTTGTATTATAATAATGACACTGACAGACTGAGTAACTGAGATCTAATAATTGATCTGTCATGTAAACCTCAGTTACCAAGTCCCATATGTGCTGACAGTCTATTTTTTTATATACACTTTGACCAGAATCCTGTTGTATACAAGAGTTAACAGAGATGTAACTTGCATTGTGCCAGTGGTTGCATTTCTTGGTCCCAAGCAGAAAGGCAGTATTCACAACATGTTGGTGCAAGTGGTTTAGGAAGCAGTTGATCTTTCAGTAAACATGCATTATTGTGTGAACACTAACTTGGATTTGTCCTTAGTGTTGTGCAATAGGGATCACCTGGTTGAGGTTCTTCTTCTACACTTGTTTCTGCAGTGGTAAAACTGAGCACAATTCTATGGAGTTTATCACATGGGAGGAATTTCTCTCAATTTCAAAAGAAATGGAAGTGAGGCCAGTTCGGAATTGAGTAAATTCACTATTTTAGCAAATTTACATGATTGAGTATTGACATTGCATTGCATTCAGAACTGCCTGAAATTGCCTCCCAGTGCCCGAAATTGCGTGTGATAGTTTCTCACGCAATCATGCGAAACCCCACGATTGCGTTCGGAAGGACTTCCCTTTGCCCAAAAATGTGTGTGATCAGCTTTCACGCGAAACCCCATGATTGCATTCAGATTGCCATTGGATTATACTTCCAATTCCCATTGTGTGATAAACTTCTAAGAATGTATATTTCCACTACAGAACTTTGAACAGGATCTTGACCTGTTAGCCCAGTTCCATTATGCCTCAAAGAAGGAAACAAAATAACATCAACTTTGAATCCTATAATTAATATTGAATTTGTTTCAGAACTTATATTCTGTCTTTCTAACTTCACTCACAACAGGGATGGGCAATGTTCAGGGGGCTGGGGCGTCACTTTTCAGAATGGCGAAGCCCAGAACATGATCTAAGGGGAAGGGACAACACAGTTCTTGTTGTTTCAGGAAATGGACCTTTGCACAAACACTTTTGTGAAAAATCCTGGCTTATTTCCCCCCCCCCCATGCAATAAAATGTGTGTTTGTGTGTGTGAAAAAGTGTCAGCTTTTTCACTTATGCTGAAGGATGAAAAATTTTATGGTAGTGGATATTTTATTTCCCTATAAATAATAAATAGCTTCATCCATACACATGACAAATTATTATTATTATGTGTATAGATAACCTTGGGTGCAATTAAATTGACTTTAGTTTTTAAAATTTAAATACTCAGCTCACACTGTAGCATAAGATTGCTGGGCAGAAAATTATAAAATCAATATTGAATCACAAAATCATAGAGTTGGAAGAGACTTCAAGGGAGATCCAGTCCAACCCCTGCCATGCAGGAATACACAATCAAAATACCCCTGACAGATGGCCATCCAGTCTCTGTTTAAAAAGCTCCAAAGAAGGAGACTGCACCACACTCTGAGGGAGTGTGTTCCACTTTCAGACAGCTCTTACTGTCAAGAAATTGCTCCTAATGCTGAGGTGGAATCTCTTTTCCTGTATTTTGAATTCACAAGCTTGCTCCATCCTCAATATGACACCCCTTCAAATATTTAAATAGGGCTAATCACATCACCTTTTAACTGTCTCTTCTCCAGGCTAAACATATCCAGCTCCCTACGTGACTCATCATAAGACATGGTTTCCAAACCCTTCACCATTTTGGTTGCCCTCCTCTGGACACGCTCTAATTTGTCAATATCCTTTTTGAATTGTGGTGCCCAAAACTGGACACAGTATTCCAAGTGAGGTCTGATCAAAACAGAATAAAGTGGTACTATTACTTCCCTTGATTTAGACACTATACTTCTATTGATGCAACCTAGAATTGCATTGGCTTTTTTAGCTGCCACATCACACTATTGACTCATGTTCAACTTGTGATCTATTAGGACTCCAAGCCCCCTTTCACATGTACTGTTGTCAAGCCAGGTTCCCCCATCTTATATCTGTCAATTTCATTTTTTCTCCCTTTACATTTACTTTATGTACTTTACATTTCTCTCTGTTGAAATTGATTTTCTTAGTTTTGGCCTTGCTTTCTAATATATTAGGATCATTTTGAATTTTGACAACCTAAAACGATTTGAAAACTTTAAAACCATAAAGAATAATTCAAACAGTCAAAAATATATTAAACAATTAACACTTTAAAACCATTTAAAATCAGGTGCATGTATTGATTTGGATAAAATCATTAGTTTGCCAATGCTTTGCAAAAACACTGTGTTTCTACCTGCTGCTGGATTAGAATTAGCTATATTAATGAGGAAACAGGGAAGACACTGAGTTGCAATACTTGGAGCCATGTGAATTATAGAAATGTTGATACCAACTAGACTTCTAAGGGGAGGACATTCATTAAAAGTGGTGCCATAGCAGAGAACGTCCTCTTCCACATTCTCCAATCGTGTGTTACCCTAACTGATGAGACACATAGGAGGGGCCCGAATGATGATGATGATGATGATGATGATAATAATAATTTTTATTTATAGCCCGCCCCTCTGAACAAACAATCGGGGCGGGTTACAACAGAGTTAAAACAGTACAAAATTAAAAACAATCCCATCCAAACTCCCACCCCTTAAAATAAGATTAAATTAGCTATGAATTAAAACACAATACCAAAATATAAAACAATTCCTTAAAAACAAAATTCCTGGGGCTGTATGGATGGGCAAGATTAAATGTGAAAAGAAAAGAGCTGGATGAAAAACTAAAACATAAGGTTTTTAAACAGACTTCAGTTCTTATACAGATGTGTATGGGAAGAAGTATCTCTTCAACCTCTGAAGTTTTAGACTATATAGGATATAAATGTAATCGCTAGCACTTTGGAATTCAGACTAGAAGCACATCCCATGCTTTTTCTTTAAAACTGGAGTTAGTTGGTTTCTAAGGGTTTTTTTCCTAAGCAGCTATTCGATTGCTGCATACTGTACTAGCTGCAACTTCTAAGTCATCTTTAAAGGCAGCTCCATGTAAAATGTATTGCTGTAGTCTAATTGGGATTTTAGCAGTGCCTGAATTATTGTGGCCAGTTTGCCCCACTCCAGAAAGGCTGTAGCTAATGGACCAGTCAAAGCCACAGAGCCCACTTAGGCCTCATATTACAGAGATGGATCTAGGAATACCCAATGTATACATTTACGAGGGGGTATTCAAAAGTTTTAATGATCACCTTTTAAAAAAACTGACAGAAAGTTTGTTTTGATTTGTAGTTGTTAACTTATCTCTATCTAGTCACTATCTAGATTTATACATTTTCCCCAGCATATCTTGACCCTCCGAATACCTGATATTGTAGAGGTCTTCACATTGCTCCTGATGCAGATTTTACACTTTAGTCACTTCTGGCAGAGCCAGTCACAAAAATAAAGGACGCAATGAGCTAATTTTCTCAGCAACGTGCACTTAGGGACCAATGTAACCCGCTCCGATTGAATACAGAGGAGCGGGCTATAAATAAAACATTATTATTATTATTATTATTATTATTATTATAATGACATTGACAAAATTTCATCAATATGCCATAATAACTTCCAGATGATAATTATTACTTACAATACCCCCTCGTAAGGCACAATCTGCAGCCTTCTACAATATCAGGGTAGAAGGAGGGTAAAGATACGCTGGGAAAAATGTATAAATCTAGATAGTGATTACATAGAGATAAGTTAACAACTACAAATCGAAACAAACTTTCTGTCAATTTTTTAAAAAGGTGATCATTAAAACTTTTGGATACCCCCTTGTACTTCTTAGTGGAGTACAACCATATGCAGTTTAGATTGCTTACCTAATTTCTGAACCAGGAAACATGAACCCAGAGAATCTGCATCTTAATCTGTACACTTCTTGGCTTTATCAACCCTTTCCCAACCCACTACAACATCCAAGTCCTGGTCCAGTACAGGAACAACCCCAGTTGACTTTGATGGTAAGACACAGAGTTGAGTGTCATCTAATGGCATCAACCCCCCAAACTCCCAGTGATCTTACACTATGGCTTCATATAAACACTAAATAGCATAGGTAATAGGATGAGACCTTCAATAGCAGCTTCATGACCTGGTGACACCCCATAGTTTTATGGGCCTGAGGCTGAACTGGAGTAGCTCAATGTTACCCTGTTGAACTGGCTCTGTAAATAGGAATGGAACCATGCAAATACAATACCATTTCACAAAGACAGTTCAGTGGGATACATTAACTAGGTTTTCTTTTTTTAAAATAATAATCAAATTTTGCCTTTGAAACAAAGTGTAAGTTGTTCAAAAATTAAGATATTGGTCCCTAGCATCTGGAAATCCAGAGATACTTTTCGACTAAAAGCTCCCTGAATTCCCCTTTACTCTAAAGAAAGTAACTTTCCCAAGACATGCCTTAGGAATAGTTTTGGTGGATTTCTATCATGGGGTGGGTGGAGAAATGATGTTCAATGTAATCCTAATCATAGGCAAAAAGAGGGTAAAGAATAGATTATAAAAACGGAAGACCAAAAAACTATGTTTCATTGCCTCTGGGAAAACAAACAACTGTGGTTCCAATGGTGAGAGGTGCTCTGGGAGCAGTTCCAAATGGACTTATAAACTCACATCTGGATGAACTCACATAGACAGAATCACATTCGCACACTTACCCAAAATAACACTACCTGGATTTCTAGATTCTTGGATCCTGTACATTCTAGTCTCGAGTCTGTATGTTCTAAAGGTGGAAGAGTGAATATCATAACTTCTGAAAAACTTCCTTGATGGGGCATCTGGGGACTGTTCTTATTTGCCATGTCACTTGAGTGAATTTACAAATCACAAATCCATAAGCCATGGTCAAAAGTAGGACTGTTTTTTGTAGTCTCCCTAAAATTCTGCATAGTGGACATCTGTTCATTGGCAGATATGCACCCAGAGGTTTTGTTTGCTTTCTGAAAAGCAAACCTTCCCTTCTCCTCTTTCTCTTTTTGTTCTGTATTCTGCACATTGCTATTTGGTCTGTACTTGCTAGCAGTCTAGAATGACTGGCATTGCCAATTTAATGTTCTAGTTGCAGAGAACTCAGTAACTATTTCAATCCCGCAAAAGAAAGAATTCAGCTAATTTTGAGGTCACAGTACGTAGAGTATGTAGCATAGGGGATGGGGGTGTAAGTGGAGAGGGATGGGAGCACTGAATATTAATACAAATATTAGTCAGAAGATACATGACATCAAAGAACTAGTTCAGTTTTGTTTCCACATAATGCATTTGGTCCCTAGGGTTGTATTTGCTTGGAAGATGTCTCCTGTGAACAGAGCTCTCCCTAGATAAAGGCACTGCTTCACAGCATAAATTCCCACATGGAGATTCTAGTTCGTAGGAGACATTCTCTGCTTTAATGTGTCCCTTGTTGCTTTGCATGGAGACAAAATGAACTGAGTGAGGAGGCATGAAAATTCAACCTTTATTCATGCAAGAATCTTTCCAGAGACTATTCTAGTAATATAATTACTTGATAGTTACAACAAATAGATTAACACTCTATAGCAAGATTCACACTGTTCTGACTTTTTGTAACATGCCTTTTTTATGGAAAATAGGAAATGACACACAGGTTGAGTCTCCCTCATCTGGAATTCTGAAATCTGAAATACTCCAAAACCTACAACTTTTTTCATGGGTGGTGGAGATAGTGACACCTGTACTTTCTGGTGGTTCAGTGTACACAAACTTTGTTTCATGTGCAAAATTATTAAAATATTATATTATATAAATTTACTTTCCGGTTATATTTATAAAGTGAATATGAAACCATAAATGAATTTTATGTTTAGATTTGGGTCTCATCTCCAAGATATCTCATTATGTATATACTGTATATACTTATGTATAAGTCTAAAAATTGTAATAAAAAAACAAAAACAAAATAAAAATAAAAACCTGGGCTGACTTATCCACAAGTACTGTACTTTAACTCTTTTCAGAAAGTAACCATCTCCCTCTCTGAGTGGAGTGGTGAAAGGTGAGAGCTTAATCTGTCCTAGGAGAACCTAAAAGAAGCACTGATTCTCTCTACTTCTGATATTTTTGAGTGCATGGGTGGGAAAATGGCAGTTCTTTGAGACTTCCCCACAAAGGGGTGTGAAGAGGAATTGTGCTTTGAATGATTTTAATAAGACATTTCTGTATATTTCTCTGTCAGTTTTTCTGGGTTAAAATCAAGCAATGTTATCATAATAAAGTTAAAGGCTATAATCACTGCTAATGTAGTTGTCTTTTTCTCTTTTCTTTTCTCTTCTTTTCTTTGCTTTTTCACTCTTTTTGATATGTGTGCATTTTCTTAGCCACACCTGTGTCTGATCACGTCCTTCACACATAGTACAGCCACAGGGCCCCCAAACCCGCCCTCAACTTATACTACAGGTCAACTTATAGTCAGGTATATACAATACATGCAAATACTGTACAGGCATTCCAAAACCCTCCCAAAAATCTGAAACCCAAAACACTTCTGGTCCCAAGGATATTGGATAAGGACGACTCACCCTCTATTGCAATTTTGTTAGAATGTTTCTCCATCTTCATGACCACTGAACACCCCACATCTGCCCATTCCTGGATCTGCTTGATGAAGGAGGTGCCACTCTGGCTCCTGTCTGGTGTAATAATATGCAATTCTTTTGGATTTTCTCAACTTCTTGGAACACTGTAACACTGATACACACAAAAGTCTTGTTCAACAACTTTTTGTAACATGGGAACACATGACTGTGTGTTTATATGCTTTTGCTTTTATGGAAAGCCCTTTAACTTTGTATGAGAAACAGTTAAGGTGAGGATGATCTGATATATCCTTATACCTGGTTATGATTTCTTTGCTTCCAGAGTGCTTAAAGAAATCTAGAGTGTTGAGAAATGCTGAAAAGGTTAAGGACCTTTGTTTCTCCATATTCCAATAAATTACAGTTGGCCCTTGGTAGCCGTTAGGGTTTGATCCCAGAACTGCCTGTGGATACCAACATCTGTGGATGCTCTCAAATTTTGCTTTCTCAAATTTATATATTTTTCCATATTTAAATCTATGGATATGGAGGGCCAAATGTATTGTTTCCATCATCCCTTTCCCTTGGCCTGACTAACTATGGCTGGTAGAAACTGGATTTCTACAATATCTGCAGTGCCATAGATTTCCCAAGTCTATTAACGGTGACCATTTCGTAACACCTTGTCACCTCCCGTGTGGTGAAATTATCATTACTGCTTAGCATAAAGATGCAAGCAACTGAGCTTTCCTGGACCAGTTTGACCATTTTTGCTGCTTCTTAGATGGATCTGAATAAGGCTTCCCAAAAAATACAGGATGGTAAATAATAAGATTATGATACCTGTTCCTGACACTGACAAAGAATTGCTACTTGTGCAGACAAGTTGGTATTGGGGCTAGACCACCCTCAGGATCTCCACCTTGCCTACATCAATACTGATCTAGAATTGCTGTCTCCTCACTTTTTAAGGAAATATTACTTTGCTCTCAAGATATCAAAAGTAATTATTTTTCTGTTTTGCAAAATGATATGCTTTTTCCTGGGCAGCCATCTCTTACACCTGTCATGTTCTGAAAGCAGGTGAATGTGAAGAACGAGAAAGGGGGGGGGATGTTTATAGATGGCAGTAACAGATTAAAGTGCAGCAAGTGTGATCAAGAGCACAGAAACGCCTTGTGGCATTTGGTAGGGTTTAACAGAAGTTCCTCTCTTTTTGTCTGAGGTCATCTAATTGCAGTGTTGGTGGTAACCTCAGAGTGCTATTTCCTCCCATTTATTTACTTTTGCCTCAGCTCATGGATTGATGGTTTCATAGATCTTTAAGTGAGAAATAACCATTGAACTCACTGTACTGCATGATTGTGAAGACCAAAGGCAGTGGAAAAATCAGACAGGGAATTCAGCTTGCTAAACACAGCGAAGTAGCAGTAACAAGGGATGTGCATGTGTGCACATGTGCACATGCATGTGTGTGCTTAATCCTTTCCTCCACCCATCAGTTTGAACCCTTCCCTTTCCTACTCTGTTCCTCTAAAAATCGTAGAAATAATTTCCTCTTCTAAGGGGAGGGGGGAATAGCTGCAGGAAGAGGATGCACAGGGAAACCCCTGAGCAGTGGGGAAGGCTTAAGCATCTCACCATTTCCTCTCTCTTCTCTATGCTTTATTGCATATTTTCTCTACCACCTTTGCTGGTGTTTAATCATCAGCCGATTGATCATAGCTTGATATGAGGATAAATTGGTAAGTAGAAGAGCCTTGAACTCACTTATGGAAAAGTGGGATAAAAATGTAACACACATTATTGAATAAGAAATAAACAGACCAGGGATAGGGAAGCTGTTCTCTTCTGGATCTTTTAGTGTACAGTTCCCTTCAATCCTGTTCAGCACAACTAATGGATTGGAGGAGGTGTAGCCAAAAACATCTGTAAAACCAGACTCGCTCCATCCCTACAATAGAGGGAGTATATGGAGATATTCTCTACCTTCTCCCTTTCCTTCCCACAAATTCTTGTTCTTCTGATTGCAATGAAAACAACATAATTTGTCTCAAACTTGTTTGAGAAATCATGCCATTTTGTTTTGATTAAACTTTCATGTACCCTTTCCAGAATTGTTTTGCATTAGTGTTTGGTGGCACCACCTTCCTTTCTAAGTTTTGTGGCTTCAAAGAACTGGACCAGCTGAGTTTCACATTTTTCAAAGCTCACTTTCCTCTCTGTGATATTGATTCTGGATTAGCTCTTTGCAGCAACTGCCAGATGGGCCTTCTTCCAACAGAAATATAGATTGCGATAGATAAGAGGAAGTGCCACACACATTTGTTTCTTGTATTTTAGTTTTTGTTATTTTGAACTCTCCAGAGGGATGTTTGCAGAGGCCAATATTTCATGAATCTTATTCCACTAAATACTGGAAGCAGCAAAGTTCATTCCCCAGGCCGCACAACAGCTGTCAGATGACACCAGGTACAGCTCTGTCTCCAATCCATTGCTTGGCAAAGGTGTGCTGTGAGAACTGTGTTGCATCTTGGTAACCATTGTCCTCAAAGACATCCACATAAGTATATTAGTGGATCTTTATAGTCCTCCAGCATTAAAAGGTATCTCAGCCTTACTGTACACAGTGGAGCAGGAGTGCTGAGCACTGTGAATTTGCATTGGCCTCCCAAGGGGCCTGGAGGGCTCTGCCACTCCTTTATTTTTTTACCTTTTTTTTTAAAAAAGAAACAGTTTGAAAATTCCCCCATGCCCTTAGGAATCATGAGGGCAATCTCCTTTTGGAGGGCCTCTTTGCTCTTTTTCGTGCCCAGGAGAGGCCTTTTATTAACCAAGAATGCATTTCAAGTGAATTATATATGCATGGTGAGTATTTGTAATTTAAATAAAGTTGAAAAGATTTTTTTTTAAAGTGGGGTTACTAGGGTTCCCCAGGGGCCTCAGAAATGGTCTTCAGCAGGCAACTCTTGGGCTGCACTTTTTCAACTTGGCTGAACCCAACATATAAGTTGAAGTTTTGCATTACCCATTGATATCTGGGTAAATCTGGGCTGTACATGGTCATTTTTTTTTGTCCTAAGACCATTAAAAGGATCAATGGGCCCCCTCTTTCCATACACATACACCTATCAAGCAGTACAGGAGAAACCCAACTGTCTGTCTGTCTGTCTGTCTGTCTATCTATCTATCTATCTAATCTTCTTTCTGTATTCACTTTCACATTAGCTTCTATGGGTCTATAATTGTCAAATTGTGTAGTTTTGCACAAATATGTAGCCAGATGTAATATTATACCAGTTATCAAAATGGCTGCCATTTTAAAAACATGTTTGCAAATAATTGTCTTTGAAAAAAAGTAAATACAGAAAATCAACAGAAGCAAATATCTAGAGTGTAGTTTCTCATGAGTGGACTCATTGATCAGCTGAATGTACATAAGTGTTGATGTACTAAGTTCTCATTTATTTTTGTGGTGTGGATTTAGTATAGTTAGAACTAGCAGTCTGGTTTTAAACCATGCATTTTAATTTTAGGCTCTCTCAGGTGATATTGTACAGTGGTTAAGACAGATGTATTGTGCAGTAGTTAAAATGACAGACTACAGCTGGAGAGACATAGATTCAAATTTTCTCCAAGTTTTTATGCTCATTGGGTGGCTTTGTTTTCACTCACCCTCAGCAGAACCTATCTCATAGGCCTTTTGGGTGAAGGATATAAAAGGGAAGAGCCAGGCATGACATGACATTAGATGATATTAACTGACTGTTTTCTCACTTTCTATTGCCACTGTCATTGTCACATCCTTCTTTAAAAAAATACATAATGATATAATGCCTAAAAACCTTTTTGGAAAAATAAAACTGAAAACATACAATAGTACAGTACGAAAAAATAAAATAAAATGTAACATTGAAATGATATTAGGAATTTGGATGATGTCTGCACTTTTTTATTTTTACTTGCCACACTACACCCCCAAATGCACAAATTTACAAAACATCAAAGCTACAAGTGGCCAGATGTCTACTTTACGAAGCATTACCTTCTTTTCTAGTAAGTCACATCTTTTCATGATATGCCCAAAGTATGGCAAGTTCAGTTTAGTCAATTAGTTTCTAAGAAGTGTTCAGGCCTAATTTCTTCTAGGACTCATTGACTTGACTTTTTAGTGGTCCATGGTATCAATAGTATTCTTCTACATCAGAACATTTCAAAATTAGTTGAACTTCTTCCCGTCAGCTTTGCACTTTTCCTCATCATCCAGCTTTCATAACCATACATAGAAACTGAAAAAAGTATGGATGATTCTGATGCTAGTATTTAATTATATGTTTTACACCTGAATGTTTGTAGTACCGTTTTTAGTGATATTAAGGATTTGTAGACTCTCTCTTGACTATTTTGTCTTCTAATTGTGTTGCCTTAAGAATTCCAGTTCTGCCTTCTCATTTAATAATGCCTGATATGATGTGCCTCCTAGTGAATCATAGAGCTTGCCAGGATATTGGTTCCCATTTTAGATTATGAAATGTGTTTTGACTCCCTGGCAGGTGCAAAGCCCTCTATAATCCCAGAACTTCAGAAGGGGTAGTTAAGCAAAGTTGAAAGAGATTAACCTCAATTAAATGGAATACTGATTGATTGTTACAGAAATAAATATGATGTATTGCACAGGAATATAAAAACACATTAAAATAACATTAAAATTGTGACAAAACATATTTAAAGGTAGGAAGTAAATAACCAATGGAAAAACATAAAATAATTTCAGCACTTAAAAACAAAACCCAACTGTACCAGAGAATGGTGTAAAATTAGTTAAAAAGAAATGTCAAGGTATTAGGATTTTGTGGTCTGCGCATCTTTTGATATTGATGTATAGTGTATGGGTTGCCAAGTACAGTGGGCCTGCTGCATTGGCAGGCTAGTGATCTCCAGTTTGGAGTATTTGTGGTTTTTCATGCTCCAGATTATTGAGTTAGTATGTGCACATGGATGTACTAATGTGAATGCATGCATGTTGCTGACGGTTAAATAATACAGTATGTGACATGATTGTGTCCATGTGTTTTCCAATCCAGTTCCCAGAACTGAACCCCAGTGGGTGAAAAGGGTCTACTGAATACATTAGTGAAGTGGAGCTGAGAAAATCTGCTCTTTAACTGTACATTCTTTGTCTATGCTGAGGTTTCATTCCAGGAGCCCCCCACGGATACCAAAATCTATGGGTGTTCAAATCCCATTAAATACAGTGGAGAGGAAAATAGAGACCCTTATATAAAATGGTAAAATCAAGGCTTGCCTTTTGGAATGTATATATTTTACAACTATTTTAAAGCTGTGGATGCTTGAATCCATGGATAAGGATTCCATTGATATGACAGGCCTTTGATGAAAATTGAATTTATTATAAATTTTATTAGTTATTATATTTATAAATTTTAAAATCATGCAGGTCTGGAATTTTTAAAAAATTTAATGCTGCTGGAGTTACACAAGATCAAAGTGGTCCGCCCCTCCTGCCCCCCACCCCACCCCATGGGGTGGTTGTTGTTAGTCTGTTGTCAAAAACATCCAAGCCTTGTTATACCTTAAAAGCTAATAAATTTTATTTCATATAAGCTTTCACACATAGCATGCCATCTGATGAAATGTCTAAAAGTATGCCAAATTAAATTTTAGTCTTAAATCAGTGCTGCCAGAGCAAAAAGGTACTCTAGTTCAGAATGTAGGACAGATTGCTAATAATGTCTAAATCTTAATTCTAAACAGCAATAGTATGAAATAGGAAAGACGTGGGGCATTGCAGATGATGCTGGGCCTGGGAATGGATGCCAAAATTATCTGTCTTCAGCACTGGCAGTAAATAAATGGGAGTAATTTGCCAGGGCGTTGCAATACCAACAACCTAAAAACATACAGCCATTTTCGGTCTCCCAATTCATGCCATTTAGGGAGGAGTGGCAATCCATATGGAATCTGGATTGGATTGGGTCTGAATTGACTGAGACTGAGTTGGTCCTCATCCATATTATTGAATTGTGCTGTGAACTCAGGGAACCGGTAAAGAGTTTTGTAGTATAAACTGTGTAGTTAGTGGAATGCTATCTATAAACTAGGGTGTAAATCTTTATTTCATTCTCAGATGAGTATGACTTTCAAACTTCAAAAATTTTCTGCTCCTCTGATTGAAATTGTAACAGTTTATTGCATTTTTGCATTTCTTGAATTCCAGGTGTTTGTAACAAAAGAAATTGGCAAAGCCCCCCCCCCCCCCCAACACACATTGCTCAAATCTAACCATTTACATTAGTTCACTCTTCCACAAATACTGGCCTTTTACTGCACAGTTGTTGTCTTCATGTGTTAAGACAACCTGTTCAAGGACAAGAAATGTGTGGTGTTCTGGGCATTCCTATGATAAACACACATAGATGCCTTACTTAAATTCAACTACAAATGATTATACTATTTTTAGCTGAACTTAAGTTGGGAAGATTCAAGACTTATTAGTGGTATTGTGAAGTGCATTCTATAGACTGTCTAGGAACCTGTTTTTGTTTGCTTTTTCAGTTTTTAGTCTTTTTATTTTTCAGTGAATTCTGAAAGAATGCTGGCAGGTTTGTTATGGGAACTCTAATCTTGTGATAAGTGGTGAGGCAAAATTAAATTTAAGATTATATACAAAAGAGGACACAAATAGTTTTTTTAAAAAAATATCTGCAGTGTTCTAAATACTTTGTCCTTTTATTCTATTGCAGTAGCCCCCATTTAGCCCAAATTTTATAAGGTGAAAAATATGTTAAACCATGCTTTAAATACCCACGAGATTTTCCCAACAGAGTTTGTAAATGTTCAAGCACTTTCCCTAAAGTTGGGCCCAAAATATATTCTTTACATTTCCTGCTACCGTTCTATGTATGTCTACTCAGAAGTTAGCTACACTTGCAGCCTCACAGTATATTCTTGCCAACTCAGAAGGAAACTTCATTAATCTCAATGGGACTAATTCCCAGGCAACTGTGTGCAGAATAGTTGCCTTTTGGCTTACCTTGAGAATATAGGATGTCAAAGGACTTCTTCACAGCATAGTCATCATCTGGAGAACAGGTAGCTGAAGGTGATGACTAAGAGACTGGAGACGTCCAGTTCCCATAAAAATAGTGGGATGCCTTGTTCTGTGGAAGAATAAAAACTGCCTATATTTACTTCCAAATGATCGGATTTGATGACTGAAGCCTTCTTTAACCATTTCTTTCGCAAAGCATGCCTGCTGTTTCTCATCTGTTGCAAAACTCCTGAGCCAGGCACTCGGTTCCTGACAATGCAATTACAAATGCTTGTAATCCTCCTCTTTGTAGCAAAATAGAAAAGTGCTGAGTCTATTGGAAAAAGTCATCTTAACTTCTGGCAGGTTATGATGGATATTAGATTTCTCTCCCACCCTTACTTCAATGAACATATACAGTAGTGGCCTATATGGTCCACCTATAGCATTTTAGCTACTTAAGTAGCTAAACTTGTGCTGTCCTTCAAAAGCGGTGAGTGGTATATGGCTACCAAGTGGCAATCTGAACCTAGGAACCATTTTGTTCCTGTGTCTCTACTGCAAGATATAACCCAGGGCCCTCCTGATGTTATTGGACTGAACCAGCTCCAACCAGAATAGATAATGGTCAGAGATGTTGAAAGTTGACCAGTGCCATGGGAAGGTATTAGCCTCTTCTCAGTGAAAAGTAAGCAGGGTTAAAACTTCTGAGTGCTCACCTGGTATCTGTACGTGCAAAATTAGATCGTTTTGTGGCTGCCTTTTGGGCATCCCTGGTTGGAGCAGTATGTAAGTGGGACTGTATGAACATCAGAAAAGTTGTTAAATTGTCTTGCATTAGAAGTTTTTCTTGCCATTCCCAGAAGATATGCAAAGAACCCCTTTCATGTGTTAAAGACAGTCTTCACATCTTTGTGTGGATACTAGGTGGATGTTTTTTGCCATGGGCCTGCCAGTTGGCTCCCTCTATAGTTTCTATAGTCCTTGATGTCTCTAGGCTTCCTGAACTGTCCTTTCCTGCCCACTACCCAGGTGGCTTGGCTTTCCAGGAGAAGTGATTAATTTTTTAATTTAAATAGGTTCCCTCCCCTTTTAATATTTTTTGCATGTAAAAATAAAAACAAAACATGCCCATTTTTCAAAGCCAGAAGTTGATTTCTGACCATCTTTTTTTATGAGGGTAGAGGGGCATTTTGACACTACATGTGGCTTCTGGACCCCCACAGGACAAAAGAACTTTCCTCCACACCTGTTGCCATTGTCTGTGGTATTCCAGAAGACGCATGGAGTGTCAAAATGTCCTCATTTCCTTTTAACATGAAGTGATGGGACCTAGTTGGTGAAAGGTCTGGGGCTTCATGTTGTGTGTAGGCAGCCTTCATCCTTACATGCCAGGATCATCTTTGAAAGAAGTATACAGATGCTCTTTTTTTGAAGAAAAAGACTCTAGATGCAGTTATGTGTATTAAGGGTGTTCAACATAACCATATTGAGGGTTAATTCACTGGACAAACATACCTGTGCAAACTTTAATGGATCATTGAATCAGGGATCTTATGCCATGCATGGTAGAGTCATTTCTATAACACATATATGTATCTTTTTCATCACACGGGCAAGTTGTGCATTAAGCAGCCCTGCTGAACATGTACACACATATGCATGGAAGGGCTCGGTGTCTTTGTGGAGGGAAGATGTGAACAGGCCTTGCACATAGTTTATATTTCTTTCCCTAGTGATGGCCAACCTTTTATCATATTGTTCCAAAATTAATAAATCAATCCATTGGTCAAAGGATGACATAATGTAGAGGCAGCTTGATGTTCTGGTATGCGTAGTGGACTAACATTTCTGGAGACTGGGATTTAAATCTCCGCAGGTCATACTGACTGGGGTTGTAGCTGAAAAGATAGTGTTTCCAAGCTCACGCCACAGCTGACTGGTGCAGTGGGATCCATGGAGCAGGGACTCCTAGTGCATGACATCACTGGCTGTGTATTGACAAGGAAGAATAATGTCAATGTGTATAAAATTTCCATGTGTGATGGGTGCAGAGTAGACTTTGAGAGTGGAATATGCGTTGCATGTAAAAGATCCCAGGTTCAGTCCCTGACACATCCAGAAAAGAATGTTGTCTGAACCTCAAGAAAGCTGTTGCCAGTCTTTGTTGACCACACTGGCCTAGATTGACCAACTGTCCAACTCAGTATTAGTCAGCTTTGTCTGGTCCTCTGGTTCCACTCAGCCCCTGCTTGCAGCTCATTAGAGTAGGTTAAGATGTTTGAGCACATATACATAGAGTTGTGCTGTGAATCCTCCAAATAGACACCATATCAGTGTGTGCCATTCATGCTTACAGCCATATTTCTATATGGTTGCTTTCATTGCATTATGTGAGTGTGCATGCATACACATGTGGATTACATTGGTAATATTTAAGAAATCAAAAAGCTAATAAAGTATAGACAAAAATAAAAGTGTCAAATATTTCCATGTTCCAGTAAGGAGAAGCCATCTATACTTGCCTTTATTCTTTTGTTGGGGATAGCAAGCAAAACTTTTTGGGGTTCTAAATGCAATGTAAATGTCATACATAATCATAACAAGTATGCAAAAAATTAAAAAATGTTTTTAAAGTATGGAAGCAATTACCAGCTCTGAACGAATCACAACTCTTAATGTGGAGATGGGAGTGTGTGTGTGTGTGTGTGTTTCTAAACAAAATTGTGCTTTTGTAAGAGGAGAGAGAGAGGTTGGCTTTTAATAGCAACTCATATTGAGCCATATTTTTAATGCCAATACCATTCTTTGTAACTGAAGTAATAAAAGTGCTTTATATTAGGTTTAGGTTACTGTTTCCCTTCCATTCACTGTCACCATCCTTCCAAGGGAGATGCTTTCTCCTATAAAAAATAAAACTTGGAATACTTGAACACATACAAATAGCAATTCAGCTTAAATTTACTGTAACTAAGTTGTTGGTTACTGAGATAGTAAGGAAAACATTACTTTATGTTTTTCAACATGCAAGTTTTTATTGTCTTAAAACTTTATTTTCTAGGGCTATTTTGTTGATATTCATAAAACAGGAGGAGGCATCCTTTGTGGGGATGGAGCCTTTGAGGACCACATACCCAAAGGGCATATTATAGGTAGAATGAGGAGCGTATAGAAGACCTTCGAAATAAATAAATAATTTTTGTTGTTGTTAACTTCCTTCGAGTCGATCTTGACTCATAGTGACCTTATTGATGAGACAACCCCCAAGACCCCCTGTCCTCTACTGTTCTGCTTAATTCCTGCAACGCCATAACCGTGACCTCCTTAATAGAGTCCATCCATGTGGCTTTCCTCTCTTCCTGCTTCCCTCCACCTTTCCCAGCATCATTGTCTTTTCTAGTGACTCATACCTTCTCATAATGTGTCCAAAGTATGACAGCCTCAGTTTGGTCACCTTGGCTTCCAGGGAGGTTTCTGGTTTGATCTGCTCTAGGGCCCATTTGTTTGTCCTTTTGGCTGTCCATGGGATCCTCAGCACACTTCTCCAGCACCACATCTAAAATGAATGGATTTTCTTCCTATCTTCTTTCTTAACTGTCCAGCTCTCGCATCTATATATGGCAATAGGGAATATTTTCCCTAACTTTTGTATTGAGTTGTATATCTTTGCATTTTAGAAAATTTTTTAGATCTTTCATAGCCACTCTCCCCATTCTTAATCTTCTTCTAATTTCCTGAGTGCAGTCCCCATTTCTATCAGTGTTTGATCCCAGGTATGGGGATTCTTTTACTATTTCTCTTTCTTTATTGCCTAGGTTGAACTTGTGAAGGTCCCTGGTGGTTATTATTTTGGTTTTCTTTATGTTCAACATTAAACCTGTCTTTGTACTTTCTTCTTTGATCTTCCTTAGTAGTGTTCCAGGTCTTTGAAGTTTTCTGCTAGTACTGTGGTGTCATCTGCATATCTCAGATGGTTGATATTCCTTCCTCCTATTTTCACTCCTCCTTCTTCTGTGTCCAAGCCTGCTTTTATTCTAATATGTTCTGTATATAAGTTGAACAAATAGGATGAAAAGATGCAGCCTTGTCTGACTCCTTTACCAATTGGGAACCATTCTGTTTCTCTGTATTCTTTCTGACAGTAGCCTCTTGTCCTGAGTACAGATTCCTTATCAGGACTATCAGATGTGTTGGCACTCCCATGTCCTTAAGGACATTCCATAGCCTTTCATGATCTATGCAGTCAAAGGCTTTGCTATAGTCTATAAAGCACATGCTGATTTTTCTTTTGGAATTTCTTGGATGAGCTCCATTAGCCATCGTATGTTTCCAATGTGGTCCCTAGTGCCTCTTGCTTTCTTGAACCCCACTTGAACCTCTGAAATTTCTCTCTCCATGTATGATTGGAGTCTATGTTGCAAAATTTTGAGCATGATTTTGCTTGAGTGGACAATCAGTGCTATCTATAGTTGCTGCAGTCTCTTGTATCTTCCTTTCTGTGGATGGGGATGTGTATTGATCACTTCCAATCTGTTGGCCATTGTTTTGTTTTCCATATCTGCTGACATATGTTGGTTAGCACTAGAGTTGATTCTGTCATCGTGGATTGCAGCAGTTCAGTTGGAATATTATCTGTTCCCGGTGAGTTGTTTTTCACTATTTTTGTTATTGTAGTTTCCGCCTTGCTTTTTAGAATTTGGGGTTCATCTTCATATGGCTCTTCGTTCCATGTGTCTTCATACTGTCATCTCTTTTGTATAATTCTTCTGTATATTATGTATATTCTCTATGTGTTGTTTGTAAAAAATACACTACACATAAAATACAGGTATAGCCTACTTTTCCATTCATATCTTATTTTACTATGGTTGTTGTTCTGTACCTTCTAGTCATTTCCGACTTATGGTGGCCCTAAGGCAAATCTATCGCAGGATTTTCTTGGCAAGATTTGTTCAAAGGAGATTTGCCATTGCCTTCCTCTGGAGCTGTAAGTGTGCGATTTGCCCTAGGTAACTTAAGTGGATTTCCATGTTTAAGTGGGGATTTGAGCCCAGCTCTCCAAATTCCTAGTCTAACACCACAATACCATGGTGGCTGTATTTTTTTACGTTACAGTTTCATTATTCACAAATAAAATCCTCTACTATACTTTATTAATTAGTAATTGGAAAAAACAATTTCATTATTAACAATAATAATATTTTCTTACCTCTCCCAGATGGATCGAGGTGGGATTACAACATAATAAATATACAAAACACAGCAATAGCGAAGGAGTTTATCAGACGGGAGGAATTTCTCTGTATTTTGAATGGAGCCAATTGGAACCAATTCGAATTCATGTGAATTCGCTAGTTTAGCAAATTTACATGAATTCCAATTGTGTTCGGAATGCATTCAGAATGACTTCCCATTGCCCAAAAATGACCTCCCATTGCCCGAAATTGCGTGAGATGCTTTAATACGCAATATCGTAAAACCCATGATTGCGTTTGGAATGACTTCCCATTGCCTGAAATTGTGTGAGATACTTTAATACGCAATAACGTGAAACCCCATGATTCTGTTCGGATCGCCATTAGATTATACAATTTCTGCCGTCTGATAAACACCATACAATAAAATTTTACACTAATTCCATTAAACCAAATTCTATTAAAAGTGATGGTGGAATAAAGACATACAGATCTTAATCCAAAGAAAATAATAGTATTTCTTATACAAGGTCAGGTGGGTAAGCTCACTGGAAGAGATAGTCTTAACTTAATAATAATAATAATAATAATAATTTATTATTACATTTATATTTATATATGACTGAATCTTACACATACTTAAGTAGGCCTTCCTATGATACTGACCATGATTTTGACTGCATCCATACTGCAAAAATAATCCAATTTGACAGCATTTTAATTATTATAGCTCAATGCTTTGGAATTTTGTAGTTTTGTGAGGCATTTAGCCTTTTCTGTGAGAGCTCTAGTGTCACAATAAGCTACACTTCCCAGAATTCCATAGCATTGAGCCACGGCAGTTAAAGTGCTGTCACATTGGATAATTTCTGCAGTGTGGATGCAACCATTGACTACTAAATATAATATTCAATATATTTCCCTCAAAACGAGCAGTGTCTTTTGGACTATCATCATGGGCTTTCAGGTTCGGTATAAAGCCCCATGTGAACTATCACGTAATACCAGTTCCTGTATGTTCTTACCTTCTCTGTAAATGGTTACTTGTGTTCCTGCCTTTTTCACTTGGGATGAATGGTGATGTAAGACTGTTTATACCTTTGAAGGAGGACCTTCAGAGCATTAAATGGACTAGGTCCAGGATACCTTGATCATCTTACCAGCCTGCTGCCAGCCTGTGATATGACAGAGATGCCTTTCTCTGTGCTCCAAGCCCAAACGACAGGGACAAGAGAAAAGGTCTTCTCTATGACCAATCCTAAACTGTGGAACTCTCTTTGGAAACTAGGGCTGCATCTACACTGTAGAA
This sequence comes from Urosaurus nigricauda, assembly GCA_034509955.1. Classification (NCBI taxonomy): domain Eukaryota; kingdom Metazoa; phylum Chordata; class Lepidosauria; order Squamata; family Phrynosomatidae; genus Urosaurus; species Urosaurus nigricauda. The sequence continues at coordinate 97,500,269 of JAOEGL010000002.1, read as the reverse complement.
TTAATGCAGTTTGGCACAGCTTTGCCATGGCTCAATGCTTTGAAATTCTGGAGTTTATAGTTTTGTGAGATGTTTAGCCTTCTCTGTCAGAGAGCTCTTTTGCCACCCCAAGCTACAAATCCCAGGATTCCATAGGATAGAGCCATGACAGTTAAAGTGGTGTCAAACTGCATTAATTCTGCAGCGTGGCAAAATCCATAATCTTCATCACAACCAGGAAAAGGAAGAAGGAAAAGCCAGCTTTCACCCACCTACTCTTAAATCAGGGCAGAGTTACATAGGTTAAAGAACCAGAGACAAGAATCACTTGTATGAGTACAAGCTGAACAACAGCATACTTTGGTTTAAATTGCCAAGGTGGGAAACGACTGAATAGTTTCTCATTTTGTATTCCTGCTCTTCCTAAATAAACATGCATTGGCTAATATAACAATTAGAACAGATTAGCCTGCAAATACATGGAGGCTTTATTCCAGAAATAGGGACCTTCCAGATGTTGTTAAGCTGAAACTCCCACTGTCCCCATCATTGGTTGCACACATGGAAATTGCAGTGTAACAATATCTGGAGGAACACTTTGTCTCGACCCCTCCTTTATACCTAGGGGCATAATCCTATACCTAGGATAAACTTCTTTGCAATGAACCAACACAGTCCCTTTGTGGAAGACTAATACTAGAGACTCTTATCAATGTACTTTAGGGACAAGAACAATTCATGATTAACTGGATTCTGGTGCTTGCAGTGGTTTACTAGATACTGAGCATGTTGGGTATCCAAAGGTATATATACGCTGCAGAAATAAAGCAGTTTGACACCACTTTAATTGCCATGACTCAATGCCACTCTGAGGCTTGTAGTTTTCTGAGATATTTAGCTTTCTCTGTCAAAGAGCTCCAGTGCCACAACAGTCTACAAATCCCAGAATTCTAAAGCATTGAGCCATGGCAATTAAAGTAGTGTCGAACTGCTTTATTTCTGTGGTGTGGAAGCAGCCCAAGAGTACATTTGGGTAGATGAAGAAGCAATGACAAACTTTGATTTGATAGCGTGTGCATGAGCAAAGCAAGGGAGAGCTTAGACTGCAAAGGCAAATCATCATGGTTTGAAAACAAACAAGAAGACTCACTATATAAGGTGTGGCACAGCTAAGGGAAAAGAATCCGTGGATTTGCTTGTGTGTGCAATGCCAAACCATGGTTTAGAAGTGGGTTCCTAAATCTGGGTCTTTGAGGGGCTTCATCTTACAGAATCCCTAACATCAGCCTGGAGGGCCAATATTTGGGAAGCACTGGTTTAGAATCATGTCCAAATACTGTTTTTATGCCACTTCAATTTTTTTGTTTAAACCAAAAAGGTTTTTACATGTTCAGAATATGTTTCTTTTTATTACATCAAATTTTTAACACTTTTTATTTACAATAATATATTTCCCCAAAAGTAGTGCAATTTATACTCATTTTTAAAATTCATATTTAAAAATAAAATATTTGTTTTATTTCTGCTTTAGCCACCATCATTATCTTTTTTTAAAGCAAGCAAGCAAACCTTGATGAAGGCACAAAACAATGGCATCAGGATGAAAGCTCATCCAATTCCCTGCTTGGTTGTCTTTTTCTGCAGACAAAGAGATTTTAGCTTTGTAATTTTATATAGGGAAACAGTAAAAAGAAACAAATAAAGCAAGGTTATTTTCTACTTACAGCCTGAAGTGGTGTAGTCCATTCTACCATCTTAGGACTCTTCTGGGTGATTTGAGAGCAGTTTGATTGCCCAGACAGCTGTGAGCTCAAGTACAATCTTTATGCCTCTTTTCCAGGGTGGAGAAAATGTTAAATGGAAATTTCAGGATTTTTAGAACTTTTGTAAGTCAAAAGTCAAAAGTCAACCCAAAACTAAGCTTTCCTTCTTTCTTGTTAAACACAGATTCACTTATGGTGTCTAACTTCTTGCAATTGGCCTGGTTGCAAAACTTACCATATGGAAAACTCTTTTTCTGTCTCTTCTGTGTTTCATATTCTGTGGGACCAACACAGCTTACCAGAGGAATACTCCAAGAGATAAAAGAAAGCACATTCTGTATCAATGAGAAAATCAGATTGGTCAGAACTAGGTTTTAGCTGAGTCCTAGCTGAGCTGTACCTAGGTCAGTTTGTGGGATTTAAAGAATGGGCTATGGCTGGAAACAATATGTCCACATAATTCTATTCTTATATAACCTTTTTGGCCCCACAGTCTACTGGGGAATGGCCTAGGGGCAATAATACACAAACATTTTACCCCTGGGACCTCCCTTTAAATCTACATGTAGATAAGGTACCCCACCAACTCAATGGAGGACACAGGAAAATCAGGGATTTACACTTTCATTATCCCGTGAAAATCATGCGATGCAGCTAAGATTTTCACATGACATCACAATTAAAGAGGACTTCTCCCAGCAATAACCAGGTAATAACCAGCAACAAATCAACAAATCATTCACAGGATGAGAGAGGAGGACGGATAAGGGTCTACAAGTCTTGCAGCCCCCTAAGCAATTCTTGTGTGCCCCTTAGAGGGTACCACCCCGCTGTTTGAGATCCACTGGCCTCAGGGGATCTGGATACTTAAAATATTTGGTCCCAGATGAAGTGTGCCTTAATCCAAGGATGCAACTTTGAAGTCAAGTAAGATATCATGAAAGGCATGATACCATGATAGGCCATAAAGCCATAATAGGGTTTTCCTTAGGGGTGTCATAAGTTAGAAATGACTCGAAGGCACAGAACAACAACAATGGTGGCTACAAGGAACTTCTGCCACATGTGAGGGAGTGGCTGGCCAGGCAGATGGAGGCGTGCTGACTTCCTCATCATGCTCTTAGTTGGTGCCAGCCACAGTCCTTAGAAAGTTGTTGCCATGGCAAGGATCCACATCCTTTGGGAGTTATTAGTGTGTGAGGCCACAAAGTGCCACTTGAGGAGGAAGTACAGCAGGTCTCATTTGCAAGAAGGGCCAGGTGATGCTCCTGCCACTCCTGCTGGGGGGATTGTGCATTTCTGCCTCGTCATCATCATTTGCCTATTGCTGTAGCTGCATGCGCTGCTGTGGGGCAACAGGGGATGTCTGTGCCCCCAGCCAAGCCCAGCTTGCTTCCTCCCCACTCTTGCTTGACCTTTTAGGTGATTCACTCACTCACTGCCTGCTGTCAGGACAGATTGTGCCCACTTTCCCATCTTTGGTATGCTAATGATACCTAGTTCTCATATTTTGGCACTTAGTGTTGCCATAACTCGTTTCCAACTTATGGCAACACTAAGGTTCAGGATTAGTCCTTACCTGGCAACTCCTTGCTCATATGCGATCTGTGTATTAATCCCAGCATATAGTTTAAGCCTGAAAAGAAGAGCAGACATTTGAGAAACAGGAGAAAGTATTTTCAGCACTCCTGACGCATCTAGTGATGTTGTTATATAAAGGCATCTTTACAAGCTCCTTTAATGCCTGCCCAGTCCCTCCTTTCCTCCTCCTTATCTGTCCAGCTGGAAGTTTTTATAACAGCATTGGCATTGGGAGCATAATGAAAGAAGACTGGAGAAACACAGACTTTGGGTGTTGGGATTCAGCAATGTGTTTGCAGTAAACAACACAATAAGCTTCATCTGGGAAAGAATGGAATTTTAGTCAAGCTGATCCTGCAGTAGCTTCTGCACCTGCCTACAGTGGATGAGGTAAAAAGTAACTGCCCCCCAGCATGCATGACCAGTAAATCAGAGAGAAAAGGGGAGAGGAGAGAAGCCTGTCTTACTAACTGTTTTCCTCCAGAATATTAAAGAAACATAGATCTGTATGTCTGGCCACCAAGATGGAAATCATAAGAAAAGTAGGTGCTGATCATCCCTGGATGCATATTAGCGGGAGGTGGGGGGGAGGACCTCCATGAGGTCACTAGAAGGTTCTATTTTAAAATATACTTATGCAAGGCTTCTCACCTAACTGTTTTTATTTCACATGTGCATATGGTTAGTTTTGAATGAAAAGCCTCATGAAATGTATTAAACTCCTCTTCTTTTTTGTAGTGGAGGAACTTACCTCTCTTCTTTCCACCTTTACTTCTGCTTCTGGTACCCAAACTTCTGTTAAAGAAGTAAAGTCCAGGGACACATCTAATTTATTAACTGAGACATACTTGTACCAACCAAGTGAGATCATTGGTTTGTCTTGCTCAGTATTATCTTCTGCAATAATAGTCAACAGCTTTCTAGGTTCTCAGGAAGAGGTCTTTTACGGCCTTAACTAGAGATTCCCAGAAAATGAATCTCGGACCCTTTGGAAGTAAATCATGTATTCTGTGAGTTAGGCTACATAGATTCAATTCCCACCTTGCCCATAAAACTCACTGGATGACCTTGGGCAAGTCGCATGCTCTCAGCCTCAAGGAAGGCAATGGCAAACCTCCTGAATAAATCTTGCCAAGAAAATCCCATGATAGATTCATTTTTAGGGTGACCATAAGTTGAAAACTACTTGAAGGCACACAACAACAACAAACATACTATGTTAAATACATATATTGAAGTTTAAAATCTTTATCTTGATTATTCTAAACCAAGCATATGCAGTCCATTTGTTGTTGTTATTTGGAACACCACTTTTGATCCGCTGTGTGAGAATGAAAGAAAAGACAATTTCTGTTGGTGTCAGTGAAGGTTCTCCTTACCCCTTTTAAACTCTTATGTAACCTCCTCTCCACGCATGCATGCTAGTTCCAATCTAGACCAGGGTCACACATGCTTGTTTTAGAGTTAAAAAAAAGGATCTTAAATAGCACACCACTTATTTAGCACAGCATATAATTTAGGCATGAGTTTGCAGCCCTTCCCCTGCAGCACAGGGAGTTAACATGGATTAGCAATGGTCCTTTTGATTTCCTCTAATACAGCTATGAGACAGAAGCATTTGGGATCTGCATGGGCTATTTCTTGCCTTGCTGGCATTGACAGGAGCAATCAAGGAGGCCAAGGTCTGAGCCAGTTTTTCCAGCACTGAGTGTAAGCAGATCCCTCCAAGAGTTGTTGAACAGACCTTTGTCAAGGAAATCTTGATGAAAGCAGAACTAGCTCAAAGCATTTTGCTGAATGGGCAAAAGAGAGGACCTCCTGCCGTAACTCCCCTGATATAAATTGTCCAGATTGCCAGCTGAATCTTACTTCACTACTAATGAAAGGAAGCTAAGCCTTCTGTTGCACCTGCTGGCATCAAGCTAGCTAAAAGAATACAGGATTTGTCACACACCACACATATTTCTACCTACTATCACATTGTCTTTAGTTCCCAGCCTCCAAAATCTGCTGCCTAGGGTGGCTGGTTCACTCTGCCTAAGAGTAGGGCCAGAGTTGTATATAAATGTTCTTATTGGTTGGCTTCTAACTCAGTAGCAATTGATTCCAGTGACAACTGGAGGAAAATTGGCCACCTATCAGAGATACTGTTGCAGCAGGTTTTCTATTATAAGTGTTAGATGACTTTCTGAGATTTCTTCCAGTTTCATTATTCTATGTTCCCTTCTTAAGAGATGGTCTAAGGTCTGTTTAAGCAGCTATTCTGCCATTCTGTGCACCTCAGTTAGTGGTCAGTGGGCTGAGAGAAGTGCCCTAAATTGGTGCTGATGTAACAATTGTTGGTAAATGGGCCAAAACATTGTGGAATGGACCACAGTTCCCAGAATCCCTTAACCACCATGGCTAGTGGCAGTCCAAAAAAGGTAAATTTTTCCCAAACGCCTAATATTGCAAAAAAGCATTTTAAAAAAATAGATGAACCCGCTTTAGCAAAGCCCTGCATATAATGAGAGGAAGCAGGCCCCAGGGGGTTTGGGGGCAGTATGAACAAAGGGAAGTAAGAGACCATGTGATGGATCAGGAGTGAGAATACTTTTTCCCCTCATCTCTTACAACCTCCAGTCGAACAACAGCACTGGGTGTTCTGCTGTACTATCATGAGTCAGAGTGAGCAGAGCCTCCAGGCCAACATCTGAGGCAGTATTATGTAAGATAAATGGTTTGATGACATGAGGACTTTTCAGTTTAGATTTGGCACTCAGGATGGGTTAGATTTCAAGGTCTCAAATATATCTTGGCACTCTGATATTTGACAGATAGCCCTGGAAACTCTTTCTTCTTTGGGACATGCTTTAAGGGCCTGGGTGTAAGTGGGTATGAACTGACCATAATAGAGCCACCTCTCAGGCATTGCCCCACATAATTTTATCTCTGCCCTGAAAGTCTCTACACCTGGCTTTTCCCTACTGCTGACTTCATTGGTCCTTTGCCCGCTAAGTCTTCCAATTTGACATGAGGCGGGGTGGCATTTAGGAGCCAACAGCTGTGCTTTCTGTCTTTATAAGACAGTATGTAGGTTTATGTTTTAATACAGGCTCTAGCATCATAGTCTAATGCTCAAACTTATTACATTGGACGATGACTTGCAGATCAGGGTTCGAATCTGTGTTCAGCCATGGAAACTCATGTCTAAGTGATATATCCATGTGGCCTAAGAAAGTGATAAAAGGAAAAAAGCAGACATTGAATTAAAATAATTGTCAGGCAAAACAATAAATTAAAACATTTTGAGACAGGAGCTCATTCTGGCACGTGTAGACAAGTCCTCAGGATCCTAGTGACCACCAACAGGTTCTAGACTTGTCTTTACATGAGACAGTTGGGTTGCTAGTGTTGCAGGATGAGTTTGGCTTATTTCTCCTCATTCTTAGATTTTAAAAAAAATCCTCAGGATTTGATGGCACTTGTTGTGGTACAAGAGAAGCCTGCTTCCCCATCCTCTGGCACTGCAGAGGTAAATTAAGAGCAGCACTCTACTGACTGTGCATTTATAATTGTATGGCACAAAAATTGTGCAGAACCCCTGTTCCAAACAGGGCTTCCTACATGATTTAGGAATGTCCTTGTTCCACTCCTGTTCCTTAAAAACTGATTTCCTCTTTTTGGGGTAGAGATAACATTTGTCTGCCTGCCAAACTTGTTGTTTTAGGGGTTTTTCAGTGATCTGAAATATTTTGGTGAAGCAGGGGGTGGGAGAACAAAATATTAAGTAACATTGTAGTTATTGTTCTCGCTTTTCTGCTTCCAGATTCTTTCCTCACCAGAAAAATTATGGTAGTTGCTTCCTAGCAATGCTGAAAGATCACATTCTGAGAAGAAGATTTGGAAAGAAATTGCTAATCCAAGGAGCAGGCAAATTAATTCTATGCCCAGAGAAAAGAAGAAACGTATTGAAAAGTTCATCTCTGTTTATGCTATATTAGCTAAAATTATATTCCCTCTTTGATTTCTAGGTGCCCTTTATAGAACACCTTTATCATCTGTAGCAAATTATGTGTGTAAAAGTGATCCCATAGACAGATAACAGGTGGTTAGTATGTTTGTACCCATGATGGATAGGCTTTTATCATCCCAGTTAATAGTCTTCTCCCCATATAACTAGCTGCCCTTTGTCTACAGAGCACAGTTTAGCCAACAAAAGCAAATGGAACAAGGGAAGATGGAGCAACTCCTTTTATTTTATCTTTCTGAAGACCGTAACAAATAACTGTTCTTGTACTGGAGAGAATGAGAGCAAGAGGTAGAACAAGAATATGTAATACTTAGTATGCCAGTATTAAAAAAAAGCCCAATGGTGGCTTTGACAAAGATTTACCAACCCAGCAAGTGTGGAAATGTTCTGTAGGCTAACAGTTTTAATGGGTTTATCTTAGACAGTACTTCAGTTGTGAAAGTGTCAGTTAATAATTTACCCGTCCCGAGAGGCTGTGGAAGCAATCACACTCTGTAGCAAGGTACTCTTGGGCCTGTCGCTTCGCTGTAGCTCATCTTGACTATAGCAATGCACCATTGGATGCGACATCAGCACTGTGTCTGCACTTTGACAAATGAAGTCTTGTAAGAGCTAAATAAGGCATGGGAAGTTTTAGAATGAGCAAATAGCTCTTCAGCTGATTTCTGCAGTAATGGATTACTGTAAATGTCCATCAGCTGCACATCCAAAGAATGCTGGCTTTAAACTGATACTGCTCTTTCCTCTTCTTCTTTTCTCACCCTCTTTTATTTTAAATTCTCATTTGAGAAGTATCTTATCTGGGGTGACTCTTTTGCTAGGATGCAGACAACATTAGAACTATCTGTTTGATGCTAGGCACTTTAGGTATGCTTCAGAAGTGATCCATTGCACAATCAGGCACGAAGTGAAATTCATTGCCAGAAATGTGGGTGTTTAACATAAAAAACCTCTCTCAAATATAGTACTTATGCCATCACCTTTCACCATTCAATTTGTTCTGTTGTAGTTGTTAAAGCAAATAGTGTAAAATGAGCAACATTTAGGTGGATTTTGTAGTCCCATTTTCTGATCTAATCTTACTATCTTCTTGGCCTGGTGAGGTTTTGCAATTTGTTTTCCTGAATATGAAGGACTGTTTTATTTATTTATTTATTTTAAAAATGAAATAATCACTTTGAATACAGTGTTGTGTTAAAATATTGCACTATTATTGAGATTTATGGTTATTTAATAATGATTTATTACAGTAATTTACTTTGCCAGCTGCAGTACGACTTTTCCAGGAGAATTTGTGAATAGGATTTATATCAAAAAATTTCTAGAAGAATGCACTTAAAATTCTAATGAAATGTATATCAAAACCTATCTTAAAAACTGAGAAACCCTTTGGGGGCAGCAGGGAGGGAAGTTGCTTTTATTTTTTGAGAGATTGTGTTCCTTCTGTACACCAAATCAGCAGGAGTTGGTGTCAGTGCACAAACTGTGGAAGAAGAAGAACTGTTGATGTTGCCTTGATTCCCTGAAAAACCAGCAACAAGAATAATTAAAAAATCCCATATACACTTTGCAGGGAACGGCAGTCAGTTACAGCTCTCTGATGAGAATAACTGTATAACATATGTGTTTCAAAACACATGTTAATCTCAGGTACTAATTACTTCTTAAGATCAGAAATGTGTGTTGGAGCCTTGCAGAGAAATCACTTGGAAAATAATTTGGACTGAGGAAAGCGCCATGTGATCTTCCTCTCTTTCTGTTGCCTCCTACATTTACCAGCATCATTGTCTTTTCTAATCATGCTTTCTCATGATGTGGCCAAAGTATGACAGCTTCAATTTGATAATCGTGGCCTTCAGTTAAGATCAGGCCTGATCTGTTCAAGGACCAACTTGTTTGTCTTTTTGGCTGTGCATGGTATCCTTAACATTCTTCTCTAGCACCACATCTCAGATTTTCTTCTTATCTGCTTTCTTCACTCTCTGCTGCTGTCACATCCATACGTGGTGATGAGGAATACAGTGACTTAGACTATTCTAACTTTAATGCTCAGTTGTATATCTTTGCACTTTAGGATTTTATCCAGTTCCTTCATAGCTGCCCTTCCCATTTTTAGTCGTCTTCTGATTTCTTGGCTCCAGTCTCTGTTCTGATTGATATTTGATCCAAGGTATGGGAATTCTTTGAATATTTCAATTTCCTCATTGTCTTGGTTGAATGTATGTAGTTCCTCATGGTCATTATTTTTGCTTTCTTTACGCTGAGCAATAAGCCTGCCTTTGCACATTTTCTTTGAATTTCCTTAGTATTCCATGTCTGTGATGTTTTCTGCTAGTAGTATGGTATCATCTGCATTCCTTAGATTGTTGAGGTTCCTTCCACTTATCTTCATTCTTCCTCCTGAGTCTAAATCTGCTTTTTGTATGATACTTTCTGCATACATGATGAACAAGCAGGGTAATAGAATGCAAATTTGCCTGACCCCCCCCCCCCTTTTTTTTATTCCTGCTTTTTCTCTGATCTTAATAGCACTTTCCCTAAGAGGTTACTCTCTCTCTTTTTTTTAAATATATGCATGTATAAGTCTGGGACTGATAACTTGGAATTTTTTACTTCCAGGACAGCAGTCATGCAAGCTATGAGAGCCAGTGTAATGTAGTGTAGTGGTTTAAGCGTTGGACTACAACTATGGAGAACAGGGTTCAAATCTCCATGGAAATCCACTGGGTTCTCATGGGCAGTTAACACCCTCTCAGCCTAAGAGGATGGCAATAGTAAATCTCCTCTGAAGAAACTTGCCAAGTAGACCTCATGATAGGGTTGTTTTAAGGTCACCATAAGTCAAAAATGACTTGAAGGCACCCAACAACAAGGTCATGCTGGCTGGACGATTCACCCAAAAAAGCTTTTTTGTCCAAGATCTGTGGTACAGATTAACATGCTAGACATGTTTGCATGTAACAAGTAGCAAGTATTTCATTTTTAAAAACACTTCCTTGGGTACGCTTGAGAAACTCTAATGTCTCTGAGATGCCGAATTTCACATCAGCAAGAACTGGCAGAGAGCTGGATTCCCAAGGAGTCAGCATACTGTTTGTAAAGTGTGAGGTGTGTTATTAACTTTGAGGAAATTAAAGGGAGCATTTAAAATAAATAAATGAACACTGCAAACCCCCTCTGAAGAAACTTGCCAAGAAAACCAAATAATAGATTCACCTTGAAGGCATACAGAAACGACAACAACAAAAATACTACCAGTAGTTTGTTTCTTGTGAGATGACCTGCCACCTGTAATGTGACAGGATAAAGAATGATCTCTTCCAACTCTTCAGTTTTTAACTATAAGATTAATGTAAGTAGAGCAATTATGGTGGGTTCCTTGAGGCAGTGCCTCTTAAGACAAAAAGTAGATGGTAGTATGTTACTGGGAGATAGGGTGAACCAAGAGCCAAAATGGTGTAGTGGTTTTTGAGTGTTGGGCTAGGACTCTGGAGATCAGGGTTTGAATCTCATCTTAACCATGCTTTGGAATTCTGGGATTTGTAGCTTTGTGAGATAATTAGCCTTCCCTGTCAGAGAGCTCTGGCAGCACAACAGACTACAGATCCCAGGATTCTGTAGGATGGAACTGTGACGGTTAAACCAGTGTCAAACTGCATCAGTTCTGCAGTGTGGCAGAAGCCTATGCTAAGCTGTGAAAATGCACTATATTTTCATTTTAGCTTGTAGATTTCCCACAAATTAGATGTTTTTCACAAGTTGTACTCACAATTATATTTGCCTATAAGTACCACCACACTGGGGCCCATTTGCTGGATGTTGAACATTCCTGTTTTATGATGAAATCTCATGCACACTTATCTGGAAGCAAAAGTTACTGAACACAGCAAATCTTTATTCTGTGAATCTAACTATATGTTACATTAATTGATATGGAGCTCTCTATATTTGTGGTGGATACGTAATCTGAAATGCCATGCTCAGGGAGAAGGTATATAAAATATACTCTATTCTTCATTTCCAAAATTAACCCTTGGTTTCATTTGCACCCACTTTCCCAATAAAGAGTACTTGAAGCAGAAGTAGGCAAAAAGGTGGAAAACTGATTTTCAAAAGAGGAGCAACTAGGCGAGGGGGAAAAATGATGGTCCCACATGGGGGTGGTTGCATGTACCTTTAAATAAGCAAAAACAATGCTGAGTTAATTAAATATAAACTACTAAACTGAGTTCAAACTGTGTTTACACTTTGAACTCAGTTTGCAGCCATTGAAGTAAGTAGAGGACAAAGAGGAAAAACAGAGAATCTGGGATGTTTTAAAAGCAGCTGAAAAATGGTACAAAAAAGAATTAACTGGGATTGGGCCTGCCAAATTGGTACAGGTGAAGGGTCTAGATACCTGACTGGGGCAGAGATGCTCCTTAATTTTTGCTGTGTAGAGCTCTTTTATTGAAACTTCAGTTTTTTTCTTTCCGATTGAATGCAATTAAGATTTTTAGTAATAGTCCACTGTGTGTTACTCCCTGAGAGTCAGCATAACTTCAGATCATTTCAGACATTTTTAAAGAAAGATGTGGGTTTTGCCACCCACCTATTTGGCCAAGACCCAAATGTATGAAGAGAGAAAGCATAGGCCACTCACACTTACAGTGCTGGTTCTCTTGAATATCTGAAGTGGTTCTGACTTGCACACTTAATTTGGCTAATTCATTTAGAGATTTATATCTGATAATATTTTTTTTAAGGATGCAGACCTTGTGAATGGAATATGAGAAACCATAATTACTACATGTGCTGGGTTTGGATTAGAAACCATGTGTGATGCTTGCTTAAGAAAATACATAGGTTCTGAGGACTAGAGAGAAGTTGTGGTTTAGTAATTGAGTGTGTGTTTTGCACATAGGGAACTGTCAACTTAAGTTAATGTTTTTCATGTGGCAAGTTAGTGAAAGGACACTTGTCAGGTCCTGGAGTCAAGGAATTTTTTTAAGTAACAGCCACCCACTGGAAACAAATGGACACATGCAATTTCGTCAGTGAACTGGGAACACTGATTCAGATTAAAAGCTATATTCCCTAAGGATAAAATATAAGATGTACAAAGGTGTTAGTATCTCTGTATTTACTCCCTGTTTTTAAATTACTTTATTCTCAATATAAATGTCAGAGTTGTATCTATCTGGGAAGGTTCCACTCTTCTTACTCCATTTGAATAAAAAGATGGAGGTGTGGTAGGAGTGTCTTTAAAAATGCCTTGTCTTTAGTGCGGGATTGGGAGTTAAGTGATGAGCTGCATGCATTAGTGTACTTAGGGTGTGGTGACAGGGACATCTTTTCCTGTTGTGCAGCTTGATCAGGAACACAAAATGGAAATAAAAAGCATATAAAATATTGATAGCTATTAAATGATTTTTCAATTATATGATGCTTTCTTTTCACTATAGAATAATTAACAGTGTTCAAGTAGATGAAGTCACTCAGAAAGTTAAAGAAGGCAGTGTACCACATTAGCACAATTGCTTCACATTGGCCCTGGCCCTGCATTAAAATGCATTCAGCCCTGGAATGCTGCTGTTTGCAGAAGGAAAAAAAATCCAGATAATAGAAATAACACCAATCAACAGGTTTTTGCTGTACCAGTGCTTGCACTGGAACAGTTTGTCTGAGAAGTAAGAACTCAGAATTTTTGGAGCAGTATTTGAATGCATTACACCACGGCACTGCTTTTCTGCAGTGGTGGGTTTGTGTGCTCCTGTGAGACAAGAGTACAGTGTTATCCCAAATCCACAAAACAGTGATACCTTTTGGGGGGCCAACCAAAATGCACAGTATACATGTTGTAAGCATTTAAAGTTTCAGTGGTTTTAGGCAAAGGTGCCTATATAAATATACAGGATGATGGTGGTGATGATGATGACATTAGTCATAGCCCTACATTACCCTGTTTCCCCAAAAATAAGACATCCTCAGAAAATAAGACCTGGTAGAGGTTTTGCTGAATTGCTAAATATAAGGCCTCCCCTGAAAGTAAGACCTAGCAAAGTTTTTGTGTATATATATATATATATATACACAGTATATAATAAATGTTCATTTTTTTGGTTCAACAATAAATGTGAATTCTTCTTCATGGAAAAATAAGACACCCTTGGAAAATAAGACCCAGTGCATCTTTTGGAGCAAAAAATAATATAAGACACTGTCTTATTTTCGGGAAAACATGGTAGGTCAGGGCTATGTTGTGGTTGTTGCCCTCAGTTCAGATGGCATTCGAAGGGTATTCATGCAAGGGGGCCTCTCCTCTTTCAGGCCATGTGGGTACTGGGACATTCACTCCAGGAAACAAACTTTAAATTCCATTAGCAAGACAAAAGCTACTGTCTTTAAGGTCCAGTTTGCTTGATATGTGAGATAAGACTGATGGTAGCAGTGCTACGACTAGGGTCTCTTATATCAGACAGGCTTTTGCTGAGGAGTCAGGCTAAAGGTGCCAAACAGCTACTGGGAAGCAGCAGTAATTGGAGGGTGTGGGACTTTGACACTGGCAGAGGATCTCTCAGAGGAGTTTATCAGACGACGGATATTGGAAGTTTAATCCAGTGGCAATCCGAATGCAATCATGGGGTTTCATGTTATTGCGTATAAGTGTATCTCATGCCATTTCGGGCAAAAGGGAAATCATTCTGAACACAATCATGGGTTTTATGTTATTGCGTATTAGAGTATCTCATGCAATTTCAGGCAATGGGAAGTCATTTTCGGACAATGGGAAGTCATTCTGAATGCATTCCGAATGCAATTAGAATTCACGTAAATTCGCTAAACTGGCTCCATTTGAAATAGAGAGAAATTCCTCCCGTCTGATAAACTCCAGAGAAAATGGCAGTGATAAGTTTGTTAGTTAGTACTATACAGAAAAGGGCACTGGTAAACCTCTCCCAATTGTCTTTTAACATGAAAACCTTGTGATGAGACTTGGATATTTTCACAACCATTCTTAATTCTCTCATATATTTAGAACTGGATTGGTGTGAGAACTAGGATCTTGGCCTGAAACAGATGGACCAAAAGCACAGTCTTCAGGCCAATCTTGGGGCATGGCAAACAGATGATGCACACATCCGGATTTGACCTAAGCTGTGCCGTGGCCACCTAAGGTGACCCAAACCCTTCTGCAAAAGGAAAGCAAAAAAAGTGCACCTTGCTGGAAGAAGGCATTTCTGTACAGTTCTGTTTCCTATATTTTAAAAAAAAAAAAAACCCCTCTGGTCTGTTAAAAATCCTTCCTTCCCTTCTTCCCCATTTCATTTAAAGGGCTGCAACAGAATGCCAGAGGTCATAATTTCATATATATTCATGGTTCTCTATCCCAAGGATTTTAAAAGGAAGTTAATATAGTTCAGATGTGGGCTCAGGAAAGGGGTTTGTATTGGCATATTTGAGGGTGCTTTTGGGGCTAGAGCACAAACAGTTGTGGGCTACATATGCCCAATTAATGTGGCCAGGACATAAAACCAGTGTACCCACAATGCTGTATAAAATTCCAGCTTTAACATAGGTAATACTTGGAACTATTTCCTATTAAAAGCTTTTTGGTGAGCAATAGTGCATTCTTAGGCACTCCCATACTGATTTTATTATTTTTTTAAAAAGGGGGAAAGTTTGGAATAGGAAAAGCAAACTAGAATGACTTCAGGAAAGTAGTACAAATGCAGAGGTATCCATGTTGACCATTAGACAAATGCCAACGTCTATATTGAGGTAATACCTTCATTAGGTCAATCCCAGATGCCTATACTGTGTCTAGGGTATTGCCACAAAATCCTTCTTCTGAGCAGTTTCTCAGTAAGTCAGCTGTCCACTGAGTTTGAGGGGCATTCTGAGGTTTGTTGTTGTGGGCCTTCAAGTTAATTCCAACTTATGATGACCCCAAGACAAACCTATCATAGGGTATCCTTGGCCAGATCTAGTCATAGTTTTTTTTGTTTTTGTTTTTTTGCATTTGCTGCCTTCTGAGGCTGAGAGAGTATGAATTGTCCAAAAATGCAGTGGGTTTCAATGATTAAACCACAGAGATATGAGCCCTGTTCTCCAGAGTTGTAGTCCAGTGCTCAAACCACTACACTACTGTGGCTCTATCAAGAACCCTGAGTTTGCATTCCAAGGGAGTCCCCTCCATTCCACATCATTTAAATTAACTTTTAGCTAGGTTTTTTTCCTAATTAGTAATAGTTACAGCACTATTGGTTACTATTAGTTTTAGTTACAAAGTAAGATAGTAATAGTAATCAGCAATGGTAACAAGTAATTACTATCCATAAAGTAACTAATGGTAACAAAATAAATTATTTGTTACTAAAAGAAACATTAATAGGAAAAGGCATTCCTATGTGCTCAATGAGTAGGAGTTTGTAAAAAATTACAAAAGAAATAAATTGGAATTAGTTTAAAAAGTTACTTTCCAAACTTGCTTTGCTTGTTTCTGTCAGTGGCCATCTCTGATTTTTCATCTTCATCCATCATTCCCTCTGGCCTCTGTTGCCCACCATTCCTCCATTCATTCTTCTCCTATATGCAGCCCATTTCAAATTGTCATCCACATTCCATGTGTTGTGACAACAGATTTCATATTAACATGGTTGGGAGAAAGCACATGTAATTTAAAAATTTAACACTGCTTAATACAGTAATCTAGCACAAGCTGATGCTTTTCATGTGGTTGGGACTTTAACTTGTTCCATCACAGACCATTCAGTTTGGGGATGATGGGAGCTGAAGTGCAAAGCACCTGGAATGTTCCAGGTTGGGCAAGATGTCAACACTCTAATCCTACCTTCAATAATATTTGCAAGTTGTTTTGTTCTTGTATTCCTTCAAGTCATTTCAGACTTATGGTGATCATATAATGGAGTTTTCTGGGGCTGAGAGTGTGCGACTTGTGGGTTTCCCTGCCCGAGTGGGGATCCGAATCATGGTCTCCAGAGTATTAAGTCCAATATTCAAACCACTGTGCCACATTAGCTCTCCAATATTTTTGCAAATACTCCCCATTAAAAACCTTTTGATGCGCTATACTTAACTAGGTTCTCATGACTTGTTTTGATTCTTTGTTTTTCTTTAGACAAGGAAAGTGTGACTAGAAAAGCAAGTTAGAAGGAATTCAGGACAATAATTTCATCTTGCAAAAGACAAAGAAGATATTTCCGCGCACTCCTTGTAATTTATACAGACTTTTTAATAGTGTGTTCAACATAGGGGAGCTAGCTGCAACTAGTTCAGTTGGGCCAAGGTGATTACAAGGAGCTCTTATGGTTTGGGGTTTTTTTTTTAATGAAGGCACTGTGCATATGCTCTGCATGTTTCACAGGATTAACTATTTGAAGAATCCATATTTAATTCCTTAAGCAGAGCAGAAATAATTCAGGTAAACCCAGAAAATTAATGATATTACTACAGACTGCTAAATGTTAGGCTTTTCAAACTAGAAACTGGTGGGAGGGGGACAAATTCAAAGTGCATGAAACAAATTCCAAAGAGAAAAAAAATGTAATTTTCAAGCTGCATTTCTGTATTCACCTGTGAGTCTGATCTTAACTGGACTCACTTCGGAGTAAACACGTACAGGGCTATAGCCAATGACAGATTCTGAGTATGTATACTAATCCTAGTAAAAGGGATAGTTCCGAAAAACTAAAGGCACCAGATTTTTAAAATAGTTTTTAATACCTTGGTTATATTTGCAAAATTAAACAGGTTGAAATAAAGTTGAAATAAATAGTCTACAACAGGGATTTCTCCTAAATATCATATAGTACTTTTATTTATTTCCTTACTTTTTTGTATAGGTCCCAAGGTGATTTATACCATAGATTAAAGCAGAATACAGCTGAAATCAATCATAAGCACACACACGCAAAAATTAAAAACAGTTAAACCATCACTAATTTTAAAACAGTTTGAAACCATTTTAAATGTGAAAAGCAAATGTGCAATCCTCTCCCCATTGAAAAAGAAACCCCTTCTGCAGGCAACCAGGGCAAAAGTTTAAATAGGATAGCCTTTGCCTGTTAGAAGTAGACAGAAACGGGGGCAAACCAGGCTCTTGTAGCAGAAAGTTCCACAGTCTGGGAGCAGTTGCTAAGAAGGCCCTCTTTCATGTCCTCACCCAAAGTGTCTCTGAAGGTAATGAAACCAAGAGAAAGCCTCCTCCTGAAGAGATCATAAACTTGTGTCATTAAGCATCTCACACTTATTTAGTGTTACAATTTTGGGTTTTATTTTTGGACATCTGCTAAGCATTTTGTTTTACAAATGGGTTTAATAATGCAAATTTGCCTGACAGAACAAGAACAACTTTTATTGGTTATGGTGATTCTAAGATACAGTAATTGATTCCAATTTGTCTTGGATTGTCTTCCAGCTTGCTTAAGAATTAGTTTGCCCTAATTCATTAAAATGACTCAAAACACTGTTAAATAGGAAATTTAGGAAGTCTGTTGCTTTGTTTGATAAAGTATGCTTCTTTCTTGGTTGAAGAGTGTTTAGGAGTGAAAATGAAGGGAGTGAAGACTTCAAGGTTCTTAGAGTTTATTTTAAAGTTTAGCCCTCCCCCCAACTTTCACATGGCATTGGCAATATCATGGGGCAGGGATATTTTATTTCTTATTTAAAAAAGAGAAGCTATATACAGAAGATGGGCCATGTTTTATCAGTGTCTCCCATCTTGTTTTCTTTCAGCCTGAAAACAGGTGAGATGGGTGTCTGTAAGGGTTCAGGAAAGAACAAATACTTCCACAATATTTATTTTTCCTAGTTGCAGCTTACTTTCTTCCATCATGATAGGAGCTTTGTGTCTAATAGCTTTAGTGCAGTAGGTGGAGTTTCTCCCAGAATTTGGAGCTAAAAATTTCACCCATTTGCATTTGGACACCAGGCAGCTACAATACAGGCAGCCTATTCCCAGGTGTGGTTTCTATCCTCATTTGCTGCACTCATTAGCAGCCAGGATGACTGAGGCCATTTTACTTTGGCCATATCATGAGACCACAAGACTCATTGTAGAGACAATAATGCTTGGTGGGAGGCAATAGGACAAAAAGAGAGACCACACAACAGGAGGATTGAGTCAGTCAAGCAAGCCCCAACTCTGAGTTTGCAAGCCCTGAGTTGATGACCAAGGCTCTTATATTAATTAATTAATAATAAATATTTATTTATAATCCGGTCCTCTGAATGAACAATCGGGGCGGGTTATTTCTTTCTTTCTCTTTTCAAAAAGTATTTCCTAGTTAGATCCATATGTACAGTAATGATGAAATGGCAGTTTTCTATTTTGCAAATTCTTTTTAAAAAAATAAATTAGGACACAGACTTGTAAGTATTCAAAGGTTCAGTGACTTGTATTGCACTTCTGAGCACCTGATAAATTATTTAATTGTTTGATGGATATGTGGCTAACAAACTATAGTGCATGAAATATGTACTGTTCTTCTAATATACTGTGGGGAGAGCTGTTTATAAAGTATTTAGTATTGGTTTTATAATGTACTGTTGACAACAAGAGGCCATGAAACTCAAAGATCAATCTCATCTAAGCCCTTAGTTCTAATATTGTTTGAAGCAGAACAGCTTATCCAGTATGTATTGCATACATTTGCAATACAAAGATACTCTATATGTCACAATACTACACTATGAGAAGAGGCCTGTTTGTGGAGAAATTACATGTCCATTCATAACTGCAGGAGCATTGTATGGTCAGCCTGTTGCTGGAGAAGAAAATGAATCGCTGTCTTCCACATCTAATACTGGTCCATTTTTGTCAAGCAACAACTGTTTATCAAACATGTTTTGGCACCTTTATTCCACTTTATCCCCATGTTGATTTAGCGTGATGTGTTCTAAAAGATGCCAAAGCAGCAAATGATTCTCTGTCTAAGTACCAGTAGTGGCTTTAGCAGTAATCAGGGCTGGAACAGGTTCTGGGATGTATTGTTCCTGTGACTGAATAAAATAGAGGAGCAAAGCAGACGAGCAGCTTGAAGTGGCCTCTAGCCACTCCAGCCGCAATTGCCCTGTGATCGGCCGGGGATCACTGTGACCAGATGATCACTCTGAAAGTGGGCCACTGGCTGCTTTTGTCGATGGCATCAGGCCACTTAGGAAGCATCAGAGTGCCTTCCAGCCACATAGGGCCCCTGAAGTGGCCAGGGGCTGCACTTTTTGGCCCATTTGTTTTCAGCCAGAGAGAGATTTTTTTTTCTTTTTCCTTTTTGGCAAATGCAGCCTTCAGTAATTGCAAGTAAAGCAGTGAGGTAACTCAGTCATTTCTGTAGTTTGTGAATGATGGTGCAATCCTATACATGTGTACTTGAAAGTAATTCCCACCACATTCATTAGGGCTTGGTTCCAGGGAAGTGTGTATAGGATTGCAGCCTGAGGCCCAAAACAAATGAGCCAAATAGAGTGGCTTCTGGCTGCTTTGGGGGCATGGTGTGCAGATGACGCAGTCCACGATATGGCTGGAAGGCACTGTGAGGCCATCTGACCCAAAAAGGAGCAACAAAAAGCTGCTTCTTGCTGACAACCTGTTCAGGACCATGACAGTGGCTGGTTTTGGGATCTCAGCATCCAGTTGCTGTGGTCCCAGGCTTATCATGCCAAGCAGCTGTCTGCTTCACCCTTAGTAACAAGAAAGCTTATTTACTTATTAATCTTGTATTTATAAATAAAACGGATTTTCAGTGTCTCATAAGGTGAATATTTTATAAGAACAGTCTGTCATATAGTTCTTTTCAATACTGGAACTCATTCTCAACGATACAGCAGGCTCTTGTTATAGGACTCCCCATGGATACCAAAATCTGTGGATGCTCAAGTCCTGTTCAGTACAATGGTATAGTAAAATGGTGTTCCTTATATAAAATCAAGGTTTGCTTTGGGGTTTTTATTATTTTATATATATATATATATATATATATATTCAAGCTGTGGATGGTTGAATCTGTGGATAAAGAATCTGTGGATACAGAGGGCTGACTGCACTTTAGATGTTATAGATCTTTACTGAAACATAGAGTGAAAAGAAATGTAAGTGTGAATTGTTTTAAGGGCTCAAATACAGAAACTTCAAATTATTATTTTTAAAGCCATTTTTATCTATCTTTCCTCCAAGGAGCTCTGGTTCTCCTCCCCATTTTTATCTTCTGCACAGATAGGTTATACTGAAAAGAAAAAAACACCAGCTGGTCTCAGGTCACCCATGTTCAGTGAAATGGGATGCCTTGATTGTTCCTGCCCTGCCCCAGACATCTGCATTTTCAGAGAAAACAGAAAGGAACTTGTACATATAGTATACAGGCTCTTCTGTAGTCCTAAATGTGCAATGCTGTTAACATATTAATGGAAAGCCCTATAACATTTTCTGGTGTATGTGTAGAAATCAGGGATGGAGACTGCACACCTGATTTCTCTATCTCCCTCACTTGTCCACATACTCAATCAACGCATGCATGGAAAATAAGAGTGAGAAAAAGCATTTGTATATTATTTGTATTTATTTATAACCCACTTCTCTGTTTCAACAATCGGAGAAGGCTACAACAGGAATAAAATACACAAACTAAAAACAATTCAGTCACCTGCTATCCAACCTCCGACCCCTTAAATCTGAATTAAGCAATAGTTAAAACCAGCGAAAAAATAAAAGTTATACAATACAATACATCATTAAAAAACAACAATTCCTTGAACATTATGGCCAGGGCTCAAAGACATAGTGTTAGGGAAGGGAAGACCCAGTCAGCAGGATTTCTACTTTTGGAGCTGGGAAGTTAGGAAGCTTCTAGGAAGGCCTGTCAGAAGAGATGCGTCTTTAAAGCTTTTTTAAAGCCATCAAGGGATGTCATAAGACACATCTCATCCGGCAGGCCATTCCACAGCTTGGGGGCCATAGCTGAAAAGGCCCTCTGGGAGGTCTGCGTCAGCCTGGTCTTCATGGGCTGCAGCAGATTCCTCCCAGAGGACCGAAGTGTGTGAGGGAGGTGGGTGGGTTTGTACGGGAAGAGGCGGTCCCTAAGATAGGATGGACCCAAGCCATGTAGGGCTTTAAAGGTTAAAACCAACACCTTGTACTGTGCCCAGAAACTAATTGGCAGCCAGTGGAGAGATTTAAGCACTGGTTTAATGTGCTCTCTCCTAGATGTTCCCGTCACAATCCTTGCTGCCATATTTTGGACCAGTTGCAGTTTCCGGGTTAAGCACAAGGGTAGCCCCATGTAGAGCGCATTACAGAAGTCCAGGCGTGAGGTTACCAGTGCGTGTACCACTGTTTCCAGATCCCTCACATCCAGGAAAGGGCGCAGCTGGCGTATCAGCCGCAGCTGATAACAGGCACTCCTGACTGTCGCATTCACCTGACTGGTCATGTGAAGCGACAAGTCAAGAAGTACCTCCAGGCCTGCGAACAGAGACCATCAAGAACTGGGGATTGTATTCCCAGACCAGGTTTCAGGCCTGTAACTGTAAGTACCTCCGTTTTGTCAGGATTGAGCTTCAATTTGTTTTCCCTCATCCAATGCATTACCGCCGCAAGACAGTCATTGAGAGGAGAGATGCCACCTGAGGTCTGAGCAAACGATCTGGTCATGGAGAAATATATCTGAGTGTCATCAGCATACTGATGACACTACGCTCCATGCCTCCGAATGATCTCACCCAGCGGCTTCATATAAATGTTAAATAGCATCGGGGTCAGAATGGCACCCTGAAGGACGCCACAATTAAGCTCGATTTTGGAAGAGCAACTGTCCCTGAGCCTTACCCTTTGAGATCTGCCAGATTGTGTAAACTTATTTTCAAAAGGAATATTGATACAGTACAAAGCAGACTGTTGACAGAAAGTTGGAAAGTCACAACTGTGGTTTAAAAATTCTATGAAACAAATTTAACACTGAGTTTACATATACTGGGAAATTAATTGAAAAGGAGCAGTATATAAAGTCCTCATGGCAAAGCTGAATGGTTTCATTTTCAGGTTTCATCACTGTATGCCTATTAGGTGAATGTTTATGAAAGGTTGCCACCTATTCATAATATTTCTATTTATGTTTTGAGAGCATTCTGTATAATTAGACAGTTATCATAATAATCCATATAATCCAATTATAACCAAACTTGATTATCTCTATCAGTACAAAACCCAAATGGAAAGCAAGAAATGAAACATCAAACATGAACAATGTGTGATCAATTCACCATTTCCAATGAACTAATCATTGTATTATATTGGCCCATGAGTGACTTGCTTTCAAACTGTGTGTTCAGATGTTTAGCAACTATAGTAATCAAAACAACATGACAAGATTCCAGTGATTATTCCATTACAACCACAAGTGTTCCCCCCCCCCTTTTTTTCCTACTGGACCATCAATGAACATGACAGGGTTAAAATGTGCCAACACTACAAATGCCATATATTTTTAAAAATGTATATGCTTGCTGGAAATTTAATTTATGTTAGTCACACAGTCATCTTGCATGAATCCTTAGGGAATATATATCCAGTACAGGTCAACTGTAGAAACTTTCCAGAATTCATGATTCTTTTACATTACAGAAAAGCTGATCTTATAGGGAAATGATCTAGATTTCTGATATAGACATGCCATCAAGTATAGGAGCCCCCTTCAGGTGGTAAGTTGAGAACTTCAGTAGACTGGTAAAAAAAATGCCTGAGAGTACAATAGCATCCATTGTTTGGAAATACTGTTAGAAAGGGTTCATAAACAACTTTGGGAGGAAGCCATTGTGTATATTATGGATTTGAATTATTCTGTAATCACTACTTTTTGCAAGGAAAAAGCATCTATAAATATATTTTAACAAAGCACATTGATCCTCTCCCCCATTTAAATTGCAAAACTACCTTACTCACTATAGCAAATAGCCATGTGTCCTCAGCCAAATGCATGAAGACCATTTGTAGCACATATTAATCTAGAGTATCCTGTTTCTGTCCTTGTCCATTGTTGTTACTGTCTAGGGTAAAGAGGGTGTACAAAACACGGCATGATTGGAGCTGGCACTTTGTCTGATATAGGGAGATGTGATCTTGCAGGTAATAGGAAAAGTCAAAGCCATCAATTTGGCCAAGAAGCAGCAGAACACCTAGTGTAATGGTTGCAATACTTTTCTCCCCCGCGATTGTGACTTTTTGCATTTGTCAAAAGGCAAATGGATATATATTCATGACTCCTGAAACTTCCAGTTCATCTTCAAGAGCAGCTACATAAAACACTTGATTGCAGCCAAGTCTAGAGGTTTTAAAAATGTGTGACAAATATCTTCATTTGACCTATCTTGACATAATAATTGAGATAGAAACAATGGCCCGTGGATGATCTCTCAATGAAATCTAGAGTTGAGTGGCATCATGCACGATAATGACAGCCAAATGCTAAAGTTCTAGATCAAGGGGGTGCAGTTGTGGGAGGCTAGATCCTGTATTAGTCACAGAAGAGACCTTCGAGGGCTGCATCCCCCCTACAGTACCCCCTTGCAGAAAAATAAAAATGCCCCCAAATGTGTCCTCCTGTCACCTTTCCAGCACCTAGTTGTCCATGAATGGAGAATGTGAAACAGCCGAGATGAAGGGGTGTATGTATGTATATGTTCCTAATTTAAGCCACCTGATGACTTGTGACCACATGAATTTTATAGGGTTTTCTTAGGAAATAAATACTCAGAGATGGTTTTGTCACTTCCTTCCTCTGAAATAAAGCCCACAGAACCTGGCATTCATTAGCGATCTCCCATCCAGTTCTTTACAGGGCTGACCCTGTGTAGCTTTTAAGATCATACAGGATATGGTGCTTTCAGGGCATTTAGATCCTCGTGGTGTAGGGAAGAGAGTGAAATAAGGTAGAAAAATAGCCAATAGGAAGGCATGCAGTTTCTCCAGTCAAAGCTGTAGACTCTCAAAGCTGTTCCCTTGCTTGCTTTGCCAAAGGCAGATATCAGAGCTTTATTGTAGCAATAGCAATAGAAAGTACATTTCTGTACCACATATCAGTGAACTAACATTACCGAAGGTTTACAATCAGTTAGCTAATTGCCCCCAATAAGCTGGATACCCATTTTTACTGACCTACGAAAGGATGGAAGATTGAGTCAACTTTGGAGCCCTGGGATTGAATTCACAACATTGTGGCTGCAGTACTTGCATTTAACACTGCACCACCAGGGCTCCTTATATTGTACATATTTGTATGTACAATGGTTTACGCCCATTTGGTCAGATGAAAATGAAAAACTGTTGAGATTTTAATCAGTCTTGTGTTCTCTTATCCTTTTGACTTTTAGCGCTAGCTATAGTGCAGTTATATCACACAGAGCTTCAGTGTTACCATGGTTTGGAAAGACACCAGGATAAGACATAATGGTTTTATGTACTGCTCTTGCACTTAGTGTCTTAAGAGTTTTTCTTATCATTCATTCCAACAGTGATAGATTTAATACTTTAGCTGCACTTCATGAATCATAGTATTTGTGCTTGTATATTTAGAATTGAACATTATGGTCGTGCTTATATTGGGTGTTTGAAAGACATTGAAAATCATCATCTATGTGACAGCAGCTCTGTGGTAGTGCTGTGGTTACTGGCCATGTTCAGCCTGAACCACATGGTAGGCAACTTAAGCACTGTGTTCCTTGTGTGTAACCCCAGCATACTATTGCTTTTTCAGAGTCCTTCATAAGAAGGCTGCAACAGATAAATCTCACCCCATCTATTCATCAAAACATAAATGATTCAGATTCTACAGATAAACATTTTTGAATCATTAGTATTTAAACATACATTTCTAAAAATAAAGGTCATTATTGTGAATTGATTTTTTTTTATAGTTATGAGTCAGTATCTTCCTACTTACTAAAACCCAAGCGGAAGAAATGTTTTATAAGTTCCACAGAAAAAGAGTAAGCTGCCAATATACTCTCCCTCCCTCCCCCCAAATATGTGGAAAGATCGCAGTATTATCTGTTTGGCATAAGGTTTCCTGTATGGATTCTTCTTCTTTTTTTCACTTAAGACATCTGTTAGCATTTCATAGTCTAACAGATGTTGCAGAGCAATTCCTTTACTTACATTTTTGGGAGAGGAAAATGCTGTTTGCACAATTGAAATGCCACCTCTGAACTACTGTCATTCTGCCAGCTTTGTGTAATTTTCATATATTAAATCCCTTGTCTTAGAAGAGTATATAGTCTTATCTTGTACTTTAGCCCATTAAACCATGCATGTATTACTTTTAGGGAACTGGTAGCTGGAGGTAGCTAAGGGGAAAAGTAGGAACTGAACATAGGTTTAGTACAGTGGTGATGTCCTATAATCTGCCAAAATCATAGCATGAATCCAGGTTGATCACATGTAATTTAGGATTTTTATCCTTGGAAGAGTGTGTGTCATTGATAGTGTGTCCTGATGCCAGGATTTAATTCTGCAGTGTAGTTGCATCCCTAGCTAAATTTGGGCTTTATTGATAAGTAATAACATCTTTACTTATTTACTTACTTACATGTTTATATCCTGCTCTATATTGAAAGATCTCAGGGTGGCATACAAGTAAACTCCCTTGTAAACAAAACAATTAAAAATTATAATAGACTAGAATGTATCAAAAGAGAGCCAGTGTGGTGTAGTGGTTTGAGCATTGAATTATGACCCTGGACAGCAGGTTCAAATCCCTGCTTGGCCATGGAAACCCACTGAGTGATCATGGGCAAGTCACACTCTCTCAGCCTCAGAGGATAGCAATGGCAATGACAACCCCCCTGCTCTGAAGAAACTTGCCAAGAAAACCTCATGATAGATTCATCTTAGGATCGTCATAGGTTGGAAATGATCTGAAGACACACAACAAGAACAACATAATGTATTAAATATGATGAACAAGTTTTTAAACAAAGGTTTAAAATATTAAAATAATTTTTAAACTATGTGCATTTTTATATAAACCAGTGAGGCTTAATGGCTTTAATAAATAGTCTTTGGTGCCTAAATTAAACTAGTATTGATGCCAATTGGATGTCCAAGGGGAAGGCATTGCACAATTGGGGTGCCACAGCTGTCAGAGTCCTCTCCCACATCCTCCCTCAGTGTACTGACTGCATTGGTGAGACACGAAGGGGCACTCCCCTCAGCAGACATCAGTCCTTGAGCAGGAATATATAGGGAGAGGAGCTTCCTTAAGGGTTGCGGTCCCAAGCCATTTAGGGCTTCAGATGCCATCACAGGTACCTTTAATTCAGCACTGAAAGCATATTGGTAATCAGTGCCTGGGAATTGTGCCTGGAAGCAAATCAGAGCCCTCAAAAATGTGCCCTCAAAAGTACATTTATTCTGAATTTATTATTTATAAATTTATATATCCTGACCCATTGAAAAGATCGCAACACTGCTCCTTCAGTTCACTTCCTTCCTCTCCACCCATCCTTCATCTTGCCATTTTGTTTGTATGCCACTTCTCTATCTTCTCTATCTTCCCAGGGTGACCAAACAGCTTCCTTTTCAAAGACATGTCCCACATTTCAACCTTTTGTCCAGAA
Source organism: Urosaurus nigricauda (assembly GCA_034509955.1). Classification (NCBI taxonomy): domain Eukaryota; kingdom Metazoa; phylum Chordata; class Lepidosauria; order Squamata; family Phrynosomatidae; genus Urosaurus; species Urosaurus nigricauda. The sequence continues at coordinate 97,473,329 of JAOEGL010000002.1, read as the reverse complement.
GGGATTCCAAAATGTCCTCCATTCTGAGCATGACTGTGAAGCCCATAGGGTAATGCCACATTTGTTGTTCCTTCAAGAAATACAGGTCTATTTGGCAGACTGTCCTCACTGCAAACAGGGGAATAGGATGGATCTTCTTTCCTAGCAGCAGCAGCTGCTGCTGCAGCAGACAAGACTTGACCCCAGAGTCCAGGGCACATTTGTTTCTTGGAGGGGAAAAGGACAGCAAACATGTTAGGCAATAGGCTGCTTGATGACACAGTACAGATATTGAAAAGTTTTTTTTTCTTTAATTTCAACACAACGGGCAAATAAAAGGAAAAATTTAAATGTAGATTTGTTGGTAGTAAAGTATAATTTTAAGTATTTGTTCTATAAATATATTGGAAGTCTATAAGGCATTTTACCAAAGATAAGTTGTTGTTGTTGTTGTTGTTATTTATATGGCACTGCAAATTTACACAGTGCTGTACATACAATCATCACAAAAATATGGTTGAGTCTGTAATAAAATACGGTATATGTAATATAGCTGTAAATAAGCCATATGAAAGGAATTTCTATTCAAATTAGTGTTTTTAGCTTTTATTTTGTAATGTCCATTTTTCTTAAATAACCTGCATTTTGAGGTGCCTTGTCCAACTTTGCGGTTATGACATCTAGTCACCCTGCTCCACAAGCCTGACAATACTCTTGTGGTTCTTGGTGGAAGAACAGAGAGGCAGAGAGTGGCAAGCAGACAATACCTCCTGCACCTCATGCATCTAGACTAGGGTTTATGCTGCTGCTTTTCACAAAAGCTTGTGCAAAAGAAAACTTTTTAGTGCATAAGATATTAAAGCAGGTATTCATTAAATGTGGCAGACTTGTGTTCCTCTAGGTAAAATCAACCTCCCATATATCATTTTATTTTCACTGCTCCATTGTATGCTTGAATATTGATACCTTGGGGCCTGGAGAGACATCCAAAATGACTGGTAGTTCTGGGCCTCCTGCATGTAGGTTGGACTGGCTTTGATGATGATGCCCTTTGTCTGTCTGCTGGGAGGCACTGGTGTGGATACTTTGCTAAGCTTCCCCTCATTTTTGAAGTAGGCCTACACTGCTGCCATGCCAGTATACTAAGGGTATGATTTCCATTTGTCCTGGGAAACCTGGCTGGACCAGTTGAAGCACTAAATCTCAGGTTTGTCCTTTGTTGCAGGCAAATGCATAGATTAAAATGTGGTAGTGGTGATGAAGCAGCAACTATGCAAGAAGACTGGCACTGGCAGGAGCCTCATCCCTCCTTGCAGGCTCTGAGTGCTACTGCCCAGGCATAGTGTTGCCATGTTATTCTTCCATTCCCTCTCTGCTTTCCCTGACAGGCCCAGAAGGTAGGAAAGGAAAGGAAAGGAGAAAAGTGGAGATGGCCTTGTGTTGTTTGGTGGTTGTTTTGGCGGCTTGCGCCTAGGGCTGAACAGCACAGTGGAACTTTGCTTCCAAACAGCCTCAAGAAAGTAAAGAGAATCCCTTTACTCTCTGGGGCTGCTTGGAAGCCTCCCTCTTTTCACACTAGCTGAGGGGCAGGGAATAAAGAAAAAAAGAGCTCTTAGATTTGTATTGGTACTGAGGTTGAAACATAATGGTAAAAAATTGTAATGACTAATAAAGTTGCATAATCAGAATGAAGATTAATAATTATAATAATTTGCATAATATGCAAATTAGATGCCAAGATATGAGGGACTGGAATATGGCAAACCTAAGAGTAACAAGGGAATTAAAAAATGCAGTCCCAGTACATGTGGGATCAGGTCTTAAAGTCAAGTACATGGCTCTTCCTAGTACAGTTAGAGAGGCACTGCTCTCAAAGCTGATCCTTTCTTCGACATCAAATAAAGTGTCAGTTCCAGATGCTGCAAATGGTTCTGCTGCTGCAGATTCTCCTAAATAGTTTAGAAAATGAAGGTTTAACAGCCACTTAGGATTGTGTTCCCTGTTAGAACCAGTGTGAACCAGAACCAGAGAATCAGATTGTTAAGAGGGTTTACCCACCAGGGCAAACTAGGAATACAATTAGCCCAAGAACTGCCAAGATTTAATTCCTAGCGAAGTCATTAAAATACGCAGTTCTTTCTTTGGGAGGATATCATTCTTTGGGGAGTGGAATAGTACTGTGGCAGAGTACAAATAATAATACTGTAATAATAATAATAATAATAATAATAATTATTATTATTTATACCTCGCACTTCAGCCAAGGCTATCAAAGTGGCTTACAATTTGTTAATTGAGACATTTCCCTGCCCTCAGGCTTACAATCTAAATTAGACACGAAATAAAAGGAAAAGGGAGAGGTGGTGGGGAAGGGAGAAAGTCCAGCAGATCTTCTCTCCCTCAGAAGCCTGGACCATGGCAGATGGATTGGAGGGAGGGCTCTTCTTCTTTTTAGGCAAGGCCTGTTGGAGCTGGCTTGCCTTTCTCTCCCTCAAGATGGTGGATGGAGGGAGGACTCTTCTTGCTTTCAGGCTCTTCTCTCCTTAGTACAAACTTAGTACACAAAAGATTCCAGGTTCAATCTCCTGGCATATCAAATTAAAAACATTGTGTGATGGACTGGGTCTCTGCCTGAAACTCTGGAAAGTTGGTGCTAGTCAAAGCAGACAATAGTGGGTTAGATATGTGGCAGCTTCATATGGCCATTTTGCACTCAAAACAGGGACTAAAGCCGATGCAGGACTTTTGGTGTTTGCTGACCAAATCAAGCCTCTTCCTAGATAGCTCATTCCCAGTGCTGCAACATACCTCAGCAACTCTGAGATGAAACTATTCATTAGGCTCAAACCAGGCCTGGGGCATGCTAATTCTTGAGTAGGCCCTGTGATAAGGCTTGTATATTATGTGAATACATATGTCCATACGGTTCAGCATGAAAGAATAATATTATTCTGTACTTGCTAAAATGTTTCTCTCTTTTGCTGAACCAGTTCCAGGCACACATTTAGAAAAATGTCTAGAAAGTTATCTAAGCTTAGCTCTTTGGACACAAAGTGAGGGCTGATTGTCATGCGATGTGGAGGACCCATTTTATTATTTTGGCAAGAACAGGGACAGTTTTGTCCTAACAGGCCATTAGTTGAATAGCAGAGTGTGTCACATGAAAAACCACTGATCTTTAACCCAGCAATCTGTTTAACCCAGCCTTGAAAATAAATAGTGAATAAGGGAAGAGCCAAGGATAGTTTACTGTCATTACAGATTATAGAATCTGTTAACAGCTATGGCAAAGTGAACTCTGAGAGTTACAGGTACTGTACAGTAAGTCAATGAAGCATATAGAATATTTAACATAGTTGTATATGACTGAAAGGCATACTGGGCTACATTTGACCTAACCTTGCCAATTAGCTCAAACAGTTTTCCTACTGAATGCAGCATTTTTTCAAGCACACAGTTGTGGGCTGAATACAAATCTAAGTTTGTCATTGTTGGAAATCTGAGGTTTATCACTAACTCTGAAATTTCCTTAAAGAGCAAGAAGGAAACTCTCACATCTTTCCATTCTTTTACAACTGTGTGATATCTTGTTTTTTTAAAAAAATTATATAAGAATAGTGACTATGATATTGGTACATTCCATTATGTTTGGCTTTAATAAGTTGATTTATATACCCTGCCCTTCCAACAGGTTCCCAGTGAAAAGTTTTGGCTGTTATAAAAATGGTGAGTTTTGCAAACTTGCAAACCTCTCGCAGATATGTGTCTGTTATGGAAGAACCCTAATATGTTGCCCTAAAAGTACATGAGCTGGGGAGACTCAGGCTGTATTTATGCAGCAGGATTAATTCAGTTTGACACTGCTATAACTGCCTTGGCTCAGTGCTGTGGAATTCTGGGATCTGTAGTTTTGTGAGATATTTAGCCTTCTCTGTCAGAGAGCTCTGGTGACACAACGAACTACAAATCCCAGGATTCCATAGGATGGATCCATGGCAGTTAAAGCAGTGTCAAACTGCATTAATTCTGCAATGTGGCAGCTTTCTCAGACTTCTCAGGTGTGTTTATTTGTCAGTCTGGGTGATTTATGAAGTAAAAAAAATTATCCATGTTTAAGATAATTTTGTATTGAACTGTAGACCCAAAGCCTTGCATTATAATATATGTTTACTTCAGAAATAAGATCTACTGTGTTCAGGGGGATTTTCTCTTAAGTAATAGTGCATAGGATCACGATTACAGTTTAGTAATGCCCCGTTGAATGTATTAACATGTTATGTATAACAGTTCACAGTTATTGCCGTATCATGTCCCCTCCAGAGTGCTGCGCAGGACACTGTTCCATGCATAGATAATATCAGCATTTATAGTGAGTTCCTAGATGTTAGGAAAACAAATACTGCAAATATCAGTAACATTTTAAAATGATCAGTTGTGGGAATTAATGCTTATAGGAAAACAGCATTATTTCTTATGCGGCTGATTGAATTGCATTGTCTCCCCACAGTCTTGTTAGCTCATAGTAACTGAAATGCAAATTTTTCAGCTAATTGGACCTCACTGAATGTACATGTAGGGGAACATAGTTATATGCATGTAAACATTAAGAAAAATCTGTAATTGTTTTCCTGATTAATATCTCAAGTATAGGAGGGGAAAGTGCTTTAAAGGCTTCACATGTTAACTGAATGTTAAAGATAGAACATGTTATTTTATTAACAGAAATGAATTGGCAAAATGAAACAACTAGGCAAAAAAAAGAAAGTCAATTTTAAGTTTTAAATAATTATATTTTTCTAATTAAATTAATGTAATTATTAGAATGTTTTAATAATGATTAATATGTATTTGTTAGGTAGAGAATTTTGGAAAAGTTTACTTGCTGTGTGAGTACATTGTAACACCCCCCTCCCCGTCATGATGGGCAATTTTATATTTTAAATACAAATCTGGAAAATGGTTTTACAGAAATTTATTCCATAGTGGGCAGGACTATTACTGAACTAGTTCATATTTTGAGGTGAAAGGTCTATGCATTTCTTTCCTTGAGTTTCAGCCCCATCATGCAACCAAAAAAAGCACGATGGTATTTTTTCCCCCACCAGCTTTATCAAAGATCACAATTATACTTTAGAATATAGGACAGAGCTGGCTGTAAGAATTCTGAAAGGTTAACTGGAAACTATTAAAAGTTTTGTTCAGAGTTTATTTAAAACATAACTGGTCTATACAAAACATTCTGGTAACTGCGACAGCATTGTAGAATTTGTGATTCCTGGAGAAATGGGGGGCGGGAGGGAACAGTCCATTGTCTGGTGAATTACTGAGTTAATACACAGCACCCTCACTTGCGGAGACAGTGTTTAAAACAAACAGTAAACTTTCTCCACTGAGGGGAATGGAGTACTGTAATTAATTTCAAAGGGAAAAATTAACAACAGGGATGAAATTTGAGGTTCCTGTCTGAAACCAGCCTGATGTGTCAGTTTTCACAAAATTAAGAGCCATTTAAGTGTTACAGAATTCCTGTTCAAAGGCATTTCCATGCAAGAATTTGTATGCAAGCAGTATGTGGATTATCAGATTGTGTGTATTTTGCTGCATTTACACCAGTGGGGGGGAAAAAATCACACTTCCCAGAGTGGGTATTCCACATCTACCTATCTTACAATGACGTCTTGTACACTCTTGTAAGTTTGAAGCCTTAATGTGGGATGGTTGGTGTGCCCTTTCCTTGTTATAAAGTTACTGCAAGGGTCGATGTTATCTCTTACGTGATTGGTATCTTGTTGAACCATGTGTCTTGTGTGTATCCTCAAAGACATCTTGTGTGTGTTTCTTTACTGCTGAATTCTAATACACCTCTTAGAACTTGCTTTAATAGGAATGTGCCATTAAATGTACTTAGTGGTAAGAGAGACTGTAATATGCTACTCTGCTGGTTCCCTCTTTATTGAATTAGCAGTTGCCCCCACCTCCCTTTCCATTCTATTTCTCTTGTATGCCATGATGTGGCCATGATGTGACAGGCTTCTTCTTATACCATGTTCTGCAGCTGTTGAGCCCCCAACCACCCTCATCTCGGGTAGGTAGAATTTTGGCGGCTGCCTGGGAAGACTAGATTTGGATGTATTAGCTAGTCAGCCTAATAACCCTGTACAGCTTGTATTGATTTTCTAGGAGAGAGTTTATGAACTAAATAAACTTGGAGTTGGTGTCTTAATAAACGGCTTCTCTCGGACTGTCACATTTAGTTACAGAGCTGCACAGTTTAGGGGGGAAAAAGGCTAATTCTGTTACAGATTGTTCACAGCAGGGTCTCCAAATTAGCCCTTTGTTTTGTAATGCCACCTTGCTTGGGCTCGCTTTGAGCACATTTCTCAGTTTTACCCTAATGAGTTGCAACACTGATAATGTGGCTGATGATCTTTCATTGATTTCACTATCACTTGCTTGTCTGGTAATTGATCCGTTGCTGAGCCTCTAGTTAATTATATCGGCTTTGACATGGCCCAGTCCACTGGGAATTTCAAGTCTTGCAGAATAACAGTTTTAATAAAAGAGTCTATTACTGCAGGTGCTTGCTGCTGCATGCCAGTTGATTTTGTGCGCGTGGGTTTATTCTCTCCCCCCCCCTTTCCCCTCCTCTCTCCCTGGGAGTGGAGAGGACTGCAGGACAGGAGGGGAAAAAGGAGGAGAGGTGGGGAGACAGAGAGCACAAGAGATGCAGAGAAGAGCAGAGAGGAGGGAGAGCTGGCTATTGACATTGTCCTTAAGCCTCCCACAAATAACAGCCATTAGTGGGAAGGTCAGGAGCTGAGCCGGCAGCTTGACTAAGGCACTGAGTACCACTTCAGAAAGCAAGAGGCTAGCAAATTTTAGAGGGAGTTTAAGTGGGTAATAGCTAGCTGTAAAGGTACAGCCACTGTTGGCACAGTTGACATGCAAGGGGTTTTTCTGCTTCCCTCTCTCCCTCCCCTCCTGATCCATGCAACAAGAATATTTTTTTATTGACCACAGGTGGACTTAATATATTTTAAGGCAACAGTTCTTTAGGCTCTTGTGTTTGTTTTCTGAGATATTGAATTTGCAGCTTTGGAGACTTTTTTCCCTTTTTCTTTTTGTGCTTAATGGTAGTGAACTGGAGGGAAGTTTAACAGAAAAGCTTTCAGGAGATGCCAGGTTCTAAAGGGGAAGACACATTTGTGTCAACTTAGTGTACGCTTTCTCATCTTTTCTCATTGCCCACTAATGACACAAAGCTGCCATTGAAGCTTTCTTGCGATTCTTTTGTTGTTTTGTGAGAGGCTAAGGTTTATTGTTGTTCTTCAGTTAAGGAAAAGCTGCGAAAGTGGTACATTTGTCCTCGATATTTGTAGATTGTGTTAGAAGATGAATGTTTCTTACACTTTTGAGAAAAACTAGACTCTCTTTTTTTTCTCTTAACCTGGCTTGTGTTTATGAGAGGGCATGCATTTTGTTTTACATTTCTTTTTTTAGAGTTATAGTGTTTATGTAATCAAGGGAGGTGTTTTCTCCCTCTCACCCCTCCCTCCAGTTACTCCTCACAGAGGAGCAAAGTATGTAACCGCTCTGGGAAATACAAAGTCCATCGTTCTATATTGAAAATGTGTTTAAAAAGTTGTTGATAGCAATGGCTTTTGGTTTTTGTTTTTGTTTTGCAATGTCTAGTGGATGTTGACAGTCTTAATGCTGGTAATCTTAGCAGAGAAGTGTGCTCCTTTTTGCTGGATAGAGACATACCTCCCTCCTCACCTTTCTTCCTTTCTTCCACTCTCCCCTCTTTGTGATTTGGGGGTTCCTCCCGTAACTCTAAATAATTTTTTTTTTAAAAAAAAAGCTCCTGCTTTTTATCTGTATGGAGAGGAGGAAAATGTTCCTTGAGGCATTTTAGGCAATTAACAAGAGGGGAAAAGCTGTGAGAGATGAAACATGCATGTAGTTTTTCTAGTTTTATCTTTAAAAGAAGTTGGAGATCGTCTTATTTCCTTCCACCCCCTTCCTTTTTGGTAAGAGCTTTCTTTATTTCAAAATTTGGGCTGGGGCTCTTTCAAAGTAGTTACATATATAGCCTATGTTTTAAAGCCTGGCCAAGTTTTCGTGCGGTGTTTTGCATGCCTATTGTCTATATGAATGAGCACTTGGTTGTCCCTCTCTCTCCCCCCCCTTTTCTCTGTGTGGAGGTTTACAGTCTGTGTTTAATAGGCAAGTGTCAGCAATTACATGCTGTTCTTGACAGCATTGTTGAGGAAAAACAGGGAAAGGGCCACAGCTTGTTCTTCTGAATTCACTCTGATCAGCATGCTACTTTAGAGTGTGTGCCTGTGTATCTTAAGAGTGAGAGGGGGCTAGTGCAGGATGTCATTTGGTGCCTGACAGTGGAACAGTGCAGTTGACTCTCTTTTACTCTGCTATCCAATGACATCCAGTGGCTGAGAGTATGAAGCTGATGGTTGGGTCTCCTCAGTGCTGCATGCACACCTGACAGGCAGCTGTTAAGCCAAGCAAAGGCGAGCTTGGGGAGTTACAGTGTATGCATAAATGATAGGGGTATCTGTGCAGAAGGTGCGAAAGAAGCTCTGGCCCCCTCCCCAAAGCCCCCCTTTCCCAAATGAAATGCACAGAGCAGCTAGTTTAACTACCCTACACTCCAGCTACTGGCTGCCAAGAAGCTCAAAAAATCCACCTTCACTTTTCAGTCAGAAGAGGCAGAAGTGGATGTGAGAGACAGAGACACCCAGAGACACTCAGAGCGAAAGAGGGCAAGAGACTTGACTTTAAGAGACTCCTGCACTGACAACTCCATGCAGTTCGGAACAAGAACAGCAACGACCGACTCTGGTTTCATGGGGACATGGCAGAACGCTGACACGAACCTCTTGTTCAGAATGTCCCAGCAGGTATGTGACTTTACTTTTCATGCCACATGTTCAAGTGTCGTCGCTCTGTTGTTGTTGGGTTTCTTTTGTGTGCGTGTGTGCGTTTGTGTATAGTTTTGCATTTTATTTCCCCCTCCCTTGTCTTCATTTCACTTTAGTTTAAAGTTAACACTGGACAATTTCTGTAGTGTCATAAGGAAGTCATTGGAATGTTCCTGCTGACTTCACTGCATCCTCAAGGGCTTTGTGTTTTGTTTTTTTTAAAGGAAAGAAATAACAGAATAAGACAACTCTGATACTGTTTTTAAATTAAATCTGCCCTTTTATGAAAGTTTTCAAACCAGATCATTTCACTCATGGTAAAATTTGTAGCCTTTGTTTTCCTTTGTTTTCTTTTCTTTCCCCCTCTTCCTTCTCTTTCCCCCTTTCCCTTTTTAAAGAAAAAAGTGTCTTAGTATTCTGGCAAAACGTTTCTTTCTTTTTCTCTCCCCCCATATATGTAAGCCCCCCGTATCAAAACTGATACTAAACTTGGGAGGGGGCCTCTCAGAGCAGCTTAATTGAGTTCAGGTGGCAAAAAACAGGACCCCAGGAAAAGGGGGAGAGAGCCCAGTTGTGCTGGAATAGCTGCCAGCGCAGAGCAGAGGGTCTTAGATGAGACCGTTTCAGTTGCTGGTCTCATACTCATACACACACACGCACACTGTTTCTGTGGAGCTGTGTCTTGGAATCCTCCCCAGAGCAGTTCCTTCGCCGGGGGGCGCGTTTAAGGCAGCTTGGTATGACCATTCTGACGGGAAAGCTAAAATGTTAACGGCAAGGCCAATAATAACTGATAATTAATCACAGGGGCTGCTGGTGTCTCCGTACCACACACTTGGTGATACACACCCAGGCATGCTGTGGCTACTCTTTCACAAGCCCTTTGGCTCTTCTGCCTGAAAAACACACGCTCTGCATGACACATAACACCCACACACGCAGAGAGCGACACACAATTGAAATGGGCAGGGGAAAGAAACTTTCAACTTGGACTGAACTCAAGGAGGAGAGGGAAGATTTAAAAAGAGGGACTTTAAGAAACAAATAAGTAAATGCATATGCTAGGGCTGCTTTCTCTTCAAAATAAAAATAAAAATAAAAATGGATATGCATTTTGGAAAAAAGTTGCTTCATGTGTCTTGCACTAAAAAATTGAAGCAACAAAATGTTGTGGCATGTAGTACCGTTCAGGGATCCCATTTATTTTCAGGACCTTTTTTTTTTTTAATGAATGAATTCCACTGATGTAAAAGTGCTGTCATTTATATCTTGGTTACAGCACAGGATATGTAACCTGGTCTTGGTAATGTAAAGGAAAGAGTACTTGCTATTAATTTTTAGGAAAGAGGGGAAAATTAAAAGTCAAACTAACCAATCCTGAGGAGTTAAGCAGAGATCAAGTTCACAGTGTATAACAGTTGCATATAGAACAGAGTTTTAACTGCATGGCTCTCTCTCTCTCTCTCCATAGGATGCCTGCATTCAAATAAGGTATATTTAGATCTATCCTGTAGAGGGACCCTGATTACAGCTGATCCCAGCTTTCCGTACAGAAATATAATCAACATAAGCTAAAATGCAGTTCTTTATGTATTATTTCTTACGCATAAAAATAAGAAGAGCAATTTAGGTTTTCTGTGCTGGACACTTCACATATGTTTAATTGTTCATGTTACTGGAGTGTGTGTGATGTTTTCCATACTTAGCTGTTTTTATGTTCATATCCTACTAAGAGAATGACAGATCTCTGAATTTACCTGTCATTCTCTTCCTATATATTTAAATGCAGTAATATGCATTATGGCTTAAATACTTGGAACAAAACTTTTTTTTCTGCTTTGGCAATATAAGAGTTAATTAGAGCCAGATAAAGATCAATTGATAATCACTGTTGAGCCACATACAGTGTTTGATTGCTCATTTGAGTTTCCAACTTTTCCAGAGTTAGAAATTCATAGTTTTGGGGAAGACTAAAAAGCAGTAAATAGTAGGGAGGAGAAAGTCTAAGAGAAGGTTGTCTCTGTCTAAAAAATATAACAGAAAAAATTATTAAGAAAGTATGTGTCCATTCGCAGCCCACTTGTGACTTTTGTTGTTGTTGTTGTTAGTTTTGTTACTGCATGAGAATCTTTAAAATGTTCTCCCCCCCCCCTTTCATTACTGGACACATATGGTCATGTTTATTTTCTGACTCTGTGTTGGGAAAAGAATAATAATATGTGTAGTGTATGGCTAAATGCATGGCAGATGCTGTATCAGTGTGGATCACTCCACTGGAATACACATACAGACACAGTAGCATTGTAAAGGTGGTAATGATGAACATATTTATTTTGAAAGTGTGTGCTTTGCCTTTTTATCCATAGTGGTTAGAATAATGTTGTCTGCCTAAAACATTCTGCCTGGATAAACTTAGGAGTTTGTATACAGATTCCCCCCCCCCCTCGCCACAATGTAAGAGGGGTAAGTTCATTCCACTAGTAATGTGTAACAGTTATAACTTTCAAAAACCTTGCTAATTCTCATGTAAAACAGATTTTTAAAAACAGCTTTCACATAAAGAACTGTTTGTCAGGGCACCGAAACAATGCTTGGCAGGAACAACTGTAAGATTTTCTTTCCTTCTAAAAGTATAGTGGGAGTTGGTTATATACCTTTCACCCATGTGTCCCCTTATCTCTTTCTTATAATGCTGGCTTTAGAGCTTTTGAAAGTATTATTATTAGGTAATTTCTGCCTTGCATCCAAAAGTAGAAGTAGTATAGGAGATGCTTATATCACAAGCAAAAGTTTTGCTTGCTTTAATAAAAATGTTTATTGGGACATTTGGGACAATCTGGAAACATTTTTTTTCCTTTTCGGCAGTAAACTACCTGGAATAAAGTATTATTGCTATATACAATAAAACATTTGCTTAGTTTGGAGTTAAATGGTAATTTTAATTTCAGGTGGATTTGTGCTACAGTGACGGAAAGCCAATAGCTGTACAGAGAGCAGTATAAAAACTTCATTTGTACTATGTTGCATGTTTTCAGAGGATGTAATGGAGAGAAATAATTGTACAAATACCACAGAGATTGTAGGCAAGTTTTTATGTGCCATCAAGTAATCCATGCATCCCTGATACAGGGTAAGCATGGAAATTCCCCTTATCATAAGGCAGTTATACCTGGTTCACAAGAGAAGGTTTAAGTTTGGAGGAGAGGAGTAAGAAATGAGATCTGTAGGGTGTTTTTTTTTAAGGTCAAAATATGGCTATTTAACCTTAGGTTGGCTCTGCATAAGAACCTTAAAAAAGAAAAAGGAGAAAAACAAACACAGCATGTTTGTAGACCCTTTGAAAGGGCCATCCCTGTTCTGGATAATAGTTGCTGATAACCTCGAAGAACATAAATTTAAACTTTTTAAGGAAAGTTCTTCTTTGGTTTACTTTGATCAATGACAAGTTGAGAATGACCAGAAACCTTTGGCTTCTGTTCCCTAGCCCTCGGTAGACACCAGGATTCAGTTCACGATGTGTGCACACGCACACACGCAAGCTTGCACATACAGAAAATGTCCCATTCCAGTTTGCAAGTACTTGTTTAAAAAATAGAACAAGAAGGCCTATTTTTGACCGATAAATAAAAATAGAAAGCTTTCCTGCTTTTTTCTGCTTTCATAAATGTTTTGTATATTTGTCAGAATAAGAAATGTCACTCTCCTTCTTCCAGTGTACCTTAAGGGCTGTGATGTTCTAAAATTCTTTTAAGCAATGAGACAATAACAGCAAAATAGCAATAACCCACAATGACACAAAATGCCAGAGATGAGCAGAGGTTTTGTAGAGCTCTCCTGTGTCAAATGCAAAGGAGAATTTTTTTCTTGAAAATAACTCTTCAGCCAGTTACAAGGGGACTATCACGATTACACACACAGTAATTTAAAATTCATTCAGTGATGTAATAAAATTAACCACATAATTGCATTTTGTTACTGTATCTTACTAAAGGACAACTGTCTGACATTCTCGTACACTTGCCTTATTTAACTTCCGGCAAATATTATTAGTAGTGACAATTTTCCTATTGTGCATTAGATTCCCTCATTAGCATGATGTCTTCAATTGTCGTCAGAAAAACCATTTCCTAGTTAGGTGAGGAGTAAGCAATTAAACTAAAAAATCAGATCAGTAGATGTCTTTAATGTGGATGTATGTATCCATTAGAGTCATTGAGGGGGAGGTTGTTGTATACTCCCTGTTTGTGTTTGTGTGTGTTATACATGTTTCCTGTTTTTCTCATATAAAAATCTACCTATTCTAGGAAAAGAATTTGTGCTGCAAATATGTGAAATATGCACATCTAACGCATGGTAGAAATTGTTAGATTGAAAATTAAGAGTACCGCATATAATTTTAGTCATGCCAGTATACTGATATTTGCCAATCAGCAAAGAAGACACATACTCCATTTATTGAACTGGTAAATAAATTAGAAATGTGGCTACATCTAACTACAGATCAAATGCACTGAGAGTGCAGGAAAAAAAGTTTAAGATTGTTTACCATGTAAAAGCATTTTTATTGAATCCTGTGTTCTGAATTACCTTTTACAGAACATACATTTAATTTTTTTAAAGGAAAGGATAATACCTAGTTATAAAAATACATAAATGTCAGATGTATCTTAATATGTTAGGTTTGTCATAACTACAGAAGCCCAGTACAGAGATCTCAGTGGTGTCCTGTTTATTTGCAGTCATTTGAAATTGGATCATTCTGGTGTTTTATTTTTCATATACGGTGTTGAAGGTAATTTTGCCATGCTTATTTCTTTTGTTCAAAAGTACTTCTTGCCAGATTGTGAAAAGATAGATGCCACACAATTTATTCCTTCAAATGCTTACTGGCTTTACAAGTTTGTTGATGTTAAAAAGTTACCATAAGTAGTTCAGTGAGGTGTATGTGTATGTATTTTAATGTACTCCAAATGTATACTTGGGTATATTTATGTCATCCACAGCATGAATATTTGCAGATGGATGAGGTAGTGATGAATAGATTGGGAGGGAAAATCCTAGGAAGTACCTTTCTTCAAAATAATATGTGTGTAAAGGAGCCAACAATATTCTTTTCCTCTTATGTATAATGTCATATCTCCATAATTGTCACTTGTTCTCTTGTGCATAGGAATGTATGTCTGTTAATATGGCATACAGGTTTTACAGCCATATGTCTGCATCTGTATGTGTGCTGCAGAAAGATTTCTTTTCTACTGTATCATCAACAGTAAATTCCTATGATTTCAATAGTATTTATTCACAAGAAACTAGCAAAAGTGTGCCTGCTACTCACATCAATTAATGTATTTAGATGTCACATCACATCTCAAGAATTTTCATTTACTTTTTTGGATGTATGCATATGAATGTGTATCTATAAAAATACAACATGTACGTTTGAATCCATATTTCTCTCTGTGTGTGTGTATGTACACACACACACACTGAATAGAATCAATTGATTCTAACACATTGCTCTGAAGTCCTACTGATTTGTTGTGATTTACTTGCAACCAATGGATTAGAATAGGATTGCTTATCTAACACACATAAGGGTATGTGTGTTTATCTAGATACCATAGGTTTTATATGAAAGCAAACACAAATGCATGTGTGTACATAGTTTTTGTATTACAAACTATTATGATTTGGATGTTATTATATGTGTGAAATCCACAGTTGAGCGGTGGTTGCGTGTGTGTGACAGAGAAAGAGAGGGAGGCGGGGAGGGAAGATGCACAGAGGCATGTATGTAAGAGAAATATTTCATGGAAGTATTGTATTACGTATGTGGACAAGCAAGATGTTTGCATTTCCTCAGATAGTAGTGCATGATATCTCTTCTTGCAACTTCAAAGCCGTATATCATTTGCCATTACGTGAACCACAGAGACATCTACTCTGGTGACGTAAAGAATACTCTGAAGGATGAATAAAAATGTCAGCGCTGTGGTACAATGTAGATTTGCACTGCTAGCTTTAAAATGGTTAATTTTAGATCCCTATGGATCTCATTCAGATTAACACAGTTAACGCACAGCAGCATTCGGAGATGTAGCAGCAGCAGCAGCAGCAGCAGCAGCAGCATTGTCTCCTGCTTCAAGGATGGTTTCCCTTGACTTCTAACCCTAGCTAATTAGATGCTGAATAAAGCATCTCTGAGACGTTGGGGGCAAAAGTGAGTTGGTCACAGCTGAGGCAAGATTGCAGGGACTGTGGTGATAGTGAAAGAATTCTCATTCACCAGGTCATTATGACACTGTAAGCGATTGCAAGGGAACACTCTGTTTCCTGATACAGAGCTGGCGTCATAAGTTAGAAACAACAACAAAAAAAGCTCTATTGAATTTTCTCCCATTCACCAGTAATATTCAATGTCTGCACTGAGACTTTCTATATCACTCTAATTTTCATTTGTGTAGGTCACTAGAGCTTCACAGTGCAGATTTTCAGAATCTAGCATTTCAAATATGACAAGCAGGTTTAAAAAGTTACAAGAGAAGAAATCATCAGAAAGAAGTGAGCGATGAGAAGAGATAAGAATATAAGGTCAGAAATGATCACCCCTGCTTTACGCTTGAACTTCAGTAGCAAAGTGATCACCTGCAATTCACAACATAATTATACCAGAATGCTGAATTTACATTAGCTGTTTTACAAGTCCTGTGAGTTTTGTGTGTACAAGAGCAGGGCACCATAGGATTCTTTTAGCAGAAGAGGTTCTGTTGAGGCTCCCAAGTGGAAAGTGAGCCTAATAATAATCAGTATGTTTTCCTGTCATGACATGAATGACCAAACCTGTTCTAACTAGTCTGCCAAAATAAAAATAAGAATAAATGATAAGCTCACTAGAGAAGGCCTTTCCTTAGAGGCAGCTGGGATTAAGAATTGTTTTAAGAAAAGACAGCTATCTGACATGTTACTGTTACTTCTGGTGTGAGAAATGGGACATCTGCTACTTTAGACATGGCACTACATTTTTGAATAAGGATTGATGGAAAATATATCAGATTTTGTACTCTATCATACAACGCAACGGTGATGAGAAACAGGCATGTTTGGTAAAACGAGTAGCATGCTTACAGGGGGAGAAATAAATATCAGATAAAATGGGTACATGCTTTAAAATTTACAAACAGTAATGTAAGTGCACAAGAAGGTGAATTTATTCATGGCATTCTTATATCTGTAATAGCAATGCCACAAATAACTTCGAAACTCACATGCTACAATTTGTCTATCACTTTTAGTCTATGTGTATACAATGGATTGTGTCCGTGTTCAACATGGAGTGGGTTGTTTGTTTTTGGTGTGTTCCTCTGTGCTAATGTGACAAAATGTATCCAAGAAATGGATTTGCTGACAGAGGACTAATTTTATGAATATACCTTTTATTATGCAAAACAATAAGAATACTAGTATTTAAACTACACTTCCAGCATTCCAGCTTTATACTCAGTATAAATCTAGGAACAGTGACATTTGGGGATCTGCTGAGTAGGATTCTCCACATTGAGCAAGAATGTTATCAGACGACAACATTCCTTTCATTTGTTTGGATTACACAAGTGTTTGAACTTTATTGTAATTGATAATTTTAAAGAATGTAGCAGCCTTTTCAAAAACATTCAGGTGTTTTTGTACATTAAAAAAATCAATGACACA
The DNA here is from genome assembly GCA_034509955.1 of Urosaurus nigricauda. Classification (NCBI taxonomy): domain Eukaryota; kingdom Metazoa; phylum Chordata; class Lepidosauria; order Squamata; family Phrynosomatidae; genus Urosaurus; species Urosaurus nigricauda. Next base: position 97,456,701 of record JAOEGL010000002.1, on the reverse strand, counting down.
ATTATCTTTTAAAATGTCAAAAATAAAGCAAAACAATTATTTTTATACATTGCAGTGACACGTACATATGCACGTATATTTATTTCAGTGGAACACAATTCAACTGAATGTAAACCAGTGTAATGTTGTTTAATTTCTTGGCAATAAGTCTCATTGGGCTTACAGGCTCTTCTACATAAACATGCACAGGATCAGGTTGAAATCCTAATGGAAATCAATTGAACTTAAGCACATGTGCTATTTTCTTTTTTCACATGACACTAAAACATACATTATCCTTTCTAATGCAGTTTGTGTCATAGGTGAATATTTCTAATGTTCAACATAAGCTGGAAGAAAAATGAAATGTATATTGTAGGTAGCATGAGTTTAAAAAGAAAAAGGAAACCTCTTTTGTATTTTACATTTAAATATTTATTGTTAATAAGGGAAAGTCCATATTGGGGTGTATCTTTACAGTGTCAATTACAGTGTTTTATTTTAAACCTCTGAATGTAAACTAGAAAGTGATATGTTCCACTAATATGGCCTAATTTACCTGCTAAACAATTAGGCACCTCAATTTTATTGTCTTACAAACCATAATTTTTTGAAAGATATTCTTAGATTTTTACAGCCCCCCTTCAAAAGTTTAAATGTTTGCAGTTGTAATATTGTAATATTTTTATCCATTTGCATTTTTGGAAAGTATATGGGGTACTTCCTTGCCTTTGCTGTCTTACCTTATCAGGAAAAAAAAATTGGTCTTCACATGTGTTACAGTAATTCCTGAAGTGTGACAGAGATAAAAGAATTCTTTATTGTATTTCATTTTTGCAATCAGGTAAGTGTTTAGGGAAGTAAAGACCACTTAAAAGGGTAGAATAAATGGCAACATGGGTGTTAGCTATTGAAAATCTACATTGGTTTTGCATAGTTTGTAGAGATGCCCACACTTAGGTGATGACATGGAGAAAGTCCCATTATTTTTCCTCATGAGTATGTCTGTAAGAGAAAAATGTGTGACCAGATGCCTTGGCTTATCAAGGTAGAGTGTTGAAAAGCTGCTCAATCCAGTCTTTATGGCATATCAGAAGGAACAGAGTATACTGCATACTTAAGTGATTTTCCAGTATTGGTGTTTTCTTTCTGGTATTTTCTGACCAGCAAGATTTTCTTTTAGGCTTTCATTGTTTCCCAGGCCAATAAAATAAAATACAATGAAGCATCTCTATTGTAGCAAATACTTTTGACAATGAATTCTGTTTTCCATGCAGTGAACTGTTAACACAGGACATATTAAGTTTGCCTTTATTTATTGTAGCTCAAATCTGTGAATGATGTTGAATGTCTGAATGTTAAAAGTAATAATTACTTATGAGTGAAATCTTTTGCTCTAATAAGTCTTTGGAGATAGTAGTTATATTTTTTTTTTAAATTAAATCTTGGAATTGGAAAAAATATGTTTTGTATTTGTAATGGGCATATTGAATTCCACATTGAAATCAATCAGTGTCGGAGTTAAGCACGTGGTTCACACTCCTGCTGAAATCAATGATTCAACCTGTTCATATGCATATTTACTCAGAAGCAAGTCCTACTCTATTCTGTGGAAGTTACATCCTTGTATGTGCATTTAGATTTGAAACCTTTCATTTTGGTTTTATGTATAACTACATCTTGACTATTAAAAAAAAACAACAGAAAACATTGTAAGTTTGTCAACTTCATTAAGGTAGCTTTTAGTGGCTATTTGCTCCTGAGACAATTGATCTAAAATTTACATTTTCCAGGAACATTTGAAATAGCTGTCTGGAGTGAGGAAAACATCACACACTAATGAAGACTACATGTGGAAAAAATATATAATTACTTCCAGCTGGCTTTATGCAGTAACAAAACTAATATTAAATTGAGAAGCTTAATTACCATGGATTTTATTATATTATTTTTGCATGCGGAGGGAATGTTACCATTCTGATGTTAAAACCTGGATCTAAATATTTGTAAAAGCACAAAAACACTTGGTTTTGGAATAATCAGGCATGAAAACGGAACACCCTCTTGATACTTCCACCCTCCCTGAATACCCTACAGCACTTGACATTGCCAGCATGCCTTCTGCAGCTGGTGGCATATGACTGTCATTTTGCAGGCAGGATATACGGAAAGATTTTACACAATGGAGGCATTCATGAAAGCATTCCTCATCTGGGACTCCTGCAAACCCTCATTTTATTGACCCTGTCAAGCTTTAACTGGTACGCTGTCAGGTTATATGTTGCTTTATCTATATTAGCTCTCCCTCCCCCCCCCCCATTTTAAATTAGAAATCACCCAGAGTTTGGGGCAAGGGAAGAAGGGAGGAGAAATACCTTCATCACTCAGATTCAGAATTTTTATACTTAGAGAGATTTGCATAGAACTTCCTGCATGAGAATAAGTTCTATTCTGTAGGTACAAGAACCAAAATAAAATTAAATGATGCATAGTTTGTAACAGGAAGGGACTTGGACACTGAGGAGATAGTTCAGATTATGTTCCAGTAGGTGGCAAATTTTTTGTTTGTCCACTGTATCCCAGATTGTACTCACAGACTTTGTGCTGACTGTGGGTGCAACATAGCCAAAGTACTGTTAAGTCACATTGATTTTTCTTTTTAAATGAAGGATTAACAAAGTGTTAAAAGAGACAGGTAACTGTGTTCTATATCTCTTTGCCCACTCCTTGAACAAATCAAGGCCAGCCTTCCACAATGTTGCACTTCCTGAGGTAATGGGATTTCCACAGTCGCTACCCAATATAATCAAGGAGCTGATAAAGCTGTAGTCCAACATGTACAGAAGACATCATGTCTAGGTGAGCGTGGCCTGTATTGTGATGGCATTGTGCTATACACTACTCCATCACCATGGCCATTATGTAAGAAAGGGACAGTCCAATGCACACTGTTACATCACAAAATATGTAATGTTTTCCTAAGTGTTACAGAGAACAGAGTGGAAACAGACATGCCTTGGCAAGAGTTCCATGTCTCTCATGGCATCTAGATAAGTTTTAAACCTTCCCTATTCAAATCCCCTAGGTATCTTTATTAAGTCTCAGATCACCCATCAGTAATCAGCAAGTCACACTGAGATCAGGATATCTTACATCCAGCTGAGTTTAGAAAAGATTGTATTCACCATTTTAAATACAAACTGTGCAATGTAAGATGCATACACCTGCAGGGTGCTTAAAACATTTTATCATAATGAAGAACAAAAATTATCTCCAGAATTTTACCTTTATTACTCTGATTTATCATAAATTAAAGAAATTCTCCAGGCTTCTATTTTGCCTTTATAGTTTCCTGTGACATTGTGCTAAAGGAGTGAAATACTCATTGCCATCGTGGTGGTGTTGGTTACTTCACAAACATAAGGTAGGATTAATTCATTTGAATATATTACTGCTTTGTAACCAAATTTGGATTCTCTATTAAAGCAGACTTAGGGAACTCAAACCACATCACTGCCTGGCCCTGGGAAACAAAAGTATTTTAACCAAATCCTACAATTTCTTGCTCAGAAAGGTCTTTGTTGTTCACTGCCATCAAATCAACTTCAACTTAGAATGAGAGATCTCCAAGTTGTCAACAACCCTGCTCAAGTCTTGCAGACTTAGGTTGTGGCCTCCTTAACTGAGCCCATCCGTGAGTAATGTGGTCTTCTTCTTTTATTACTGCCTTCTATCTTACTAAGCATTATTAGAATATCACACACATGCAACCAATCTGTAAAATCTGCAATTCTATATAATTCTTACTTGGGAATAAGCTTTATAGGTCACAGTGAGCCTTAGTTCCATATAAACATGCCTATGATTTTCTTGCATGATGCCAATACTGTATACAGTATCATAAAAATACTTCACACCCCAAAAAGCAATACCAAACCATTATCTTGGTATAGGTAGAAATATTTCAGAGGAAAATGCAAGTGTGTGTCTGAAAGGGTATTGAGAGGAACACACAACTTTTAATCCCCCAATGAAATTAATGGCCATGAAGGACATGCAGTGGCACAAGTACACAATACTATAACTGTCTTCAACTTTGTACAACTTTGCACAAGTGTTTGCATGGTAGGCTGTAACTTGGAAAAGGATCAGTCATTCAACTTATATGCAAATTACTGGTGAACAGGAAAAAATGACATTGTACTATTTTTATCAGAAATGGAAAACAAATAATATTGCAAATGTCAGTGCTTACTATGCCTTAGCTTTTTCTCCTGTGCTTCCTATGCAAAGATCTTTACAGAGTTACACACTCTTTGAATCAAATGCAAAGCCTTAATGTACAACTAGGAAATATAATTTGTTTATAACAAATAAAAAAGCCTCACAGAACAAGATTCTATACTCACATGCCCCCACTTGTATAAAGCAAAATGTAGCATCAAAACCAAAGGTCAGTTTCAAGCATCCTCCCCTACGGCTGAAGTCATATACCCAATTATCTGTGAGTGGTAAATTCTAAGTAGAAAAATACGGTAAAAAGGTAAATAAAAGCTACCATTTTGAAGGTAACAATAGAGGTAATTGGGCTTTGTAAGCAACTAGAATCCCCTTTTCATGTGAGTTTTGAAATGTGGTAATAAGTGCAACACAGCAACATCCTGTACTGCAGCCATACTTTAATAATACATTTTCACTGTATTGGTAAGAGCCACTGTATATACTTCCCATGCTATAAAAATAATACAGATTACGCCAGCCTTATTCAAAATATTTGGGACCAAAATAGTTTTGAATTTTGGAATTTTTTTAGTTTTAATTTTTTGGATTTTGGAATATTTTCATATAGCTAATGAGATCTTCAGAGAGATCCAAGTCTAAACATGAAATTCATTTATGTTTTGCATATACTGTATGCACAGATATTGAAGGTATTTTTATACACAATGTTTTAAATGTACATTGAACCACCAGAAAGCAAAGGTGTCACTATCTCAACCACCCATGTGGACAGTTTTGGATTTTGATGTATTTCGGATTTCAGAATTCCGGATAAGGGAGACTCAACCTGTATAGAAGAAGAGCCCTTAACAGGCCTTTTTGGGTGTTACTGTAATTTAATCTGGGACCTATAAAGCAAGGCAATGTACCAGGCATCTCTGGTTACACTACATAACACAGAAGGATCAGTGGGCTGCACCTTGCAGATTCCTGCCTTGCAGCTATTTAAGGAACTAAATTGTATTGGATTTTTCTTACAACAGTACAATAACAGGAGGTAACAGCATTATAACTGAAGAAAAAATGAACTATTTAACCTTGTCAGATTGCTTACCAGTTTAATTTAAGGACTTGCATTTCTTGTAGGTCTTCTAAGACAAAATATTCTGATAATATGAACTGATGGACAAATGGTTCTCATAGTTAATTGCAAAACTGTTCCTCTGAAATCAATGTGTTGCTCATTCTGTGCTAATTTATTCTTAGAAAGGCTACAGCAGTACTGCTTCTGATAAGTAAAATATTTGTCATATACTTTCTCCTCGCTGCCTTTACTATGGAACAAAACAGGTGGGCTGGAAAAAGTGGCTTGAAACTGCCTTTTCTGAAGCCACATTGAAACCATACTCCTGGCTCCCAAGGCAGCTGGAGTGCTCATGTCATGACATGGCTTCAAGCCATGAAGAAGCAGAAAAAAGCTGCTTCTTTTTGAAATGGCTTTTCTCTGCATAAGGACACTTTTTTGCTGGCTTCAGTGCATGTGTCATCTAAATGCTACACCTTCAAGCCAGCCTGAAAGCACCTCTTTTTGCCTGTCTGTTTAGCCCCTATGCTGCAAACACAGGAGTGAGTAATGCACCTATTCTGTATCTCAGGCTACCCAACCTGGGCTATTATATTCTTTGGTCTGTTTCTTACCAAATTAACAACTTAAAATCTGAATGTAGACAAATCTTAAATGTCTTTTTCTTTGTTGCCACTAGTTAAGGAGTCCTTGAAAAAAGAAAGTGACATTTGGTTGTCATAAATAAATTAAAAAGCTGTATTCAGGTGAAGGACCAACAAGAAAAGAGAAATATGTTCAAAAGAAGATGCAAACTAAAACATTTGTTGGAATAACAAAAGTGCTATTCTTAATGGGAAACAATATATTACATAGTGTTAATCAAGATTATAATATTTTGATAATGAAGTACAGTATCTCTGTTAATGTTACTTTGTATCAGATTAAAAATTAATAAATAGATAATGTGGCTAATGTATGTTCTAATGCTTTCAAAGGGGCATAATGATGACTAACTTTTACTGGAAAGTGAATAAGGGTTTATGGCTTTGAAAAATATCAAGTTTAGTTTTTAAACCATAAACGGCAATTGGATATCACTGAAAGAAAAAAAAAGGAAGATACATGTTTCTGTGTCGTGCTCTGCATGGTTCTAGAAATGAAATCATCAGGTCCATAATTGTCATAAATAATTTTCCAGATGCATGATTGGTATATCTGGTCTACAAAGGGAAAACCATATCTGGTAATGTTCTGATTGATTTTGCAGTACAAATTAAGAATAAACATAGCCACCTGTTGTCTAGGACCACTGATAGTATGCAACACCATTTTAGGATGATTATCTCTGAAACAGTTTTTTTATTTCTTCAGTATAATGTATCTGGTGTAAATGATCTAAATACAGAAATTGATTTATTTATATGTTGTGAAGCACCACAGTTTTCATCTACAAATGATCCGCCTCCCCCCCCCCCCCATTTGTGCCTGTTATTCCTTCAACTGCCCCTTCCCCACTGTACAATTTAGTAATATTTAGGCATGGAAGCTTCAACTGAACACATGAAATCTTATAAAATCACAAACTGGGGAAGGCATGTAAAATGTTACATCTGGGAAGGGGGGAATGTGGTACAGGCAGATGCCAGCTGGAATCTTGATATATGTATGTGATCTCTTCTGTGGTACCATTTTATTGATGAGGTGGGAATGTAGCTAAACAGAAGCTACAGCTGTTTTGTTAAATAAGAATTCATACAAGCGCCAGCTGTGAACTTATGAATCCATATTGTGGATAAAATCTCATTTAGGTACATGAACGAGTTTTACTGATGCACCTACACACCCAGCAAAAATGTAGCCACCTAGATTTTTTCCAGTTATAAATATGACTTGTTTGTGAGCCTTGGTGATTCTTATCAGATTTGCTCCAAGGGAGGTTTTGTTCATACCTCCAAACCTTATTTATTAATTCCATGTGTTTTTGTACTTATTTAGATATACACATTCACCCGCAATCCTGTATTTGCAGCAGTTGCACTGCTAAGAAATTGCTGCCCCCTTTTTTCTGTGGAGAAAATAAGTGTAGTTGCACTTACAGAATGTGGCTTAGGTCGAGGTTGTCTGAAAGACTGTATTTCCCTATGTGACCCTGCCCAAATCTTAAGATCATTGGGGGAATATGGGTCCTGACACAGTCACAAGCATGTCTGGTGAGAGGGCCTTCTAAATGGTTACTTCCAGGCTATAGCATTCCCTTCTGTAGGAGGCTAAACTGCCCCCCCCTTCACCATCAAATAAGGACAGGCCTTTTATGATTAATTTCAGGAGAGTATGGTTGCTCTATTTTTATTTGTGTTGTTATGCTTTCACTGATTGCATACTTTTTTTAATGAATGGCATTTTAATGTGATAGATGTTTAATTTTGTTTTAACTTTTGTAATGTCTGGTTTTTACCCCTTCTTTATATTAACCTTGATGAAGGCTGCCTTGGATCTCATGTTAAGAGATTAGATTAGATTAATAAATAAAAATAAACTAAATAGAATGAACTAATGTAATGCTTATCTATAAAAAAAATTCCATGATCACCTGTACTGCCACTTATAGTCTGAAACAGCATAGTTGAAACATTTTAATGTCTCATCAAAACCGCAAGCATTTTACATGATAGAAACCTCTGATACCTCTTTTAGATCTGTAACATTTTCCAGAAGTGCTTTCCCTGAAGACATTGTGAGCAGAGATTTAAGATGGAGAGGGGAGAACTGACTATGATACCCTTCCAAACTTAAGCTTGTCTATCTGTAGATGACAGCCATTGATTGTTTTGGTTCATCCTGGACATTGTGTCAGGGGCTGCTCATACAACTGTAATTGTTTCATACATGAAGGATTAAGGCATGAATGAAAATGAGTACATGAATGCTTAGAAGAGCCCTATGTCAAAATCAAAACATGGTTTTCATATACCACTACCCTATTAATTGATGTAGAGCCTAAACACCTTAAATGGCACTAGATCTTACCTGATCTTGGAAGCTAAGCAGAGACAGCCCAAATTAGTTCTTGGATGGGAGACCACTAATGAACATCCAGGTGCTGTAGGCTATATTTCAAAGGAAGGAATTGGCAGGACAACTTCTGAATTTTCCTTGGCTTAGAGAACCCTATAAAGTTAATGGGACCATCATGAATCTACAAGCACATATGTACACATAGGCACATTTAGTATTTTGCATGTTATGTCAAAAGACCCTTATCAGAAACAGTATATTAATAATTGATTTCTCCAGGCTTATCAAATGTCAACATTTCTTAGCCCAACAGGTAATTAATTAGTTTGTGTCTTAAACTGAAGGGCATTCTGTTGTTGATTTTCTTTGGAAGAACAAAGAAATAAAATTCTTGATTAAATTGCAGATGGCATGGGCAGAGAATGGGACAAGACATTGGTAATTATCAAGAAATGGTGGGTGAATCAGGACACTTTCAGGTTCTTTTTAGGGTGCAGGTAATTTCGTTCATTTTGATTCCACAACCAAATGAAAGGAGGGAGGACTGAAAAAGAGGCACAACTAGATATGAACAATTTATTTTACTGCCTAGTCAACTAATTCAAATCAAGTGACTGGTGCTGCCTGTAACGAAGCATCCACAAAGTGTGTAAGGATGAGGCTGGTATGCCTTTAAAAAAAAGTGAAAAGTTAAATGTCAACACAGCTGCAGCTTACCACTTTTTGAAACCTTTCACCTGGGAGTTAGATAAAATATCTTGAATTTGGGCAAGGGGGTGGGAGAAAGCGCAGAGGAAGCACTGTTTGAAATGCTATTAATTCTTGCAAAAAACATTTGTACTTTTTGCTTGACTAGATAAATCTAGAGTGTCTCTCCCCCCCCCCCCTCAGTTTCATGTGCCAGGCTGTTTTTTCATTATCGTTTCCTTGTCTGCCGTGTTTATCTTCTCTGAAAATGCTGAAATGTAAGCTATTTCAACTCTGGGTGGGTGGCATAGCTGTTCACAATGCCTTCGAAAAAGAAACAGAATGAGCATTTCATTTAGACTCTGCAAACCACTGAGAGAACTTAATGCAACTGAATAAAGTGGAAAAAAACATTTAAAAAAAGAACTCTCACTTTCCATTCTAAATAACCTTGGGGCTTTTTAGTTGGATACCTCCAAGTTGACACATTTCACACCGGATGGAATGACAGTGGCACTCAGCAGATCCTTAATGTTCCACAGAACTCTCTTCACTTTTTTATGAACTCCAAAAGCGTGCTCATCCTTAACAAAATGTCAAGTTAAAACATGTCACTTTGCTGTTGCTTGCTTGCCTTTAATCAAAAGACTACTCTTAATGGTCTGTTTTACTGTAGGCAGTTGTAAACGAAGCTTCCCAGTAGTCCTTCTTACCCACTTCTGCTGTCATCCCAAATTCTCATCCTAAGGCTGCATCTGCTCTGCAGAAACAACACAGTTTGACACTGCTTTAACTAGCATGGCTCAGTGCTATGGAATCCTGGGATTTGTAGTTTGTTGTGGCACCAGAGCTCTCTGACAAAGAAGGCTGAATATCTCACAAAACTGCAAAGCCCAGAATTCCAAAGAGCATTGAAGCATGTTAGTGAAACCCGTGTTAAACTGCATTATTTCTGCAACCCAGATGAAGCCTTTGGTGCAGCAACACACAAAAAAGGAATAATAGGTTCAAGAATGAGAAGGTCAAAGCAGAAGTTAGATGGGTGCCACACAGAGCAGTTCTATCCCAAAGAAGGGCTATTTGAATGATTTGGAGAAAGATAAGTTTTCATTTTACAGGTGCACGTTAATGCTGGTCATACTGCTGATGGTTTTCTTCCTTCTACCGTGTACTGTTTCATAGAAGAAAGCATATCTGTACTGTTGGAGTGCATTATAACCCCATTTATTTTGAATATAGGAATGCTTAAAACCAAAGGTTATGTTTCATTTGGTTGTGGATCTAGTTATCAAATGCTAATCCTAGACTAATCCTATTCTTGCAAAATAAGGGCATCACGAGCATCCTTTGCAAGAGTATGCTGCTTCAGTAGAGAGAATAAAAGGCTTGCTTTTTTGAGGTGCTGAATGTGGCCCTACAGCTTCACCAGAGCGTTATTCATTTTAGAGCCTTTTCCCTAAAAATGCTGTAAAAAGGAAAAGTGAGTGGTGCGGGTTTTGAGAAGCCTACACATCAAAGGCCACCAGGAAGCTGTTAGTGTGATGACAGTGTGCTTTGTCTCCCAATGGTGCTTTGGGAATTGTGGCTGTAAATGTGATGATAACATTTATTTTCACAATATATATTTTCACTCAAAGTGTATCAGTAATCCGTTCTGATAAGTCTTTGGGCTATGTTTCTTATATTGTTGAAGTGTTTGTATGTTGAGCAGTTTCCTGGTACCGGGATGAATACCAGTTATTTGCTTGTTTTCTTAAAGACTTAAATGACATGCATTATTACAATCTTTTCTGACTACTTGTCCCTTTTTAAATTGGTGATAAATGATCTGATACTACAGTGCTTCACATGTGTAAGTTATGCATCTTACTCCTCCTCCTGAATCCAAGCAATACATCTTTGCTATTAAAAGAATATGTTTAACAACAGAAGAAAGCATTCCAAAAGAATCCAAACATTCTGCTAAAGTGCAAATCCACCAAAGTAACTTTGCATTTATATGTACCCAGAGGTGTAGAACATGTGACTTGAATGGCTCATCTGTTTCCATTCAATTTAATTTTTCCATGCATTCTACATTTTTGGCCATGTAGCTATTTAATGTAACATTGCATGAAATTTCCAAGGTCAGCTTTAGTTCTGTATGCATGAGTGACTGAGGGTCCGGCTAGTCAGTAGTTGTTTTAAACAGAAGCAACATTTCCTAAAGCAGCTTTACTTGGGCTGTTAATATGATCCTTCTAAGTCTTGTTTGAATACCTTGGGATTGTTTTGTTTTTAATGTTGCAATTCCAAGAATTAATAGTCTGGGAGGGCCTAGAGACCGGGGTAGGATGTTAGACGGATCAGAAACCTTTACTTTTAATAGGTTTTCTCCTTAAATTCCATTGAAAGTGTGTAAAGGAATAGCTCGTCTCATAATTTCATAATATTCCTGTTTGCCTCTTTCTCTAGTGGACAGAAGGAAAAATAAGGTAATAATAATGAACTCTCTCTCCCTCTCCCTCCCCACCCCCCTCTCACCTCTGTGTGTGTTTAAATAATGGTTATTGTTGTTGTTGTTTGCCTTCAAGTCATTTCTGACTTATGCTAACGTTAATGCGATGCTACCGTGGGATTTTTTTGGCAAGATTTGTTTGGAGGTGATTTGCCATGGCCTTCCCCTGGGGCTGAGAGCATGTGACTTTCCCGGTGGGTTTCATGTCTGAACCTCAATCTCCAGAGTTCACAATTAACTTTAATATTCACCCCCTTTTGCTGTACTGTAGAGAGCAAGTAACTATTTTATCACCCTGCCCCATTTTGTATTTGGATTAAGAGTAGATCAGATAATGATTTTCACCCTTTGCTCATCCTTTCCCATACGTGGAACACTTCACATATGAAGATTTATTAATTGATTGATTGATTGATTGATTGCTGTGGTGGTAGAGTGAAAGACAAATGAAACAAAATTCCTGTCAAAGAAGAGTATCTATTTTATTTCCCAGCTACAAAAACAAAGAAAGGAGAATTTGTGGTGCTGCACTATGATTTTGCGATGATTTGGGTATTATGTGCATTTGTACATAAAAGAATATGAACTATGATGTATTCTCATGTCTTTGTAAATTTACTCTGCATTCTGCAAACATATAAGTGTATGTTTCTAGCTAAAACTGGAAGTGACCTGTCCTCCAGATTCAAGACTGAAGAGTGATGGAGCATACCATGTGTAGCTTTCATTAGCTCCATTCTGGAATCGTGGTTTAAATTATAAATATCTCACTAGTTTGGGGTTTTTTTTATCCCAAAAGATCAGTTTTTAGACTTTTCTTATATTAATCAATGTGTCTTTGTCTAAATATATACCAAATTTACTGTATATACTCATGTATAAGTCTAGAAATTTTAGTCAAAAATTGATTCCAAAAACCTAGGTCGATATGGGTCAAATAGAAATATTATACTTTAACTCTTATTAAAAAGGGAACCATCCCTTGGTGAAAGGCAAGGGTGCAATCTGTTTTAGAAGCACTGACCTCCCTCTACTCTCTCTTCCATCCAGCCTTTAGTGTGAGCTAAAACAATAATGCCTGCCATAATTGTGTAAGTTCTTTGGCAATGTTTTTCTCTGCTTCATTCTTTACATTCTTCATTACATGCCCCTGAGTTTTACCCTTGACTTATCCAAGGATCATATAAAAATCCATAATTTTGCCCTCAAAACCTGCCCTCGACTTATACATGAGGTTGATTTGAGTATATATGGTAAATATTCTGGATGACCCAGAACTACTTCAGCAATTAGGGGAGGCATATATTCTGAGCCAATGGTATCCACTTATGAGGATTAAGTGTACAAAAGTCTTCTTTCCATGTTTTAATTCCTAAGTATGCTTTGGATTACATGTGTACCTCATATCAAAACTCTTAACATCTAGAATCAAGGTAATAAAAAAACTAAACACCCAAATGCCATTCTGAACCAGAGAATCCGTAAAACACAAACTATGATAGCATGACTCAGAAGGACAAATATGTACAGAAATGTACAGCTTAAAAGGGGAAAAGAAGTCAGATTGTAATAATGCATGTCATTTAAGTCTTTAAGAAAACAAGCAAATAACTGGTATTCATCCCAGTACCAGAAAACTGCTCAACACACAAACACTTCAACAATATGAGAAACATAGCCCAAAGACTTATCAGAAAGGATTACTGATACACTTTGAGTGAAAATATATATTATGAAAATAAATTTTATCATCACATTTGCAGCCACAATTCCCAAAGCACCATTGGTGATAACTAGATATATCTGTACCTGTATCTGCCTGTACACCTCCCCATCTGTCTATCTATTTCTGCACATACTATGTGTATTTTTGCCTTACAATTTTTAATAGTTTTATTTAAATAAGCATAAGCATTTATAATTTATAAATAATAACACTTTGCATTTTATATAGTGCTTTGGAATAGTAAAACACTATATACTTTACTATTATAAAGTACTATATAAATGCTAAGTATTATTAAATATTATTCACTATTCTCCAGCTTTGAACATATGAGATTTTCTTTTCATACAGGCAACTTCCTCTTTAATTAGGGCAGTGCAGTCTAATACAAGAGCAAGGAAAGTGATTGGAAGTTAACTTGACCTCATCGCATCTGAAATGAGCTGGTTTTATTGATCCCTAAGGCACCCCCCCCCACAAATATTCCTGACAACATCACAATAAAACAACAGTAATAAGGAGTCTTTACACAAAACATAAGCATTTAGATTGTGTGTGTTTGTATTTAACAATCTATCTCCCCATGCCGATTTGCAACTAGCATTTCTTAGTCTTTTTCTTTCTCTTTTTGCTGCCCAGCTGTCACTTGTGCAGCAAATACGACCGGGGGGGGGGGGGGAGTAAGGAGCCCTGCTAAAATCGTGTCACGTAGCACTAATTCATCTGCTCTCATTAGAGTGAGCGAGGGACAGCAGTGATGGCCAAGAGCTGCACTCCACACATGACACACGAACAGTTTGGGGAATAGAAAATTGCTTTCTCAGGAAGCCCAGCCAATTAAGGACTTGACCATATTGAATGTCAAGTGTTAATTTAGGTTTTTCTTCATTTTCCCAGTAGTAATGCAGGTCCTGTGATGAGCAAATACATGTCAAGTAAAAGTTGATTGCATGAAGGACCCAGGTATTATATGTCACTGACAAGTCACAAATGTACTCTAGTCTTTTAACCCGTTAGGTGAGTCTGGGCTATGTGTGGGGAGGAGAGAAAGAGGGATTAACTGTACTATAATGATCAGAATAGATAGCTTACATTAGGGGGGCGGCTGGGAGTTGGACAGGAATAGTAATTTCTGTAAGAAGACCATACAGTATTCTTACAAGCAAGGTGGCACTACTAGTTCAGGGTTAAGATTTTATATACTGTATGTGTGTCTGTATTTGTATGCATCAAGGATCACAGGATTATTTTACAGATCTTTATTAAGTTGGTATACTCTTTACATTATGAGGATCCTAGAATACCAGGAAATACCAGTGTCAGGAAAATGTAAATCTCCTCTTTATTATCACTTCTCCTGTTCAAAAATAACTGAGTAATATTGGTTTTATTGTGAAGTAAGTTTAGATGTTTGGATTTAAATTTACTTCTCATGATACACACGCACACGTGCACACGCACACATATTTAAGTGTGAAAACCTAAGAATATAGGGAACTTCCCCACTTCATTTTCTTCTCCTCCCTCCCCAAATCCATCCCACCCCACATTTATTAGCATCCCATTACTTTGTCAAAGGCCACCCTCCACCCCTTTGGCCTTTTGTGCAGTACCTGCCTGGAGTGGAAAAGGACGCTCTTTCAGTTTTTTTTTCCTGAAGAGTGATTCCCCCTCCTTACTTTTTACTAGATGAGGGATACTTTAGAAAATATCTATAGCATCTAATTTCCATTCATCAGCATATTATTTACATATGAATGCTGTGAAAATAAGAGAGTGTCTGTTTCTGTTTCAAGTGCATAATTGATGTGTGCACAATAATATTTCCACAATGGCCTAGGCGTTTGCTGTGTGGTACCCTATAAATACAGTCAAGTGGAAGTAGCAAACTGAGATCATTGGAGAAGTTACTGACACCTTAAAACAAATGTCTGATGTCTGTATTTGGGGAACCCTAATCATCAGCGGTCCCTTTTAATTTCACTGCAAAATTAAATCAAATCCCAACACTAAGTGAGAATTTATACGTTTGCCCAACTTTCACAACACTATTTCAGTGTTAGAGTGTAAGTGCATTAATTTTCAAATCAAAGTTGTTGTTGTTGTTTTAATCTTCTTGTTTGAGGGATTCAGGATTTTGACATATATTGTCATTTTAACAAATTCATGGATTTTCTTTTAACTAAAAAAAGACACCTCCCCTCACTGGAAGGGTATTAATCCATAGCTTCTAGTGTGATCGTACCTGATCACACTAGAATTAACAGAGGAAAAAGAGGAGGGTGGAACTTGTGAATTACAATGAACTGAGCTGCCTGTTAAATAAGGGGCATTGCTTCATCACTCAGAGAATCTTACTGTGCTTCAAATTACAGATTCATATCCATCAAAGCTTTCCATTATTTAATTGCAGATTTGTTTACTTAAGGGATTCTCACTTTGTACTCCCCCCCAAAAAAAACCTCACAACATCTTATTTCAGAGGTGTCAGTTTCAAAACCACTTTATAAAGGTAATCAAATTAAGTAATTTCAGATTGAAGTTTCTCTTATAAAGTCTTGTTTCCTTGGAAAGTGTCGACAGGAATTTTTCCAGTTTGTCAGGAGATGAAAAAAATTGTCATACTTTTGGCAGTTTATAGTTCTTAATTCCCCCCCGCCCCAGGGTTCCATTTTCTAGTTCAAATATTCTAGGTTCTGTCATAAAGAACAAGAACTCTGTTAATTCATTTGGCCTGCAGAACAGCAATTTTTGTTAGAACCCAGACCTCAGCAGCTTTGCCTCTGTTAAGTTGTGTTAAGGGACTTCATGAAGTTTCCTTAAACTGAAAGTTGTTGATGGCACCTTTGGTTGCTGATTCAAGATTTTCTCTCTCCAACGATGCCACTTTTGACTGATGGTACCTAATGCAATCAGCCACTGCCAGGGAACCCTCTTTCATTTGGCTGTTCTTCTTGTTTAGAATCCTTTAACTATCCCTCCTCCCCCAAAGAGGACAGCCCCAGCCACAAGCTTCCCTTCTCAATGCTTAAGCAGAAGATGTCTCCCTTTGCACGTGTTTTTGATAAATTTAAGAAGTCAAATAGCTGACACAGATGGATAATCCAAGTGTATAGGGTGAAGAGTTATAAATTAACACATTATTCCCTCTTAATGTGAAATACTTGAGAATGCATTTTCTCAGTCCCCTGACATCTACCCAGTGAGGGCTCGCATTGTACTTTTCAAGTGGCATTGATTTGTTAAAGCGCTGAATTAGCATCTTAGGCCAGCTGCCTGTTCCACTGTTGTGGTGTTGGGCTTTCTCTCTCTCTCTTTCTCTCTCTCTCTCTTGTTTCCTGCTGTCTTGGCCACACACAGGGCTTCTGCATGCTTACTGCAGCTTTCCCCCTATGCCACCAAAGCAGGTTGCTCTGTTCCTAGAGGCAGGAGGGAGCAATATTACACTGCTCTGTTACATGTCTTGGTGTAGTTTGCTTGGTTGAGTGTGGAAAAATGAGTGAGTTACAATGTGCACAAGTGCAGTTACACATTCTCTCCCCCCCCCCCTTTCTTCTCTGGTACTCTGGAAAAAATACCCTGGAAGGAATTTAAAAGCCGAATGAATGCACATGCATGTCAGAAAAAGATGTGAGCAGTGGGAGACATCTGAGAGTTTGAAATTCCAAATTGCTAGGTTTTAACATGGGCTAATCATTGTTACGTGTACAACGTCCTAGAATACTTTGGACCTGTGCCATTTTAATGAAATGTGCTGTTTAGTCACAGACGCATACATTGACTGGAGCTTTTTTTTTTTTTTTTTTTTTAAAAAGGCAGCTACAAATGTCTTCTCTTTGGTTGTTGTGTCTCAAATGTTTCCACAACAGTTTAATTCTTTATCTTTCTCATGGTGGGTCCTGACAGATTGTGAAGCATTGCCCTAATTGACTAAATTACATTGCCAATATATGTATTCCAGTAATGAAGATTATGCACATGAAATGAACATTACATTTCATTTAAAACTGCTAATAAAATGCTGACATTTTTATTTGTAGATTCTTGGCATGGTAACTTGCAAAATCTTTGAAAGCTTACAAATGGACTGTGTAATAAATTAGAACTGAATGCTGTGATGACATCCTCTTGCAGTGGGTCTGTCAAAACAAAAATCCTTTTATTGTTGTTGTTGGCTGTTGTTTTGCCCTGATTATTTATTTACTGTAATTTATTTAAGGTGTACCAAAGGTTGAATGGAACTGTGCAGAATCAAAAGTGTATATGAATGTATACTGTCTGAATTTTGAAAACAATTCGGTTGGAGGTATCTCCAAGTACGTTTTATATTTGTGGTTCACCATTTTATGTGGTGAACCAGAAATGCAGAAGTTCAGGAGATGTTATGGTATGTAATACTTTATTCTGAAGTCTTTGTTGTGGAGCACATACACTGACCTGCTCTGCTCCACAACAACACTGTGCTTCTGTGTTGTGTGGATTGCACCCATTGTGTATTCGCCAGATATGTGACAATGTGTTTCCATACAAATTCAGTTTCTGTCTACCCATAATGTTTTGATGGCCTATAGATTATTATTATAAATACATAACAGTATTTGATAGCCATACAAATAGATGGAATTTCCAGTCTCCTAGTATATGGAATTATGGAGAAGCAGAAACAATTCTCATGCCTGACTTATCATTTCTTCGCTTCTAAGAATCATGAAGAGGAGCCATTTGAAGGATGCTTAGTTTGTTCCTTGACTGCCACTTTTATGTTTTCCCCATACGCATTGCTGCTTTGTTCTCAGACATGTGGTTTGTTCTCAGTTTGTGGTACCAAACTGCACGAGTGGTTTTTTGGGGTGCTGGTAGTGGTGTAGATAAGCAAAAGTGAGTGACTGAAAGTTTAAACATTGTTTTCCACTGCAATTCGTGTGTTGTCACTCTTTGCAGTGACACAGTTCTGTCCTGCCTTTGCAAACCCGTACTTCTCAGATTTGCACTGTTTTGACTATAGAACACTGATGTCCTACGTTTGCAGGTTTGTACTCCCAATTGTTATAATTTTATTTACACACAAGTTTAAAATATGTTGATAGTGTTTGTGAAAGCTGGAAAAATTCACCTTTCCCTAAGGTACTCTGTTACATTTTCGTTCCTGTACTATCCTTGCTGCACTTGGTAACTATAGCACTCCTTTAAAACATAATTTAAAAAAAGGGGGGGGGGAGAAGGGGAATAAATAACTAAATGAATACATCTGAATTTTGGAGAAAACTTCTTCCCATAATGTCCAGGTTCAAATTGAAATACAGTATGTCACTTGAGCCATATTTGAGTTAAATATTTGAGTCAAATAATGTACATTTCTGTGATTCTGCACAATTAATTATGAGAGAAAACTATTTTTCTTAAGAAATACATAGTGATGTATAGAAGAAAAAATATTAGTGGGAACTGACTACTTATATTTTATAAAATTGTTGTCATAAGCAAGAAAAACATGTTTCCAAGTCTCATAGATACAGAACCAGAAGCGAGCATTGGACATTTAAGATCTGAATGTAAAATCACATGGGAGGAACGTCATTGTGAATACACTGGGGATCCTTTGGCAAATAATTACATGGAGGAGAGTCTGCAGAATTAGTGTGGTCTGGTTGAGGTGAAGGGATTAAACAACTTCATTTCTTAAGTGTATTTAATGAGCTAATTGGGACCAATATTGAGACCAAAAGAATTAAAACTGACAGAAGGCAATGTACATGGTTTTACATGAACTAGTTATTTTGTTCAAAGAAATTTGTTAAAGAAAGTCTTTGCATTGGTGCTATGCGTACTTAAAGATGGATCAAATAGGCTTTCCAGTGTTAAATAAATATGAAATGGCATGTGACTGCATGTTTATGTTTTTCTGTTAAACTATGGTCACAGATGAACATCTGAATCACTTTAGGCTCATTTAATTCTTAATATGCCTGCCTTGGGGACTGTGGACAGTGAGGCCTGTACAAATTATTGTAGACCTCCTGGAGATGCTTGAGACATGAGCCAGTGTTGTTAGTGACATATACAAGTGTAAGTTCATTTTATACTTGTGTATATCTTTCTGTGGTTGTTGCAGAGGTTGTTATTTTCTTCCACCCTCTGCAATGACCAAAGCCCTCTACCCCAGAACTCATGGTTTTGCCGCAGTAGCACCCTCCCACGACATACACGTAATGATTCTGTGGCTGGTGAGGAGTGCTGTCGACCAGAAAAGCATCTGGCTTATCTGTATATCTTGGTGGAAGTATCAGAGGCATAGCTAAGCAATATAGCATCTTGGCCATTGTCTGAGGGTTGACCTGAAGAGGTATTCTTTAGATTAAAGCAAAAGTTATAAGTGTGCATAATATGAGACATACATTAATAAACAAAGGTACTTAAGAGCTCAGAGGGAACACGTGGTAATTCTTTTGAATGTGGTCCTTCTGAGATTGAACACCTTGTTGAAATCCTTTCAAAGGCCAAAGCTTACAACAACTGCAAAGGAAAATCCCACAGTAAGATTTTAGTGTATATTCCAAGAAAGAATAGATTGTATTCACACAATTTATTAGGGAAAGCTATTTACGTACATTTATGGATAGTTGGATAAAGGATTTAAGGAAGGGGAAGTAAACCAGAACTAGTGAGAAGGGCTAAGAAAGGGAGATGAAGATCAGGGGGAAAATCTCATTACAAATTACAAAAAATACTTAAAGACTGTGAAAATGCTTCTGTTGTTAATTGAGTAATATTATTTGCTATCCTAAAAGCACATTTCCCAGAAGCCTATCACAAAAGTTGAGGAACCACCTAAAGCAGCCAATATATGTCCCATCCTTTTATAAATTATAAAATGTTATAAATTGTAAAATATAAAATGTTATAATATTACAAAATATAAAATACTATGTTATAGGTACTACCTCTGAGATCACCTTGGTCAGCTCAGGCAGGGAGAGCAGTACACCAGCTGCATTGCCTTTCTGTCTCTTTCACCTAGCACTTGTACAAACCTTCAGAGCTGCTGCTAGGGAAGAGAATTTCCTCATGAGAACCTGTTGGTAGGAAATTGTTGATTTCCATGTGTGTTTCCATGTGATTTCCTCTTCCTCCATAGTTTCAAAAAGCCCATTTGTGAGGCCACTTAGATTTGTCTGTAGATTTTTATGAATGAGTGAGATCAGATGGCTGTCCTGGGTTTGCTGAACCCAGGGAAACTAAGAAAACAAAGAAAACAAAGGCATGGCATAGATTTCCTCATGTGTTCCTACTCAAGGACTTAGCAACTTTCTCTTCCTACATTTACACCTGAACTGGCTCCAATATTTGACTAGGAAAGTATCCTATGGGGGAATGAATGGAAGAGCAACCATATTGTTAATAACGCATGGGGTTAAGCTGAAAACCATCACATTATATTTTGCCATGTACTGAAGTCTACAACTACACACAATCTTTCTTGAGTCCCAGTTTTTTGGGAAAGGGAGATGTATAAATGATGACATCAAGGACTACAAAGTCAATTTGGGTAAAGAAAACTGATTCTAGTGACGATAGTTGTTCTGGGAGCAATTCCAGATGAAGTGACCAAACATCTGAATGAAATCACTATAGATATAAGCATAGTAGTGTATGTGTGTGTTTGTGTGTGCCTTCTAGTCTTCTCTCGACTTACAGTGACCTCATTAGCATTAGCATTTCTATACTGCTTCATACTCAGCTAAGTAGTCTCTAAGTGGCTTACAACATGTAACTAATTGCTCCCAACAAGCTGGGCACTCATTTTCGCAACCTATGGAAGGATGCAAGGCTGAGTCAACCCTGGAGCCCTGGGATTGAACTCACAACCTTGTGGCTGCAATCCTGGTTGCAGTACTGGCATTTAACCACTGTGCCATCAAGACCCGATTAATTTTATAGGGTTTTCTTAGGCAATGAGTACTCAGCTTCTTCCTCGGAAATATATCCTACAGCACCTGGTATTTGTTGGTGGTCTCCCATCCAAATACTAACCGGGGCTGACCCTGCTTAACTGCCAAGATCAGAGCCATCACTTGGATAGTTATATTTGTTTATTTAAGGTATTTCTGTATTGCCTCCCAGCCCACAAAGCCCCAGTCAGTACAGAGATGAAAACATTTTTAAAAACTCATTAAAATACTCTTTTAAATTTACTAAAACAATCATATAATACAATTTTAGAACTGTAATGATTCCGTCCATCCATCTGTAATGCAGTCTTCCACTTTTCCTACTGCTTTCTAACTTACCAAGCATTATTGTCTTTTCAATGAGTCATACCTTCTCATGATGTGCCCAAAGTACAACAGTCACAGTTTGGTAATCTTGGCTTCAAGGAAGAGTTCAGGCTTGTTTTGCTCTAGAACCCCCTTATTTGTCTTTTTAGCAGTACACAGTATCTGCAGAACTCTCCTCAGCACATTTCAAATGAGTTGATTTTCTTCACTTTTGTCCTGTTTTCTAGTTAATGGTTGAGCAAGAGGCAGGGAAAATTAATTTCAGTGTTTCTCATAGCCCTCCATCCCTGGAAAGGACCACTCTGGGTGCCTAGTGAAGTTGCCTGTACTGCCCGGCGGGGGGGGGGGGGGGGATAAGGTTTTCATTTCCTACTGAGGGGCCAATCCAGTTAGTGTCACTTACTCATCATTGAAATAAAAGGGTCATGGTACAGCTCTCTTCATTTGACTTCAATGTGAATTTTGTGGCAGTTTTTTTAATGGATTGGATATAGTGGGTCTCACTTCATTTACAAAAGCAGAGATGTGTTGTTCAGGTTTAAATTATAATCTCTGTCATACGGATTGTTTCTCAGATGTAAAAATCTAGGGAAAGGAATATTGCATCTCATTAGGGAAACCTGATTTCTAGGGGTTTATTTACAGATCAAGTTTTTTGGAAGTTGTACAAAAATGAATTAGCCGGCAGAAACATAGGTTTGTAGTATCAATTAACAGTCCATAGACAAAATTAAATTAGAATAGTGATTCAGATATGAACTCAGTATATGATATAATTGTTTTCCATTGACTGGTTAAATTGGCCGTAAGTTTGACATTTGAATAATATTCAGAAAAAGGCAAAAGATATTGAACACACTGAGTTCACAAAAGGTCTGCCACGGTGTTAAATCTTGTCCTCAACACTTAGTGGTTTCTTGGCATCTTCTCCTATTATTTCATCATGTCCAAGAGGTCAAGGGGAGATAAACCCAGCATAGACTTGATATGGCAAAATCAATTCATCTTGGAAAGCTGGTTTGAGTTGAAATAATCAAAGTCAATCAGTGAAAGTGGCCATTAAAGTAATTTTGCAAATCTTCTTTGTCAGATGTCTTCATTGTATCAACTTCAGGCAGAACTTCTCAGTTCTTTAGTTTGTTACCAGAAAGTCCTGACTTCCACACACAAGTTTTATTCAAGCAACAACATAAATGTGCATGACATGAATTTGCTCTTGTTGTTGAACAAGTCCCCAAGGGAGGTTTACAATAGATTAAAATTGCATTATCACTACAGAATAACAGTATCATTAAAATAAGGATGGTGAGACACAACGTAAATGAACATTCACCAGTAGTTTTCAGGATTAAGAACAAGCATCATCAAATGCAAATGCAGTGTACAGAGGTTGAGGTAATAAAAGAATCTTTGCTTGGTACCCAAAATAATGTGAAGAATGTGTTAGCTGAGCCTCCCTGGAAAGCATTCCAGTAGGCTCATACCAAACACCAGATCTCAGGACATTGAAAGAAGGGCCTCTTTTGAAGATGTTAGTGTATGGCCAGGTGTACATGGACACAAATGGACCTTTGGGTGTTTCAGTACCAATTTGTGAAGGCAAAGTGAACACATGAATGAGATACAAAATAAACTGACAACCCATGCAGTGAATCAAGCACATAGCCTTTGAAATGTTTTCAATTGCAGTTTCACTTGTAATATATTCTTGTAATATGTTTTGCTGAGGTAATGCCCGTGATGGCATCAAGGGCAAGAAGAGAATAGATTTCTTCAGTAAAGAGATTATTAGCCAACTACAGCAATAATAAACTAGGTGTGTTGCTTTCCTCAAATGCCTGCAACATCTTATGAGATAAAAGATGGACTGGGCTGAACCTAAGATACATGTTGCTTAGCACAAAGGGAGCCTTTAAACTATTTTTTTTTAAATTACAGTTTCTAAAAAATATTTTGATGTTGGTATCTGAACATCTGAACATGATGTTAGTATCTAAACATAGTATCTGGAGGGAAAGAAGGCTAAAGATACTTATTGTTTCCGCTTCCATCTAAGTCACTACACTCAACTTGCAGTTTCTATCCACATGACCATTCTGTAAGACTGGTCCTGAAGTCATAGTGGTGTTGACTTAAAATCCTTACGTAAATATTGTGTTGCAGAATTGGAACACCTTTCCAATTGCAGTGGTTTGTGCCCCTAAGTATATGGAACCTTTGTACCAATTTCTCTTTGTAGTACAGGCTCTCAGCATTGACATAGGAGGCAGAAGGATGTTCACACTGAAGGTGAGACCAATATTGTCAGCAGGATGAAATTTTATTAGGTTTGGCAAGGATGTATATGTAAGTCACATGGGATACAGGATTGATTTCTGTCTTGAGCACCATTTTGTGATCAATGATTCCCGAGGTTTACCACATAGCCATGGGACTCATAACTCAGACCTATATGTATGATAGGAGTCACCTTTGGGGTTAACCTGAATCCTTTGCTTGGGGTATAGGGCCCCTGACAGAGATTAACATTGGAAGGTTTCCTATGATGGGAGACCCAGAAGATGCTGGCTCTATCAGCATACTCCATGGAACCAAGGTGCTATCATGGAATAACACTTACAGCTTTCTGTATTGTGTTACTCATTGAAACCGCATATAAACAATGTGGAATAGACTTGCTTGCAAACACATGTCAAAGTGACATAGAATGGAAGTGCAGAGATTAATGTGTTATCATCATCCACTAATCTGAGCAGTCACTTTACTAAACTTGCTGTGTAGTTTCTGGCATTTTTCATACCCAGTTTCCCATCTGAATGTATGTTGGAACATTTAAAAAAAGCCATCACTTACCATTTTCAGTGTGCAACATAAACAATCATTAGTACAAGAAATAATTAATACATTGCAGTAGAAGATAAATATGAAAACCTGTTTTACTAAACAAGTACAGATGTGGCAATATGAATAAGCGTTCAGCCCAAATCGTGCTCTAACTCTTTTGTCACATTATAAAAAAGTTTCATTAAAAGTGTTCACAAAATTATTTAGTGGAATATAAAAGACAAACCATCTTAGTATAAATATGTATTCGCTACCTTGTGTACATTTGAAACAAAATGGAGACATGAAAATTTTAAATTGTGGATTTAAATTATTAAATCCTAGCAATGAAGTTGCAGACAGAACTGAAGCAATCCACTCTCTGCTATTAATACTGCTATTAATGTCTGTAATGTTTTAGAAGAAAATATGTGCTCAGCAGTCCAAATGAAAAGGAAAAATACACATGTATAGCTTAAGCAGTTAAGTGAATAGATGCAAAATTGCTTACTTCCTGGTGCTACTGCTGTGTTTCCTTTTTGTAGCAGAATAATACTGACAGACTGCCCTAGAAGGTTAAGAGACCTTCAGTTTCCCATCAGTTTTTCCTAACGTTCATGAAGCAAACCACCCTGTTCCCTTTTTAAAAGTACGTGTTATTATAGAAATAATACCAAGGAAAGTAAATCATGCCAGAGTATAAATGCAGTGTCAGGTTTGAAGCCCCATCAGCATTGTTTTGCTTACAAACGTTCATAAAAGCAAAATAACAACAGGAAAGAATTTCAGGGTTAAATGCATGGGGTGCACAATTAAACGTGTTTAAATACCAGGATATCAGCAGGATATAAGTATTCTTAACTAGCTGTTGGAGTGTGGCCCTCATATATAATAACAACAGCAATTCTAATAAAGCCTTCTGGCAAGGGATTGAAGTGGTTCCTGAGGCAAAAACAGCAACCTAGGGTGCTGGACTTTCCTGCTGAGTGTTGCAGTTCTGAAAAAAGTCCAGGAGGTGACACAAGTCCATCGGAAAGAATGGCTAGGAGCCGTGGTTAAGAGCAGAGTGTTGTTCAGCCAAGTTGAGGAAGCAGAGGTGGCCCTTCTGTGCTCTGTGTGTGGGTCTGTGTACTCCTTTCCCGTCAAAGCTGGGCCAGCTTGGCCAAAAAGAAAAAAAAAAGTGGTTCCTTGGCAAGGCTTAATGGCAGGATGATGTAGTCTGTTGTGACTAGTGCATTCCTTTCAGGTTAAACTAGGGAAATGGCATTGTGTTAAAATTCCAAGTCGCATGAATGTTTTATTGCCACAAGTGCATTGAGGTCTCAAGGGGAGTGTGTGTGTGTGTGTGTGTGTGTGTGTTTTCAGAGCTGGGGAGGGGTGAGGGAGAGCAGAGGCAGGGAGTGTGACTTAGAGACTTGGGAACTATCAGAACACTTCCCTTGGAAAATGTTATCCAGTGGTGTGTGAAGCTGACTGGCTGCGATAGTCACTTAGAAGGGTTTCGCTTTTCCCCCGGCTGTGGCTGTTTAAAATCTCTCAGTCCAGACAATTAACAGCTGAAGAAAATATGACAAGACACACACAGTGAGGTTGGGAGATAGAGAGAAGGAATGCGCCAGAAGAGAGCTGAATTGCCTTCTTGTATATAAACTGGCAGATCTCGTCTCCTCGCCACCCTCCCTGCTTGCTCTAACCCATTCCCAGAGCTATGTTTTTCCCCCTCTGCTTCCCCCCTCCTCTGCTGAAGGCCAGGACTGATCTGTTAACTGTACACCACTGACTGGGAGGCCAAAGCTGCTCATGGTACTGTATGTTACCATTACTACTCCCTCATTCCTTTTTACTTTTTAAAAACTTTCCCCCGTAATAATGCTTTACATGAGTCAGAAGGATTTTGCTTTGGGAAAAAAAGGTTGTAGAAAGGAGGCCATTCTTGTTGCACAATTTTAAAAAAATTAAACAAACCAGGAAGTTCTTTTGCCATCTCATTTATATTAGATACCAGTAATGATTTCAAGCAAAACTGAGTGTTATTAATACTAGAGTAGAGCAGAGGCTGGAATGGTAACTATGCATATATAACACTTTTAATGAAATGTTGTGAAGCAAAGTTGGTTTGCCTTTATTATTTTTATGTGACATTTGCTGTATTTGTTATGTTCCTTAATGCTTGACTATTAGGTATTTATGGCAAGGTGTAAGTTATGTTTGTAACATCTGGTATTTTGGACTACCATGAAACTGGATTTCTTTTTCTTTTGTGTGAGGTAACGGGTTAGGATTTGGGAGAAGAAGATTCTGGTGCTCTGCTAGACTGAGTGTTGTTTAAGGGCAGCGTCCATTGGATTTTAAAATAACTATACTAAAGAGTCTTCTACGTTGAAATATTTGCTATTATTTTTATACCTTGCTTTCACTAACTTCATGCCATTTAGATCAAATTGGTGGTCTATGGGCTGGTACTAGTCCATGGGTCATCACTCCGAGTGTAGAGTTTCCAAAACAAAAAAGGAAGGAAGGAAGGGAGGAAGGGTTGTAGCCAATGGGCACAAATAGTGTACTAGCCCTTGGCACATTGCTGGAAGAAAAGCCAAACCCCACAGGAGATGGCATGAGAGACATGGCTTTAGATAAAGATGGACTACAGTTTCTGTTAGTACTCGCCAACGTGGACTATGATGAGGGAAAAAAATCTCTAAATATCTGAAGGGCATCAATCAGGTACAGTATCATTGGATCACAATGCACCCCCCCCCCACACACACAATTATAAGTAAATGCTTTTTAAAACATACCCAAATTAGTATGTTAATATGAAAATAGTCCCTTTTTGTGCATATGTTCCTTCAATTTATCTGCTGACTTATAGTGACCCCATGAATTCCCAAACATTTTCTTTAGTAAGGAACACTCAAAGATGGTTTTACCAGTTCTTCCTCTGAAATATAGCCTACTGAACCTGGTATTCATTGATAGTCTCTCATCTAGGTACTAACTAGAGCTGATTCTGGTTAACTTCCGGGATCAGACAGGATCTGGAGATATTTGTATTTAGATCCTAGTTACCATAGAATTAAAAAGAAAGAAAGAAAGAAAGAAAGAAAGAAAGAAAGAAAGCTCAAGACCATTTTATCCATTTTACTCTATAGGTGCAAGTCCTTTAAGTATTAAGAAATGTCTGTGCTCTGCACATGGCTTAGACTGAATCCATAAGACTCATTTGAATTTTCCTTACGAGGTGACAGCAGCCTCAGAACAAACCAAGAAAAGGACTATAATGTTTTCACAATAGCATTTCCTTCTAAAGAGTGGAGTTTAGAACTGGAACAGATCTGCAAGTTAAACTGCCTTCTGGGTAGTTTGGAAGCATGCTCTTAAGCTGCCCAGAAGCCACTCTGCTATTTACATGGGACGGCTTCACGATGCTGCAGCGGCAAGGAATTTACAGACCGCACACTGCCAGAGCATCATGAAGCTGGCTTCCAGCCAAGGGCAGGCACAAAGCTGGCTTTTGCCACCCAAAAGAGGAGCAGCTCTTTTCCACTCCTTTTCCAGGTGGCTTCAAGACAGATTGGGGCCTCAGCATGTGGTTGCCTCAGCCCTAATCCACCTTCCACCGGTCTATTTCGGTCTCCCTGGTCCAGGATATACTGGTTCAGCCCCTTATTCAGTAGGGATATGGAATGAAAATATGGCATCTGTTTTAACTATTCTATAAAAAACTCAATCCCTAAGTATGCCCACTCCTTTTAAATTTTGGCAAACCAACTTAATATATAAAAATGGGTGGAAACATGCTAGTTTGAAGCTTAATACGTGATTAATGCCTTTGAGAAAAACCTCTCATGCTTTGTATTTGGACAGCAACTTTCTGTAAATAATTTTGCCAGTTAAATGGATGGGGCTTGCTAGACAAGACTATACAATTAAACCAGATTTGAGTTGTGACATTTCTACAATTGTTTTGTTCAAAAAA
Source organism: Urosaurus nigricauda (assembly GCA_034509955.1). Taxonomy (NCBI): domain Eukaryota; kingdom Metazoa; phylum Chordata; class Lepidosauria; order Squamata; family Phrynosomatidae; genus Urosaurus; species Urosaurus nigricauda. The sequence continues at coordinate 97,428,435 of JAOEGL010000002.1, read as the reverse complement.
TAAAATAAAATGGTGGCTAATGGGCATGCATAGAAACATGTTCTCTAATATTTTGCAATTAATACGTGAATTCATGGCCATTTGATTTATTTCAGCTCTCATTCAGCACTCAGGATCAGGTGTAGTATCACTCATTCAGTCTGTAGAAGAAAGTACTCTAATCATTTTGCATGTTGTCCTCTGTGTTGCAAATATGTTTCTATTGTGTCAAAATACAGATTAAAACTACTTACACAGCACTCCAGTAGTAGTTACGTCCATGCATCCAGGTAAAAGTAGTATAGCATAGATAGACTACAACTTACTTAGGCTGTTCATTGAGATGCACAGCTGACATTATGCACACCATGTTGCTTATAGTTGGATGCTCATTAGGTGTTCTTTTCTGTCCATTCATATTCAAGTATTACTAGTCATCTGTAATTACATGTAACTATAGCTGAATTGGACTTTTAGTGCACAGAGATCACATAGTCAAAAACCAGTGTGCTTTTCCTTTATTCAATGAGAAATGAGTATACTTTACAAGCCAATGATTACTGTTATGCAAAGAGATCTTATAGAAGCTGGTAGCTTGAGTCTACTTCCTGAGATCCATCTGAAGAAGATCCCTTTGCATACTGATTTTCTGGACTAATACAGCTATGTCTTTCAAGTCTACTGCTAATACAGTATGTTATAGTTTGTGACAGCAAAGCATGCTTAGAAGTGGAAAAAGAACACTTTTTAGAAAAAAGGCCCAGGCTGAGGCATAATGCCCTGCCTCATCCTGGCTTGAGTAAATTTTTTAAAGTATACCCACCTTGCTTCCTGCTTGTATATGTTCTGTCTAGGTGCACAGCTGCCTGGTGTCCTGTATACTTAACGATGCTTAAAACATTTGTAAGAAAAGTGAACATAATATGCAAATTTATATGTGATATGCCTATCTTGTTCAGTCCGTCATCACTAATGCAGAGCATCAGTGAATTAGCCATTAAATAGTGAGGCTTGAAGAAAAAAAGCTGACAGTAGATTTTCTGAGCACCCCTTTCAGTTTTCTGATAGGTACAGAATGATTCACATGTATTTGTGTGATTTATTTATTTTGTCCATATAAGAAAAGTGATTATGTCATAAACATAAGTTTAATTTGATTAGTGCCCTTTTTATGATGGTTTGGTAGAGGTAGTGGCTTAAAAAAACCCAACAGTTATATTGACAAGGTTTATGGAGGGTCGTAAACTCAACAAGCAGTCAACTCTATTGCAAAACCATGATTTATGTCCAGATCTAACCCTTCAGATTTCAGAAACTCTCATTAGCATCTCATAGATCCTAACAGTTAGCCACTTAGAGCTATATATTTTCAGCTGAAAACTATTCTCAATGCATAGTAATACAAAAATTTATTTTGGCTAGGTTACAAATGAGGCATTTTAATTGATAGTTTCCAGACAAGAGTGGTAAGTGATATATTCATATTATTTTTTGACAAGTTTTAATTATGGTTTTAAAAAAATAATTTGTAAATGGATAATTAATTGTGATGCATTAGTGAAAACTTTAGAAAGTGAAACAAACAATCACATCACTGAATGAACTCTTGTGTGTGACTGACCTTTGGTTTTCTCTCATAATTAGTCAAGGCATGAAGGTTTTTCTGCAAGATTTATGGATATCTGTACATGGTATTTCCCATAGTTCACGATGGTTACACAAACATTACAACATGTTCCACTTAAAAATTAAAGTAATAAGCTGCACTCTTACATTTTAAAACTAATACATAAATCCAGATTTAAATTCCTCATTCAAACCTCAGCATCTTCTTAGGCTGGTCACTTTCACACTCCTCTTTGGACAAGCTAAATCAATTCTAATCCTGCCTAGAACACATGCATCAAAATCAGTTGGACTTACGTTGTAACTAATAAATCCCATGCATTTTAGGGGAGCTGTTCTAAGGTCAGATGTATATTGGATGTTTAACCCACAAGAAACCAGATCTAAAGGTTAATTAAAGTTTCAGTGATACACTGAAGTCATTTTAAATACCATTTAATTCAAGAGAACAAGAGAGATGATATTTAAAAAGATGTTTTGGCCATGAGTGAAAAATTTAAGACTCAGACTGTATTCTAGAATATCTTGGTTTTCTTTTAATGTTTATCATTTCTTTCTCAATGAGTAATTGAGTAAATGGCTGACAAATGTAGGTGTAAAATTATCGATTTGATATGACTCGTGGATAGGTTGAGGAGTGTAAAACTCGGTGGCTCCTTCAGTGTTTGTATGCGAGTGGCAAGAGGGAATCAGCAATCAATACGAGGCTTTAGTGTTTCAGCCTTCACTCCACGACAAACAACAAACAAGATGCCAGCCACAGATGCTGGCAAAATGTCAGAAAGGAACTCTTCTAGAACATGGCCACATAGCCCAAAAGCCCCACAAAAAACTAAACAACAAACAATCAGTCACCAAGAACTGTGTCTGCTTGGCTCAGGACAGAAAGAAACTGCATGTGGAAATCTGAAAGAGCTGTTATCACATTACCATACTGACCCATAAATAAATTGACATAGGATTTTGGGGCCAATTTTTGGGTGTAAATTTTTAGACTTATAGATGAGTATATACAGTATATTATGTTTCAGTCCCTTAGGTACTGTGTCACATGAAAATGTCTGACAGGAAATTTGGGCATCCCAGGCATTCCCCCCCCCCCACCCTTTATACAGGGTAATCTGGCAGATTATTTGAAAGATTTCAGTGAGTTCATTTTCTCAGAACAATGTTAGTACATATTTCTGTCTGTTTATCACAACACTTGTTAATAGCTGTATAGTATTTTTGTCAAATTTGGAAGGATGTTTGGGATAGTCTTTAACATATATGTCATATGTTATATAGTGGGACTGCCATGTCAGTGGGCTGGAGATCTGTGGGTTGCCATACCGCATATTATTCAGTATGTATGCAGATGCACTAACATGGATGTGTCAAATAACCCATTGAATAATATGGGGCATGGCTGTCCACACCATCTGTGGGGCCCTAGAACCAAACCCTCACAAATGGGAATGATCCATTGTACTTTAAATTTATTTAGTGGAGACCAGGTGATGCCCAAATTATTTTTTCATTCTTCCTAGATAGTATGTTTTATGGCCAATCGGGATAGACATACTCTCTCAAGAGCATATGAGACTGATGGGAATGTTTGTACACACAAAGAAAAAGGCAACTGAAACTGAAAAATCATTTATGTTGATTAATGAGCAACACTGGATAGTACAGTTAGTTTCTAATAAATTGCTACGTTCTAGCACTGGTCCCACTCTTCCCTTCACCCTTCTGTTTGTTTTATACAAATTTTGCTTCTGCCCATGCTCGCAGTCAAATGAATGTACATTAGAATACACACACACACACACACTATACAGTGCTCTGTAATGTTCAGGGCTTTGTTAGCAGACAAGTTGCTCCATTATGAAATAGTCTTAAAGACTGAAAGTCTAAAGGATCTTGTGGTACCTTAAAGACTAAAAAAATTATTGTTGCACAAATTTTTGTGGATTACACTCCACCTCTTCAGATGCACAGTACTATACACATGGTTTGTGGTGGCACTGAAATGCTGATGTAAGAAACTGAAACCTAGAAATCACAGATTGCAACAGAAACATCTTTAACAGTGACTATTCCTAAGGCAATTGTTGCTGATAACACAAATGTCCTGACACTGGGTAAACCAGTTCCCCCCCCCCCCCTCAAATTATTATTATTATCCCAATTCAGCTGATGGGAGATATGCTGAAAATCATTAGGGACAAGAGTGGGGCAGAATGGGAATCCTTTAGTAATGGAATTACCATGTCAGAACACTAAAGTTATAGTTAATGTAAAATGTCAATTCCTAATATACCCTGTTTCCCCGAAAATAAGACATCCTCAGAAAATAAGACCTGGTAGAGGTTTTGCTGAATTGCTAAATATAAGGCCTCTCCCGAAAGTAAGACCTAGCAAAGTTTTTGTATATAAATATATATACAGTATATAATAAATGCTCATTTTTTTTTGGTTCAACAATAAATGTGAATTCTTCTTCATGGAAAAATAAGACACCCCTGAAAATAAGACCCAGTGCATCTTTTGGAGCAAAAAATAATATAAGACACTGTCTTATTTTTGGGGAAACACGGTAATACTTGGTGTTGAATATTGTGAACGTAAGCATTCATTCACAATATTTAAGACAAGCTTTGACAGGATAATGCTGTCTATTAATAGAGACCAAATATATATTCATGCTTTGAAATGTGCATGTGACTTTGATACCCCATGGAAGAGTTAATCATTTGTGATCCTGGTGCCCATTTCCAAATATAGTTTCAGAAGAAACCTGAGTTGGACTAGAGGAAAAATCTAATTTTGCAGCCAAAATCTTATTCATGATGAAAATAGTCCTATCATTGCAGTTTGTTTCAATATTTCAATGCACTTTCAGCTAGAAATAGTTTTAGGGTATACCCACACTGCAGAATTAAAGAAATTCGACACCACTTTACCTACCATGACTCTGTCCTACAGAATCCTGGGATTTGTAGTTTGGTGAGATATTCAGCTTGGTCAGCCAGAGAGTTCTGGTGCCTCACCAAACTGTAATTTGAGCATTTGTAGGATATGGTCATGGCAGTTAAAGTGGTGTCAAACTGCTTCACTTCTGCAATGTGGATATACCCCTAATGTGGTTTGCTTCCAAGTATTTTTACCTAGGATCACAACTTTTGGCCAGACTCTCATTATTATTAATAATAATAATAATAATAATAATATTTATTTCTTACCCGCCCCTCTGTAAAACAATCGAGGCGGGGTACAACAAGGTTAAAAACAGATTACAGATTAAAATAATTCAAGAATTCCATCTCAACCTCCCCCCCTTAAAATAGGATTAAATTAATTAAATTTAAAATTAAATTACTAACAATAAAAGTACCATACAACATAGTACACAATTATTAATCTCAACTACAGTAGACCCATTGAAATAATGGGATTTCCATAAGGATTGAGTTACCATTCAAAGGCTGTTTCATTGCATGTACTCTAATTGGAACTAGAGTTATCTTAGCAATCTTCACTCCATGGGGTAGAGGACACTGCAAGGAAGAAAGTGACCAAACTGAGAAAGTCATGAGGGATCAAGTTATTAGGGTTCAGACCACTGCAATGTGGAGTATGTGGGGCTGTAACTTGAGAAGTTATAAGTTCTGCCCCTTCTCTCATTTTGTTAAGTGAAATGTTTGACCCACCGTCCTTCCCACCTACCACCAGTGTAGACATAGTTTTTTGTGGGTTTTGGGGGGGGGGGGGCTATGTGGCCATGTTCTAGAAGAGTTTATTCTTGACATTTCACCAGCATCTGTGGCTGGCATCTCTGAGGATGCCAGCCACAGATGCTGGTGAAATGTCAAGAATAAACTCTTCTAGAACATGGCCACATAGCCCCCAAAAAACCACAAGAAATTATGGATGCCAGCTATGAAAGCCTTCGACTTCACAGTGTAGACATAGTTGATAGGTGTTTTCCCCCTCCCCACCATAAGATTGGGTCTTGGACAGTTGATTTATGATGATGTCTTTATATCAGTGGTTACCTGGCAGATAGGGTATGAAAAGTAGGGTTGTGCCACCCTTTGGCACCCATTTGATGTAGGGGAAAGCTCTGTGTCTGCTTCTTTATCTTGTGGGATGTGAGATAGGGAAGGAGACTACCCTTAGACCTGGCTTGGGGGCTGTTCCCTCACTTCAAGCTTGAGGGAGAGGGCTTCTTCTTTTTACCTTCCATCAGCGGGCCAGCCAAGGAGCAATTTATCTGTGGTTTTGGAGTTCAGGTGTTTTGCTCATGGAAGTTGAGGAGGAACTCTGGGGTTGACCCCCTGCTTCAGCTGCTCCCACACAAAGTTTCTTCCCCGTCTTGCCTCCACAGGATTCAATACAATTAAATGGGTGAATTAAATGACCCTTATTCAACTCAATGCCCTCATCTGCTCTTCTTATTTCCATTGTGGGTCAGCAAGCAAGAATCTATACCTGTTTCAATCATTTGTACCCTTAGTTTATGGAGGACACAATGCCCAGTGACGATTAGTATAACTGAGCTTAAAGAACATGGGAGAGTGGCTTCTCATAAAAGCTTTGATCAGCTATGATTAACTCAGCCTTTTTGTTAATTTGTGTGAGTGTTAAAACAAAGATGCAAATGTTGTTACCCTGTGAGGACAGAGAGAATGATTCTGAGTGTATATTTCTGTGACACCAAAATGTAACCCAAATTGATTTGTTTCCCATGTAAGAAGACGACAGGAACCCTTGCCTGTATACTGAATTGGCTTTGGCTGTGTTGTGATATCATCAGAGTGGAAGGAACACATTTGTGGTGTGTATATGTGTGTGGTGGGTTTTTAAAAATGGTTTGAAGCAGGTTCCTGGTTGAACAACAAAAAACATAACATAAATATTGAAAAAGTTAGGAGGGTCAGTTTCCAGAAATCATTCAGGGACCTCCTGAAAGCTATATATTCATACCAGAAATGTCTGCAGCATACCCCTCCCAGAGGCTTCAAAGTTGTACCACCACTTCACAGTGAACTGTATTGAGAGAGGTTCTGCGTCGAATGTATGTATAGTGTTTCCGCCTACTACCATCATGTATTTTTTCAGCTAACTTGGTGGTTGCTGTGGGAAGAAGAACTGCAATTTCATCAGCTCTGTCTGCAACCACTCGTATACCTCCAACAGATGTTTCACACTCCTTTCCCAAGGATGTCAGGCATCCCTCTTTTGCATACCTTGTTGTAATGACATAGAGATAATGCCTTTTGCTTCAATTTTCTGAGCATTGCCTCTGAAAAAAAAAATGACTGTGTCTTTCGGGTTTATTTTTACCTTCACAGTTTGTCTGTATCCATGTTCTAAGTAAAAAGGAGAGACATAGTAAATTATGTTATCCAGTTATTTAATATAAATATCAATTTCCAGACTTGAGTAAGGATGTGTACTATTTTTTACTGTGAAGGCTGGGGGTGGTTTAAGAGCTGTGAAATCTTATCACGTTTACTCTTTACTTGTGAGTTCCAGTAGAAGTTGTTAGGTGCAAAGTCTTTCCCCATCTTTCTCAAAGCTTCAAAAGAAAGCATAAAGATACATGGAAAGGGAATTGTATTGCACCTGAAATATTAATTAATGAATTTACATTATGTAAACCTTTTGATTGTTTTGTCAAGCTGTGGAAGCTAAAACCTATGTACATTTACATTTTTCTTTAGTCTCAGCCTGTTCATGGAACCCCTTCTGAAGAAATCAAACTTTTTTAAAGCCTACTTTAAATCCATTTTCTACCATATTTTTGTGTTGCTTTTATTATTCAGTATTTGCTTACTATTTTTTAACCGAGCAGTAAAATAATTCATGTGCTTGTTTTTTTTAAAAAAACAAAACTACTCTTTCGTGGTGGAAAATATAGATTTGCCAAGTGCAATTGCACTTTTGACGTCAGCACTATGTCTGCCAAAAACCCTTGAGCACCTTTGTTTAATTGAGCTTGAGTTCCTTGATGTTCATGCAGTAATTGGGTGCTTTCTCTAGGCTTTTGATCTTTAAGTGGCTGAAGACCTGAAGCAGTCCATTTGTGGATCTTACAGTGATGAATATTTGTGTGTGTGTGTGTGTGTTCAAAGCTAAGTTGGTGTACCCACAAATGCATTTACATCTCAATATGCCCATTTTTAGTCAGGTGTCAGTATCATTGTACAGAATAAAGTCTATTTCTACTGATGCGTACATAGAAGTGCCGTCTTAATTGATTTTATCCTTCTTTGTATCTAACAGAATTTTTTTTTGAGATACTTATTTCTTGTTTTATTATTTTGGCAAAGGTCATTTGTTTTCCATTCCAGCAAATAATGATGATAAAGTGATGGAGGTGAAGTAAATCATGCAATGTTCTGTAGACTTTTCTTGGTGAGCATGGTTTTCCCAGATCCAGTGGGAGGAAATCAACACACAAAGAGGGAACTGCAGTATTTCCCTATCTTGAACTCTTAGTCCAGGAAATGGGACTATACGTGAGCAGCTCTGTGCATATATAGCTAATGTCCAGATACACCAATGGATCTTTAAAAAAAAAAAACACATGAAAATCTCTCTCTGCCCCCATTCCCCCACCCTGACAGATTATTGGGCATTATTGAACTTGCAGCCCTTCATATCCATATATTCTTTATCCACATATTCAACCATTCACAGCTTGAAAATATTCTAAAAAGTTATAAATTCCAGAAAGCAAACTCAGATTTTGCTGTTTTATATAAGGGACACCATTTCACTATGTCACTGTATTTGCTGGGTCTTGAGCAGCCATGGATTTTGGAATCAATGGGAGGTTCTGGAACCAAACCCCAACAGATGCCAAGAGGCCATTGTATGTATTACTGAGGCATTAAGTAATATCTCCAGCACTAGTTCTTAAATTGGGATTTTTGCCTGGAAAATGTACATGTGGTATCTCTTTTTCTGTAGATAATGTATCCTGTTCTATTAGATTCTTTTTTATTTTTGTGGCAAGACCAATGTGTATAGTTTTAAACAGTCTTGACACAAAACCTGTAAAGGATGGAGATTGGAGAGAAGAAGCTTTTTCTTCATGTTTTTTTTTTTGGGGGGGGGGGGAGAATTATACACAAACCAAAAATCAGTGTCTTTACACACTATTGTTATTCCATTGAGACACTTACAGCACAGGAGCTATATTCTTAAACCTGTTTTGTTCAGGACTGGAGCTTGTTCAGGGACACTAAAAAGCCCTTGTTACTCATTTCTGAAGCTTTGACAGAACAGGAATTTAGCTATGTATCAGTGAAATGGCATCCAACCATTAAAGCTCATCCTCCCCTTCTCTCTCTCTCTCTCTCTCTCTCTCTCTCTTGCATAGACATACACACATCAGTAGCAGTCAGCATACATCAAAACAGTTGTGAACTATGTATCTGCATGCCTGGCAGCATCTCAGGCAATGTTGTGTACATTGTAGAACACCAAATATAATTCACAACGACTATCTACAAATTCCTTTGGAATCCATAATTTCACATTATGGTAATTACAATAGCCTTATAAGAAACTTTAATTTGACTTGCTCATTATTCATCAGATTGAGGCAGAGATAGGCCGCGATTTTTGTTTGTTGTTTTTAAAAGATCATAATCTTGTTAAGAAGGAAGAGAGCCTGCAACTATATGGCTGTGATAGATATTGTGGGATTACTGAAGACTATTTCTGTGTATCATAAAGCTAAATAAAGTCAATCTGAGGCCATTCTTTGAAACTAAAGGAGATGCCAATAAGTACAACAGCCAGATTTTCTTCCAAAATGATTTTAGTCCAACTTCAGAGGCTTCAAATACATTTTGTGTATGCAAGGTCATATTTCAATGTGTGAGTTCCCAAAGAAAATTATGTTTCCAGAACATGGTTTTGGAATGGGCAAATTGTGATGTTGCTGCTCACGCTGTTGTCACCGTACACTTATATATTTCTGCACTCCACATCAATCAAAACAGAATCCTAATCATTGCTAATCCTGGCTTAGCCTGAGGTATTGAAGAAAATAATCGCAAACCTTCCCAGGGAAGCAGGCATTTGGCAATGCAGATAGGGCTGCATGCTCAGGCGTTTCTGAGAGCTTCCCTTTTAGCAACTGCCTTTCCAGAACCTTAATGTTAAATTCTTGAAGATTTAAAAGCAGAGCTCCAAGGGAAATTGTCAAAGGTATGCACATGGCTATCCTCTTCAAGCTAAACACTGGAGAATTTAAGTAATTTGGACTGAAGGCGCTTAGATGGGAAGTGTCCGAGAAAAGAACTTTCACATATTGGAATGCATGACTGATGGATGTTGCTCTGTTGCCCCCTAGATTGCCTGCTAGAAAGAGAGTAGGAGTGACAGAATATATTTAAGTAATGCTAGGGCAGAAAACCAAACAGAACTACATTATATTGGCTTGGCATGAAAATACAGCTGGCAGGTTCATGCAAGAATGCCACACAGGGAGTTATTGGTTTGGCAACAATCAAGACTCTCATGAGAATACAGTTGCTGATATCACTACTATAAAAACAAATTCTCTAGGTCATTTGAAAGAAGAATCAAAGAATTTGATAAGAGAAGCAGAATATTTGAGGCTGTGTTTTTAAGTGCCTTGGATACTTGTATTTCTATGTATGTCTCAAGCGTTAGCTACTCTTACAGTCTGATTTTGTCAGCATTTTGAAAGTGTGATTTATATTCTCTATTCATTCATTTCTTCTTTATCCATCTTTCCTTCTCTTTCTGTTTCTCTGTGTGACTTTGATGCTTAGATGAAACTACTTTCTGTCAATGGGACAGAACTCTGGTGTTCTAACAAGATGTTGTGGCCACAACATTCCAGTAAAGTATATATTTATATATGTTTATGTATGTATAAACACATGGTGTGTTTACCATATGTGTTTTCTTTTGGAGGCTAATTCCATTTCGAAAAACTTCACACATAACTGATGAGCAAGGACCAGGCAATTTTCTCTCTTCTTCTAGTCTAATATCCTCTCTTGGATCTTCCAGTCCATCTTTTTATGTATCTATCAGTCTTCAACTTCTCTGGGGACCACATTTTCGCAAAATGTGACTTGCACAGTCATTGTTTAACAAATGAGGACTGTCTCATGACAGTTTCTTCTGTTCAAAGCCTTCTGCAGCCATAATCATTTGTTGCTGTCTTTACAGAGGGAATACCCACCTCCTTTTCATTTCATAGTTTCTTTGAAGTTGGTCTTTCTAATATGTTTCATTCATCAGTTTCATTTTTATGAATAGGACTTGTCTGCTGTTGGATACATCACACCATATCACACAAAAAGGGACAACTTCTCAGTAATCACCAATGCCTTTAGCTTCTGGAATATTTCCTTGGCTTGAACCTGGGTAACTGAAACTCTCAGTAATAATAAAAAAATGATTCCTCTTTTTTTTCAAATCATCCTTCTCTTTTGAACCAAAGTCCTGCTGCGAGTACTATTTTGCAAACAGGAAATAAAGAAGTGCAAGTTATTTCTTCTACCTCTGCTTTTCCCAAATAGAGGTGATCAATAACTGGTTACTCCTCTCTTCTGTTACAGCAATTACAATAGCAATTCCAGAAATAAGGGCTTCTGGTGTGCTAAATCAAATTATTATTATTATTATTATTATTATTATTATTATTATTTGTCTGACCAGGTTTTCCAATGAAGCTGTTAGGTAGGGAGAAGTAAAGGACACAGAAGTAAAGTAAAGTATGTCCCTCATTCACCAGCTGGACTTGCAGGGAATAGAGGTAATGAAGGAGATTACCGCATTATACTCTTATAGTGCTGCTATTTCACTTTAATTGCTCTAGCTGCCTCCTGTTGCATTCTGGGATTTGAAGTTTAGGGCAGGGCATTAGAATTCTCAGCCAGAGAGCTCTTGGGCCTCACTGAACTACAAACCCCAAAATACAACAGGAGGCAGCCAGAGCAATAAAAGTGGAACAGCAGCACTATAAGAGTGTAGTGTGGTAATCTAATTAGATTTCAGAGTCCTGTTTCCAGAATTGCCTGACTCACTGGAAGACAACATAGTGCTTTATAAAGGTAACTGGTTCTTATCCCCCCTCTCCCAGTTCTTAGATATTCTTTATCATCATTTCTCTCACCACTAATTCTAGGAAAAACTTTTCATCTGTAATATCTCATGTCAATGGAATATCCAGCATGGTGACTTGAAATGAAGAGTGGAGAAGATACATTGACTTGATACATTGATTTATACCCAGTTTAGCAGAGTAAGTGCATAAACTTAACATTTACTTGTGTGCTTAGGGTCTGAAAATTCAGATACTCCACTTTATCCTACTGGCCCTGAAGTTAGTTGTGATGATTTGCCCTTCCCACTTGCTATTTTTCAATCCTGCCTAGTGAGAAGGAGTACAGGAGCTGATGGTTCTTGAGAGAGCATGTCTCATTTGACAGAGAAACTTTCATCTTTCAAATTGTAAACCCAAGTACACTAACTATTTTTTGAGAGTAGCCTAGATGTTTCATAAATCATGATTCAGAATTTTCCCTGTTCTGCTGTAACACTGCTTTTTTAATTTTCTCAAGGAAAGTAAGTCAGTAAGTTCTGGACAATAGCGGCAGATGTACAGGGAGATGAATGACCATAAACAGCTGCAGATGCGATGGATGACCTGGGCTACAACAGGAAAATGAGCATGTGGCCCTCCCAGTGTTGTTGAACTGGAACTCCCATGAACCTAGCCCAGCATTTCCATTCTGAGGAAATATGGGTCCCACAATATCAGGATGGGGGGACATATATTCCCCAGCCCTTGCCCACAGTTTAGCCTGTTTTTCCTCATGATGGGAATGGAGTTACAACCTGAGCCAGGGCAGAGTAAGGAGTCTGGCCCACTGGGTCTACCTAAAGGGAGGGGAACATGTCTTTCCCAGTAGCAAGTCTGAATGCTTCATTTCTATTACTTTATTGTAATCATTACAGCAACTTGTAAAGGAATTCAGCACTATTATAAACAATGTCATAGGCACAATAGAATAGAACAAGAACCCATCATTGTGTTGTGGGTGTATATGGAGGTCAGGGACTTGCATATGTGTTAACCTGCTTGCCATGTTTGGTATATGAAAGCAAGAAAAATGTAGCATTTTCTATTAAATTTTTAATTCTTGATACCCTTGGTCCAGAAATATGTAGTTTAATAGTATTTTACCTGCTTTTTTCCTGCATATTTAGATAAAGAAATGCAAAACATTCTGCATGTTCTAGCAGTAATAGTTAACATCAAATGTGAACTTTGTACAGTATATTTGGCAGTCAAAAATAGTCCCATGTCCCTTGAAGAGCAGTAGGTACAATATTTCATTAAGATGTCTAACAAATTCAGTTGTATGACTGACATATAAAGCCTTCATTTTCTCCTTTAAGTACTATGGCTAATTCTTGATTGGTTTGTTTTGATGGTAGTTCTGGTCATTGATTTGTTTTTTGCCGAGTAGCTATTAATAGACACTCTATTAAATAGTACTGTAAATAATATGTATTATAATAAATTCATTATTTCCTTATATGTATTTGTATGATAGGTATTATATTAAATGCACATTCAAAATTAAATATGTATATATGTATTATACTAAATAGTGATGATTTACCATGAGAGTTTGCATGATGCTAGTCATATTTCTAGTACATTCTTTTATATTATTTAACATGTGCGTGCAAAATGTTTTAAGTCTTCACCTAAAAAATTAAAGTAAAACATAACAAGCACATTTGCAATTACATATATCATAAACTCATCAAGTTGGTATAATTTGCTGCAACTCACTCTTGAGTATAATTGGTAAGAAATTTGACTTTATTTCTTGTTAAATGGATCTCATTACTCTAGGATATTTCCATGCCAGAATATAATTATTCTAGGAAGTTTCTCTGTAAGTGCATTCCCAGTTTTGTTTGTATCACTATTCAGTTAATTCCCTGATTATTCAGTGTTATCAGATTTAATTTAGAGGTGATGCTTTCATAGCTCTGTAAAGAGCATATGTATTTCTAACAGAAATCTAGTATAATCTGTAATTACATAAAATTATATGAAGCAATGGTCAAGGCATTAAACATTTAATTTTGTTTACATTTTCTAGTACCATTGCTCACTGGTTATTCATGTACATCTTCAAAGAAAGAAAGAAAGAAAGAAAGAAATCATAATCTCATTTGGATAGTTCTTTGAAAATTTTCACTATAACTGGAACTTGTTTCTGTAAAATTTAGGGAAAATATCAGCATCAATTTCTGATTAAAAATGGTTTTCCACCTTCTTCTGCATTATGTTTTGGCATTCTGTTGCCTGAGATTGTTTAGTTAATACTTTTACATTCTAGTTAAACCTGACAGTGATACAGGTGCTTGAAATAATGTGATGACCCAGTATTAGTTTGGCAGCTAGTGTGAAATACTTTGTGGTCTTTCTGAACTAGGAAATTGCTCTCCTACGTTTTCTTCTCCTTTACATTCATTGGAGTGTTAAGTATAAATATCCATAAGGTTTAGAACAGAGGCTTCCTATAATTATTGAACAATTCTGGTTGCTCTGTATTCTTCATTGTAATTAATTGTTTAGGAAATACATAATTCCTAACATAATACAACAAACTCTGAGTATGCCAGCCTATTCGATAACCATCATACTTTTCTTATATATCAAGCCACAGGAACAATTTCTGCTTGAATCTTCTCATTACCAGTTGTACGTGAATGTAATAGGGAGGAAAAACATTGGTAAGAGAAGAGGCAGCTTAAGCCATATATGTGATTTCATCCCAATGTGCTCATCTGCCAGTGGAGCAGACATTGTAGGTGGAATGAATTAGTCTAGAGCATCCTATTTATCCATTAAAGCTTTTTCAAATTGGTTGATCTTCCTGGGCAAATAGATGAAATATAGGGATAGAGCTTGGTGTGCTAGTTTTGAAACATAATTTGATAATGTTACCTGTTAGAAATTGGGAAAATAATTAATTACCACCAACACTAATAATTGTAATGGTTTAACTACTTAGTTGGGATGCGGTGGCTCAGCGGTTAAGACACTGGTTCTGACAATCATAAGGTTGGCACTTCGAGATCCAAGTGCTGCATAATGGAGTGAGCTCCCATCATTAGTCCCAGCTTCTGCCAGCTTAGCGGTTCTAAAGAATGTAAAAGTGCAAGTAGATAAATAGGCATCACTTTGGTGGGAAAATAACAACATTCCATGCAGTCATGCTGGCCATGTGGCCACAGAATTGTCTTTGACAACGCTGGCTCTCTCGGCTTAGTAACGGAGATGAGCACCGCTCCCTGCAGTTGGGCACGACTTGACAATCATGGCAAAGGGGAAACCTTTAACTTTAACCTTTTAACTACTTAAGTTGTAACTAATTGACTTGTTACTTAAAATGTCGGTTCTGAAAAAGACCATGGGATTTACAGAGAAATCCATGTAACCTCACATTTTGTTACTAGCACCATCAAAAGTGTAGTCCATAAGAGTAGTCCATAATTGCCACACTGATTTGGTACTTCTAAGAAATAGACCTTTCCTCCCATTAAACACATACAGATATCAAAATTCAGATACACCTTATTTAAGGTATGGTATAGCAATGTGAGGGAGATTTCCATGCTCCTCCTTTGGCAACAGCAATTAAAGTAATAAGGTATATCATTCTTGCTTTTTCTAAAAGAGCAAGCCATCCAGTGATCAAACACTGATTCTGTCATGTATAGGGCATTTGTCTGTTGGGGTCAATAGCTCTACCATCACCCTTCCTCCTTTCTAAAATTTGAAAACTGCTTCAAAGTTATGTCTTAGCATCTTTCATTTTAATTCTGTTTACTGACTAAGCCACTAGTTTCCCTGTCCAACTGCTAGGCAGCCTAGGCTTAAATGATTTTGGTCCTGGGGTTTACATGGAAGTAAGGGAAGTAAAATCTAATACATTCACTCTGAATTTTTAACAAGTCATGAAACTGCTTTTTTTAAAGGAATAAAATAGATCTAAAGATCATTATTTTTTTATAAAAAGGAAGGGAGGGCAGTAAATGTAGTAGTCACTGTAGCAGGGCAATGCATATGTGACACATGGTTTTTGTCTTTTCATCTTCTAGAAGAGCCAAAAAGTTTCCTGCCGCTCTCTTTCCAGCTATTGACAAATGATTGCCAGATGTGAGATCTTTGCAATGTTCTTTCCCCTCAGCAAACCTGCAGCGATGGGATATTTGATTCTCCCTTGCCCATTTCATCTCCTTTCCACATCTGCCAGAGACGCACAAGCAATGCATCCCTACATGAGAGTTTAAAGTTTACTCAAGCTCCTTCTCTGTCTCCCCCCACATGCTCCCTCCATCAAACAGACAGGCTTTTCTGAGAGAGCACAGACTGAAGTCAATAATGACTCTCTATAAATCTCCAGTGGTCTTAAAAATATGTTGTTTTAATTGTTCACATGTAGGTAACAAAGTGAATTTTATTTATTTTATTTGTGTATATCTATGTGCAGGAGAATGTGTTTTTCTGTAACACAATTAGTTCCCGTGGCTGGCTGGCTTAGAGGAGCACCTCAGGCTCCTCTAAATGTAGCATGTACTTTTTGTGTGATTTTTTTGGGGTAAAGTGAGCTACAGTGTCTAACCAAATTCTAAACCAAATATTGGTTGGAGCAGGAGGATACTTTGATAGCTTTAAAAAGACTTTGCCTTTCCCCTTGCAATTATTTTAACTGAAGTGAAAAAGCAAGTGAATTTTCCCTAAACTGCTTTATATAATGACAGTAAGAAATGGCTGCACACATAATCATAAACAAACAAAAGAACTTTTGAGTGTGGTTGGTCTATAGTGATGCATCAGCCCCTCTGAATTTTCCTTTAAAACTGTTTTATTAAAGATATATTGTTCCTCTCAGCCTGTTCAACAGGGTGGCTTCTGTGCTTTTATACTAAAAATTTGGCTAAGTGAAACACCTCATATTTCCCAGCCAAGAGGAAATATGAACTTTTGAAGAGAATCATTAGAACATCTGCCATATCCACTCATAATGGCTGATGGAAACTCTTTTCACAAATATATAGTTTTCTCACTTTTATTTGAATACACATAATTTCTTCTTTATGATTACAGAGGCAGAACACAGACAGCACTATATCACCAGTATTTCTCATGTGCCTTTAAGAGAGAAGCTTGTAGTTTTACTGTAACACATGTTTTTGTATGCTGTGCCTGCTGTGTGTCTACACTGCACATGCCATATGCAACAACCACCAAGATGGAAGGAAAATAATAAATAGAAAAGGGGGAACAAAGCAATCTACTAATGATTCCCTAATACTATATATAGGAAAGGCTCTATGATTAAGAATACTGAAATTGCAACTTCAGGCAGCAGTATTATTATAGGGCAGCAAATTGACAGTTATTTAATTTATTATTATATTTTTACTGTACGTGTAGGGGTGTTGCCTCAGGCACCAAAATGTTATCTGCCATCCCTAACTATATATGAAGAAACCAAAAAAAAAAAAAAAAAACAATCCCACACACATGGGATTGTTTCTGCAATAGCACCAACCCCTACAGATCACCACACAGCACATTTTAAATTCCCTTGAATATAAATCATAGTTTGATCCTTCAGTGTCAGTGTACAAGAGCAATGAACTATTGAAGTTACACTAGATTGAAATCCTGATGTATATGTGCAAGTGGGGCCTATGTGATTTCATGATCAGAGGATAGGGCATTTCATTTCAAGTCAATTGCCCTATCATTACTTTTAAAAAGAGAGAGACGGTTGCGACAGAAGTTAAAGTGTTTGAAGGTCAACATCAGTTGTTGCCTCTCTGTTTCTCCCCAAACTCTTCAACTTCTATCAGAAGAGGCGAGCATCTTCATATTCAAAACATTTCATATAATATGCCCTCAAAAAAGCAATTCTGGGTTTCTCATGCCTTCCTGCACCTCTCAAGATAGCTACTCAGGGAAGAGAGAGGCACTAAGCAGTAGAAGTGTCATCCAGCCCCAGCACCTAGGGAATGTCCTTCAGAGGACAACTTGTCACTAGCCGTCAAAGAAGCGAGTGGCTTTGTGGTCTCTGAACATCTGGCAGCACTGCACAGGAAGCTGAGGGGGTGTCATTAATTGTGATGAAATAATTTAAACCATCAGGAATAAATGAGGCTGTTAAGCTAAGTTCAGATTCCATTTGCAGCGCACATGTGTCTACCAGCCTGTGTGCATTTTAAGAAAGAAAAGGGGGGAATTATATTAGCTTGTGAACAGAAGTGAAACTGATACTGTAAATGGAACATATGTATGGAGCAATGACTTCATGTAGAACTGTATTTTGGAGGTGGGGCTGCAGAAAAATCACTGTATCAAAAAAAAAAAATCAGCATTTTTTTAAATCTTAAAATTGTTCTCATAAAAATTGGACTTTGGCCTCTGTTGCTGTAGTATAGGTAGATGGGTGAGAGAGAAGATGGGAACAGATCTCATGCCGAGGATGAAGAGTATCCTCTGCTAGCCACCTAGTCATTCCAAAAAGATTGCAGTGTCTTTTTGTGTGTGTGATTCCTTGTTCATGTGTAACAGAAGTGGGCACATTGTAGCCCTTCAGATACTTCAAACATTCCTTGCCATTGGCTATACTAGCTAGGGATGCTGGGACTTGTGTTCTGGGGGACCTCACATTGCCCAACTTCATGTATATTTGAACAGTGCTTTTTCTTTATAAATAGAGAACTGATTAGTTTGTGGCTTATTATCCTGATTTGTTACCTGTCATTAAATCAGAGTGTGCTGTTATAAGTATTACGGGAGATTCTGACTTAATATAAGCCAGAAATGTAGCATTAAGCACAGTGCACAGGGAAGAAGGGAGACCTGTAAGAAAAAAGTGCTCTGGCCTGAGGCATGCTTCCAGCTTTACAAACCCAAGTGTGAACTATTGCTTTCATAAGGAAATAATGTCCACATCCGAGCACTGTGTCTCTGTTGTTGTTTTTGTGTGCCTTCAAGTCATTGCCGACTTATGGCAACACCAAGGTGAACCTATCACGAGCTTTTCTTGGCGAGATTTCTTCAGAGGGAACTTGCCTTTGCCTTCCTCTGTTAGCTGAGAGACTGTGGCTTCCTCAAGGTTGCCCAGCGGGTTTCCATGGCAGATTGGTGATTTGAACCCTTGTCTCCAAACCCATAGTCCAAAACTCAAATGGTTGCACCATGCTGTCCCTCCATGTGTGTTTCTTTCACTATTAATTCTGGAAATCTGAAATAGCCAAAAGCTTAGGGGGGGGGGGAAGAAACGAAAAAGCATATTTACTGATAAGTAAAACAAGTACTTTATTTACTTGGATTTTTCTTTTCTTTCTATGTTCTTCTCCTCTATTAGACTGCAAATGGGTTAAAATTGATAATCACTGCAGAATCAGGTAAATGGCCCCTATGTTAAAAGTATAGCCCTTTATACCCAGGATAAGTAAGAATGCCACTGCACTTGTTTTAATAACTATTGACCAATTTTAATTGTGCTAATTTTAATTTGTCTTGGTTTAATTCAGTTTTAAGGGGGGCGGTTGGGGAGGGATATGATTGTTGTTTTTACTCTGTATCCTTTTTAATCTATTGTACCCCACTCCAAGTATTTTATTAGAGGAGCGGGCTATAAATAAACATTATTATTGTTGTTGTTGTTGTTGTTGTTGTTGCCATACCCTCCATTCACACTATGAAAATAACATGGGTTATTTCCTTGTTGTTCACATTCTCCCTGAATGCATTTGGTGCACTCTGGGGAGGCTACCCAAAACCCACTTAACCCAGAATACATGATACTGGGTTCTCCCCCTATTTTTCTGGAAAGATCCACATGGATCTGCACCTTTAACAGTGTCAATGCACTACTGAATTGACCTGGATTGCCCAGCTAACCCCGCTCCGGCCCCTCTGAGCCTTTTCCGGGGATGGGGGAGGAAAAGGAGGAGTACTGGGAAGGGCTCCTTAGGCTACTGGCCACTCTCTGACTGGGATGGGCTTGGAGATACTGGTGGTTGCTATGGTGATGGGGGCTGGCCAGGCATGTCTGAATAACACACAGGGTTAAAATGCCTCAGAGAGATTTGCAAACTTAAAATGTAATGGGAACTATGATCTAGTATTGTATCAGCATGGTGATCCAAATATTCTCGTGCCAAAAAAGTCAATATGAATTTTGCCTTCAGTCTCAGAAAATGCCTGTTTATAGCATCCTTCTTACAGTCGGCCCGCGCTATACGCAGGCTTGTTATAGGTGGCTTCCAGCTTACGCTGAAACTGCCCCGGAAGTGGGGAAGGAGCCATGCGCACCCACGGGGTGCATGCACACACCTACGAGCCCCATTATATCCAAAGGGGGTTGTGGTCGGCATGTGTGTGCATGGCGTGCACTGGCGCACCTGCGGTGAACTCAAGCCTCATTGATATAATGGGGCTCCAGCATACACATTTTTTGTTTTACGTGGGGGGTCTGGAACAGATCCCCGTGTAAAACAAGAGCCCACTGTATATGAACACAGTGAACCCAGATTAACCAAGATGGCCAAGAAAAGAAAGAATGGTAGTCTCTTACTAGACTGAAATCCTATTCACAGTTAGATAGAACTAAGCCTTACTGAACACAGCATTGATTAATGTCAAGAAAAAGCCTATGAACGAGTGGATGGTCTCTCCATATACTAACAAGAACTAAGGTCTGATATCAAAGCTAGGTTGGGAGAGAACATCCTGAAGCAATCAATGCAGGCAAGAAATGTGGGACAGTGGAAGCAGTTCGTTCTTCTCAACAGTCCGAGAATAAATTACACACAACTGCTTCACATTGCATTAAGTTCTTGTACTACATGGTTGGGAGAATATTACTGTACCAGGTATTCAGGATCACCTACGTAGTAAATTTGTCAACAAGAAATTTTCTTCTCTATTTAGCTATTATTTGTTGTTTTGGACTGAGATGGGAAGAGAGGTGTAAGGAACAGAAGAGGCTTGTATCTTTGCTCCTTGTTCTCTAGTATGTCATGATTTTTTTCTCACTGTGAAGAGAGACTGTCGTGAAGATCAATTGGATAAAAAGCATACAATGCTTTGTTTCCTATACAGTTCTCTCAAAATGCTAGATAATAACAGCATGTTGTTAGAAATTGCAGCTTTTCCATAAAGGAAGATTCTAGCAGTTGAGAAGAAGCAGTGGAAACCTCTTGGAAGTGTTAATTTCTATGATTTATGGATGAAAAAGAAACCAGAAGTTTATTTGCAGGAGTTCTTTTTATTTTAACAATGTTTCCTCATGTGGATGGTGGTTTAATCAAGTGCACAGTCAGGGTAGACGGGTTTGGGGATTTAATATATAACCATGGCTGAAAGTAACCCCCAGCAACCTGTTTTGCTTTATTTATATCCCACCTTTCACGAGACCCAAAGCCTATTACATAAAAAAGGTTTTTAAAACTTAAATGGTTAATTCTATTGAAACACTAAATTATGACAGTTAAAACATATTGAAAATGATAAAAATAAAAAGCATATTACACTGCAATAAATCAATCATTCAGAAACAATAATTAAAAGGCAAAGGTCTATCTAAATAAAATTTGCCTGCAAGAAAAAAGAGAGTTGATGGGGAGGGGGCAACTAAGACAGCATCTGCACGGCAGAATTTGAAACTGCTTTAACAGCCATGGTTCAATGCTATGGAATTTGGGGATTTATAGTTTCGTGAGTTATTTAGCCTTCTCTTTCAGAGAGCTTTGGTGCCACAATGAAGTACAAATGCTAGGATTCATCAGCAGCATAGCCACCCTTGCTTCTACTGCCATCTGTCATGTGTACACATAGTTTGTTGAGAAAATTTTCCTGATGCCTCATAGTGATTTTAAAAACATTTTACACATCAAAAAGAGAGCGATCAAGACATTGACTTTCCAGATTGGAATGCTAAGCAGTTGGGAATCCTAGCAGCCAATTCCTTATATCGCCCATAGGATCCTTCCCCAAAGTGATGTGTTTGTCTACAACTTCCATCATCATAGTCAACGCAGATAAATAGTGATTGGAATGATGGGAGTTGTAGCCCGTCACAAATGCAGGACACCAGCATGAAGAAGGCTGGCTTTAGCTTGATGGTGGTGGTGGAGGCTTGAATTAAGGCATTTAGGGACCTTATACCTAACTTTGTCTGTTAGCTACTGTTTTATTCCGGCATTCACTACAGAAAGAGTGCCAATTACTTGGTAAAATATTTTGTGGTTTCTATCCTATTCAGCTGCTAAGTATTAATACTAATAAGTGAAAACAGTATATTTAGCTGTGAGTAAATATGTAAATTAGTTTATTAAAGTGTTTATACACTGAAAGTGGGTCTAAATATTCTAAAGGCACAGATCCTGTCTGATTTTGGAAGCAAAGCAGGGTAGCCCTGGTTAGTAGTTAGGTGGGAGATGGCCAATGAAAGCCAGGTGCTGTATGCTATATTGCAGAGGAAGAAACTAGTAAAACCACTACCTAAGGAAACACCATGTAATACATGGGGTCACCATAAGTGGGCAGGCTACTTGAAGGCACATTTTTCTTGACATTAATCAATTCTGTGTTCAGTAAGGCTTAGTTCTATCTAACTGTGAATAGGATTTCAGTCTAGTAAGAGACTACTGAAAGTAAAAAACTTTGTTTTATACGTTTAAAAGCAGGAGTGGACAATTGTGGCCTTCAAGATTTTTTTACTTCAAGACCTATTAGCTCTAGATATCATAGCTAATGGGCGAGAGATCACAGAAATTACAGTTTAAAAACATTTGGGACCCCCCCCCCCCCAATGTTACCCATTCTATTTTAAAGTATGTCTCTATAATAGTTTTCCTTCTGCTGTTTCTGGTCCACATGCAGAAGACTGCCAGCCAGGAAGGCAAATCCCACTGCCAAATCTGGAAGTAGTTCACAACTGCTGAGGTTCTTCCAAAGAGGCTTTTAATCTTAGTTGCAGCAAATATTTACAGTCACGATACAGCAATATTTACACAAACCAGCATAATGCTCCACCATCAACTGACATCCACACCACCATATTGTGTACTGGAGCATTCACACACACACACACACACACACACACACATATATATATATAAAAGCTAGTATTCTTATCCAACCGCCTGGTAGTGTTTCATCAGCTTCCTGTCATGTAGCTACAGTGACAGTGCAGTTTGGAACTGCTGTGACTGATCTCCATGCTCAAGTTGCATCAGCTTCCTCTGAGTTGGTATTTCCTCTTTAACCCATTGCATGCACCTGAGACATTGTACACAGCCTGGGGCAAAAATATACTGACAGAATTAAGAAAAAGGACAGTGCACCAATGTCATAAATAAGAAATTTGTCTCACAACGAAACCTATCCACTCCAGCACCAGCTCTGAGGGGTTCTATCTAGTGTAAGGCTAAAAAGTCTGAATTCAGATCCTGCTGCTGTCTACTCCATGGCCATCACCTAAGCTGGTTGAGGTGATCTCAGAGGTAGTGCTCTCAGGATGATAACCTTAGGCAACTTCAGTATCCACTGAGTGTCCTGACAGGGCAAGCTCAGAATTCCATGTCTTTAGTACATTGTTTGTCTAATATATGTGTCAGGACCTACCCTTGACTTGGCTTTTGCAGTTGGGCGAATGGAGGATGATCTTGTTTGGGAAAGATTTCAGTAACTTTGTTGCTGGGATCATATCTTTTCTGTGTGAAGTTTGGTATGGCAGTAGCAGGCCTTTCATGTGGGGGTGGTAGACCTCTCTCTCTCTTTTTAAATAAAATAGGAATCTAAAGGACTTTTGTGAAAGCAGTCACAAAGACCATAAGGGATTTAACAGTCTATAAATGGAGATTAGAAATGATGTCTAATTTTTGCTTCACAAAAAAATTGGGGTCTCCATAAATTAATATGTCCTAGTGGGATTGGAAGGAAAAACACCATGGTCATAAGCCAAATTTTTCAATCATAGTAAAGTTCATGTTTTATCATTTCAATGTGTATGTATCTGTATTACATATAATTGAGTTGTTGAGGTGATGATGTGGTGGGATGGGGATGATGGTGGTAGTGATGGAAACTTGTTCTTGGTACTTAAGCAGTTTTATTTGGTACTAGAGCAATTTTCTTTGGCAGACTATCGTAATTCATAATGACTTGTCTACAAAGTCTTCTGGTAAAGGAAAATACTGTAGTTAGATTGTTTTCCAGCAAGTAAAAACAGTTTTTTTTTAAAAAAAAAAATCACCCTTGGATTATTTTCATTTACCTTTTCAAATATTGTTATCTCAATTAAAATAAACTATTAAAATGCAACACACAAAACATTAAGATGAAAACCAGAAGTAATCCACTTAAATATAAACAGTGGTAAGATATCCAAACATTTTTTTTAAAAAAACCATGCTACTGGGTTCTGCCTACAGGCTGTGTAGCGGTGTACTGCCATGTCCCAAATGAATGAAAAGGAAAAATAAACCCCACCCTTGTAATGTAATGAATTGGAATTCTTACGCAAACTAAGGAGGCTTCTTTTGAAGTTCAAACGGATTGTTGTTACAGCTACCCAACATCGAAATCATTGGCTGGGACACTGAAAAACAAAACAAAACAAAATTCTGAATGTTGTGTAAATTGGCATCGCCTTTGTCATTTGACTGGAAAGGAGCACTGCAGAGACGGAAAATATATTTCACATATGTAGTTGGACTGAGGCTGTTCCTTTGCTTAGCTGTTTCTTTTCATTAATACATGCTATAGTGTATTACTTATATGGATAAGTTTGCCCAGAGGAAGTTGGTATGTGTTGACTCTTCTGATTATCCAGTGACACTCCCAAAGGATAATCAGTGCTGGAGATTCATTTGGAAGTTTGGTGATCCTATGCTGATCAATGGTCTAGTGCAGCAAGATCACCCACACAGATGTAGAAAGAAGTTTTGCATTCTTAGAGGACTCCCTAAGGGCACCATAATGAATCCTCTCCCTGGACCAAATAATATTGAGGGCATTTATTCTCTTCTACTGTCAGTCCTGTCAGTCCAGTCCTGATGAGCTTGTGATGCTCTCAGAAAGTATGATACTGATGTATTTTCTTTTCTGACTGATACAATACAGGTTGAATATCCTTTATCCAAAAATCCAAAATACTCCAAAATCCAAAACCTTTTTCTTGGGTGGGCTAAGATAGTGACACCTTTGCTTTCTGATGGTTCAGTGTGCGCCAACCTTTGTTTCAGGCACAAAATTATTAAAAATATTACATATAAATTTACCTATGCTATGTGCATAAGGTGTATATGAAACATAAATGAATTTCATATTAAACATGGGTCCCATCTCTCATGCAAATATTCCAAAATTTAAAAAAAAAACTTTCTGAAGCCTAAAGCACTTCTGGTCCCAAGCATTTCAGATAAGGGATACACAACCTGTACTTAGTAAAGATCTAAATAAGTTTATTAAAGGCACCAGATTCCATATGATATTGAAAGTAAGTAGTGTGAGCCCTGGTTAGTACAGGGAGGGTTAAAAGGAACATACCCTCTTAATGACTGCCTTGCAGCGGTAATGGGTTGGATGAGGGAAAATCGATTGAAGCTCAATCGAGACAAAATGGAGGTACTCGCAGTTACTGGCCCGAAACCAGTCTTGGGATTACAACTTCCGGTCCTGGACGGAATCTCACTCTCCCCACAGGACTCGGTTTGCAGTCTGGGGGTACCCTTTTTCCCGTCGCTTCACATGATTAGTCAGGTGAATGTGATGGTCAGGAGTGCCTGTTATCAGCTTCGGCTGATACGCCAGCTGCACCCTTTTCTGGAGATGAGGGACCTGGAAACTGTGGTGGACGCACTGGTAACCTCACGTCTGGACTTCTGTAATGTGCTCTACATGGGGCTACCCTTGTGCTTAACCCAGAAACTGCAACTGGTCCAAAATATGGCAGCCAGGATTGTGATGGGAACATCTAGGAGAGAGCACATTACACCAGAGCTTAAATCCCTCCACTTGCTGCCAATTAGTTTCTGGGCACAGTACAAGGTGTTGGTTTTAACCTTTAAAGCCCTACATGGCTCGGGTCCATCCTATCTGAGAAACTGCCTCTTCCCATATGAACCCCCCCCCCCCCCGCACACTCCGGTCCTCTGGGAGGAATCTGCTACAGCCCATGAAGACCAGGCTGGTCCAGACCTCCCAGAGGGCCTTTTCAGCTGTCACTCCCAAGCTGTGGAATGACCTGCCGGATGAGATGCATCTTATTCCATCCCTTGAAAGCTTTAAAAAAGCCCTAACGACACATCTCTTCTGGCAGGCCTACCCAGAAGATGTTTAACACCTCCTGACTCTGGTCTTGTGCGTTTCCACCTTCTCTCCAACGTGTCCACCCTATATAGCTAAGATCACTGGGCCAGAACCTTTTGTTGCTGTTTTAGCTTATTTTTGTTTAAATTAGCTATTTTAACTTTACTCTGATTTAATCCTATTTTAAGGGGGGAGCTGGGGAATGGGATGGGATATTTTAACTTGTATTGTTTTTTAACCTTGTTGTAACCCACCCCGATTGCTTGTTCAGAGGGGCGGGCTAGAAATAATAATAATAATAATAATAATAATAATAATTATTATTATTATTATTATAATATGTGAGGGCCTTCTCAGTGGCTACTCCCTATTCTTTTGTTGTCAGTTGAAACTGTTTTTGTTTTTGGGACCTGCTTTACAAGAAAAGAGCTTTTCTTAGTGCATTATACTGCATTTTATTTGATTTTAAATGATTATGGTTTAAATGTTTTAAACTCTATAGACAGACTCATGCCATTTTAAACATTTTTGTATGTTTTTCTCTACACACGTTTTTACTTGTCTTTTTTTAAATATTGTAAGCCACATTGATTCCTGACTTTGAGGGGAAAGGTAGTGTATAAATAAAGAAATACAATGCACTCCTGTACAATATAGTACAGGAAACTTCACATCAAGCATCAGAGCTTATTAGTTTTGTGATGTAGTGGTAGTAGAGAATTTTCCAGTTATTGCCCTACACTGTGCTTAGCTTGAGCCTTTCACTTTCCTGAGTGTGCTGTGAGTACCAGTTTAAGTTGGGGTCTCTTTCCCTTTTCCTTCTAGAAATGTAAATTGGTATAAGTAAAGAAATATCTAAAGATGGGTAGAAAAGGCAGGGAGTAATTGGAAATGTTTTTTAGAATGTGTTACCTTCAGCCAGGATTTTCAACTACTGGTATATTCCAATTTCTCTAGGAAGTGAAGTGGAAAACATGGTTGCCACAAAGTTGAATGGTTTTGTGTCATCAGATCTGAAGAGAACAATATTAACCCTGATTCTGACTGTGTGAGACTTATTTCTTTATTATACTTCCCAGTCCTCCCCGCCCCCAACATAGGCCCAAGGTAGCTCACAACATGATTAATGTTAAGTTAAAATATTGAAACAGGACATACTGTCTTACTATGCCACCTATCTATTTTTAATATGTTTACTACATTAAAACAACTGAAAAATTA
This sequence comes from Urosaurus nigricauda, assembly GCA_034509955.1. Classification (NCBI taxonomy): domain Eukaryota; kingdom Metazoa; phylum Chordata; class Lepidosauria; order Squamata; family Phrynosomatidae; genus Urosaurus; species Urosaurus nigricauda. The sequence continues at coordinate 97,401,206 of JAOEGL010000002.1, read as the reverse complement.
AAACCAGATTAAAACCTATTATCATCAAAATGCACAGACATACCAGCACAACAGTTAGAAAAATTCAATATGTAATTTGGTGAGACAGACCTTATGTAATCAGTCATTAAACACCTATCTAAACAGAAAGGTCTTTCCTTCTCTGAAAAGAGAATGCAGGGAGGATGCCAGTCTAACATCTCCGGAAAGGGAGTTCCAGAGCCTGGGGGCACCCTCTGAGAAGGTCCTCTTCTGTCTTCCCACCAGATGTACCTGTGGGGATAGTGGGAAAGAGAGAAGGGCCTCCCCAGCAGACCTCAGAACATGGGCTGGCTCATAACAGAAAATATGGTCCTTCAAAGGACCTGAACCATATAGGACTTTATGAGTATTTTTTTTTTTTTTTACTTTGAATTGTGCCTGGAAATGGACCAGCAGCCAATGGAGTTGTTGCAACAAGCGAGTTGTATGTTCTCTGTAGCTAGCCCCAGTTAGCAATCTCAGTTCAGCTCTTTGTACCAACTGAAGCTGGAGGCCCCATATAGAATGTGTTAAATAAGTCCAGCGAGGATGTAACTAAGGTGTGTGTCACCATGGCCAGATCTGATCTCTTAAGGAATGACTACAAGTGGCATACAAGCTTTAATGTGTAAATGTACTCCTAGCCACTTCTGAAATCTGAGCTTCCAGGCTCAGAGTTGAATCCAGGAGCACACCCAAGCTGCAAACTTACATCTTTGCATAACCCCATCCAGCACAGGCTGAATCCTTTTATCTGACCTGACGTTTGACTAACAGGACCAGCTCTGTCTTGTTTGGATTAAATTTCAATTTGTCCTCATCCAGTACATTATTTGGTTACAGACATAATTTAGTACCATTTAGGGATGTAGTGCTTTAGTGGTTAAGATGCCAATTCTGACAATTGTATGGTCGGAAGGTGGCAATTCGAGGCCTGAGTGCTGCATGATAGGGTGAGCCCCTGTCACTAGTCTCAGCTTCTGCCAGCCTAGCAGTTCGAAAGCATGCAAATGCAAGTAGATAGATAGGTATCACTTTGGTGGAAAAGTAACAGCATTCCATGCAGTCATGCTGGCCACATGACCATGGAGTCATCTTTGGACAATGCTAGCTTTTCCCAAAACAGCTTCCTTGGCTTTTGGTGGAAAAGAGTAATAGCGTTGAATGTCATCTGCATACTAGTAGTATGGTGTCATCTGCATATCTTAAATTGTTGATGTTTCTTTCTTCAATTTTCATGTCTCCTCCCTCCAATTCTAATCCTGCTTTATGTTTGATATCTTCAGTGTACAAGTTAAATGGATAGGGTGATAAAATGCAGCCTTGTTTGTTCATGGCTGCATGAAAGTCTAGCCTTTAGATGAGAAAAAGGGAAAGTGTGCCATGAAAACGCTTTTTTTGCGTTTTAGGGGAGAAGAAGCACCTTTAAAAAGGTGCTGGTTTTCCCACCTTCTTTTTTAAAAACTGCGGAACAGCACAGCTCCATCGAAAGGCTGTGGTGCAGCTGCTAAGCATTAAGGAAAAGGCAACTTCATGTCACACTTTCCTGCCAATCTAGAAAGCCCCTATGTATTTTAAATTGGTATATTTTTAATTTTATGTTTGGATGCTTATGTTTTTTATGTGTTTTAACCTTTGTGCTTAAATAGTTTTGTGTCTTATAATCTATATTGTGCTCCATCTCAAGTCTTGGGGAGAGGTATGAAAGATGATGATGATGATGATGATGATGATGATGATGATGATGATGTCATCCCTAATGTCCACTATACTGCTCAGATCATCTGCTGTACTACTCAGACAGGACACTGGGTTCAGTTCAGGCTGCATCTCGCTTCTTTATTAGTACAGATTGATTAGTACAGGTCTCTAACGTCAATGCTGGCAATCCAAAGAAGATCGTAGCCTTTCTCTTGGTTCCACAACTGTTGCAGGTTTGCTTGGTGAGGACACAAGAGAGAGAGCCTTCTCGGTGGCTGCTCCCACCCTCTGGGACTCCCTTCCATTGGAGGCTAAGGTTCTTCCCTCTCTGTATTCCTTTTTGTGGGCAAGCAAAGACATTTTTCTTTAACTACACCTTTAATGGTTAAGCAGGGAATATTTTTATTTGTGTATTCTATTTTTTTTTTACTTTTGTGTGGCTTTTAAATGATTTTGGAATGTTTAATGTGAGGGTTTAAAACTGTTGTTAAATGTTTATTGTAAACATTTTTCATTTGCTGTTTCTGGAAGCTGCCCTGGGCCCAGCTTTGGAGAAAGGCAGCATATAAATGAAGTAAGTAAGTAAATAAATAAATGATAGCCTCGGTGAGGCATTTTTTGTGAACCTTGTACAAGGCTTTGTAACCTTTGTTAGAGAATGAGATCTTTTTATGAAAATTTGCATATTATAAAGTATTCTGACATATTAAGATAGTGAATTATTGTGTTTGCTGTTACTTAGAAACATCTGGGTATATTATCAGGACACTCTTAAAATATTATAGCAACTATCAAGTGAAACAATAAATTAGGGAGTTTCAAAAGTCAAAAGGCATCTGACTATTACATTTGTTACATTTTCCCCCAATGCCAACTTCGAAGGCAGTGGCATGTAGGTACTGCATATGAAGAATAAGGGTGAGGCACATTAGAAATGTTTGTGGTTATCTGACTTCTTTAATTGGTACTGTGGCCAAAAATTTACAAGGTAACAGTCATAGAACGGGCAGATGAAACAACATCAAAGTTTGAGAGCTGAGTGCCCTGAGGAAATAAACAGCTAAATTCTTTAATGTATTCACTAGCCTAACTGGAGGAATCTCTTCAGTCTCAACATAGTGCCACACACGCTTACCTCGGCTTCTGATGATACAAAACTTTTAGCATTAGTTGCCAGGGCCAGCTCAAAACTATTTTACTCCCTTAAGCAAAGTGTAATTCTCCTCCTCCCAGAGTGTGGTTAACAACTGAAGGTAGGTAGGCAGTTAACTATTTTCTTCCATTTAATTAAATTTACTAAATGCATGCACTCTCCATGGCTGGCAAAAACTTATAGTAACTGAAAAGAAAAAGACATGTACGGAATCATTATATCAGGATATTCAAATATACCAACACAATCAATCAGAACACATTCAAACAAGTTTACAGTGCTCCACTGCTAAATGTGTTCATCTGGAAAAATTGCATCATACACCTATCGCTCCCTCTTTTTTTCTTAGCTAAAATGAAACTTGCTCAAAGCCTGAGAGAATAACTGTGTCTTCTCCTGGTCCCGAAAGGAATATAGTATGCTGTATGAGCCTCTCGATGTTTCCTGCTTAAAGATCTTGTGGACTGCAGAATCATTCCCCTATTCCATACCATGAGGATTAAGGGTTGACAGTTTTTATCCATTTTCTGGTATGAGATGAAGGAGAGGAGGAGAAGATGTATGTGTTTGTGTGAGAGAGAAGGAGAGAGAGAAGGGAAAGGTAGAGGGAAGAAGAGAAAGAATTCATCCTAAACCCAAAACCACATTGGTTGGGACATGGCTGTGTGTTATTTCTAAAGGATTTTCCTGTTTAGCCTGAAGGTCCTGGATGGCTTTCACTCCAGGCAGTCACCTGTGTGTTGAGTTGGCCTTGTTAGTTGCACACGCACACACATCCCCCAAAAAAGGAAAGCAAAGAATTGCTTTCTCTTGTTTTTGTACAATAATCTACTTACTGCTCAAAAGCAATTTTTGTCCCCTTGCATGCCCCAAATTGAGCATGTACTGTAATAGCTTTTAAGTTATGTATAACAATGGAAATCAATAGATACAGTATTATCCTATACTTCACATTTGCCTTATGACCTAAAAATGTGCAATGTGGTTTCTGAGTAACTGACTTACTGTAAGTCTCTTCACACCCAGATCTGCTGGTTCTGTGACTAATGCTATCTTGCATCGTGAAAAGTTTTTCCTCTTGTACAATAATTGTGGGAAGTCTAAAAAATAACAATAGACATATCTGTACCAGAAGTCACAGACCAAGTTTATTCCTATTAATATTGAAAAGATGTCACCTCCCTTTTTCCATTCACGTAGGTCGAAAACAAACTGCAGAAATATTCCAGTTTGATACTGCTTTAAATGCCCTATTTTAGAGCTAGAGAATCCTGGGAATTGTAGTTTATTGTGGCACCAGGACTCTTAGACAGAGAAGGCTAAATGTCTCATAAAACTACAGTTCCCAGAATTCTCTAGCATTGAACCAGGGATTTAAAGCGGTCTCAAACTGGATTATTTCTGCAGTGTGTTTTGGACCTTAGTTACATTGGACCTTAGATAACACTAGAAGGGTAAAAAGTCAAATGTTCAGCAACTAAAATAGATCCTACTGTACTGCTTCTTACCAGTTCATTTTGGGACTGTTTCTATTCTGGCCTATCACATTCAAATAATTGTCCTGTAAACATACACATATACTGTAAAATATCAGAGCTTTTCATTCTCAAATGAACTCATTTTCTCCTAATGCATTGTTTTCCAGTCTTTTCCACAACAAAATTCAAGCCATTTCCCTTTTACACATTTTGCCCAATTGACCTAATTTATCTGAACAATTTATCTAATTTACACATTTTCCCAATTGCCTGAAATGCGTTTCAGCATATTTTCCTCAGTTATGCTCATTTTTTTTTTTCTTTCTCAAAAAGACTTTCTGAGCTCACAAGTATGCCGATGCTCTAGTGAGCTATGTATTTTCTTGGAACAAGTCTCAGGAGGTGAGGAAGTGCAAATTTCATTGAGACTATTAACTCCAATGAAAAGTCTTTATATCATAATGCATAACATTCTAACTTCCATCTCTGACAATTGACAATGGGCAACTTCAACAAGGCTGGACGTCTCCTTTCAGGTTGGATAAGTGCTTGTGGGCTGCACCTCCCAGGGAAAGAACAGAACTTAGTCAAGTTTGCAAAATGAGGTGAAAAACCAGATTAAATACCATTCCATTTATATGAATTTTAAAATATTTAATTGTCATTTATTTACAAATAAAATTTGTCTACCTGTTATTAATAAACAAAATCCTCATGATCTACAGTATTTTTTTTATTAATTAGTCTTTGTAAAAATTAATATCATTAAAAAACCCCTACTTCTTGTTAACAAGCAAAAACTCCCACTCATACTACTACATATATATATATATATATATATATGCGCTATAGGATTGACTATTGAATATTTATAAGGATGACATTGACTATCTCACAAGGAAACTAAATATACTATAGTCAATGGCATTGTCAGTACCATAATTATAATGAGATTGGATATTTCATTGACTATAGTCCATTTAGTTCCTTTTTCCATTGACTTCAGTGCAGTTAGTGGTTTCTGCAATATAACCTTAAAAATCTGAAATCGTTGGGGCACAAATGGATAGCAGGATTGGAGAGGCACTGTAATTTATACTAGGAATGTAATTCTTCATTTTCTTCTCAAAGAAAACCATGGGTAATTTTAGTACTGTTCTTCCCATTGTGAGAAAGTTAGTGAAGCCTGTTCACAAATTGGGACTTGTTCTATACAAAATTATATTCTATACAAAACTAAAAAAGGTTGTTCAGTGCAGAAAATAATATTTCAACTTGCAAATACCTCTATGTTTGTATGCCTCACTTTGTTGTTGATTGTCTTCAAGTCATTTCTGGCATGTGGTGACCCTAAGGTGAATTTATCACAGGGTTTTCTGGGGCTGAAAAAAGGTCATTGAGTGATTTCTGTGGCCAAAGTGTGGATTTGAATCCTGATCTCCAGAATCCTAGTCCTATTCTCAAACCTCTACACCACATTGGTAAGTCCACCAAGCCTCACTGGTCACCAGTAAATAGTACTGGTAGTGACATAAAGGAACTAATATTACGAAGTCTTAAGAAGGGTCAGGGCACAAAATATATGTTAGATCATTGAACTGGCTTCCAGTAGGCTTCTGGAACCCATTCAAAAGTTCAGTAATTACTTCTAAAATTCGAATACTGTTTATGTATAGTATATTTCCCTCATATAATTTATTGTCCTCTAAGATCAGCTCCTTTTGTGTATGTGTACACACATTTCCAGAGTCAAGGACTGTGAGAGAATTGGGCATAGTTTTCCTAATAGTGTTACCTCGTTGTGGGATTCTCAATGTAGACATTATTGCCAAATTATATTACCCCTTTGCTCATGTTCCAGCAGAAGTGGAATACAGACCTCTCCCCTTTATTTGCTATGACCTTTATGTGCCCTTTGCTAATGCTGTTTTCTAACCTGTTTTTATTAATTTATTGGCTAGGATTTTTTTTTACATTATTTATTCCTTTGGGTATTTTGACAAACTGTATAAATGGCAAATAAATGCAAATTTAAATAAATTTAACAACATTGTGTAACTGCTTGGGAATGCTGAATACTCGGTGTGATGAAAATGAGTATGCCAGCATAGCTGAAGATTGAAACAGAGTGGTGATTCCTGCAACACTGTCTAGTCATGGCTCATTTGTTACATAATAAGTGTGTCCAGACTTATATGCAGCACATGTGTGAATGAAGTGATGAAGAAAATATCACTAAGAGAAAGAAGCTGTTTTAAATTGACAGGTATGCATTATTAATTCCATTGGAAATTGTTTCATTAAACACAAAGGAATATTGTTGTTTGTCATTGTTTGTGATGTTCATTTATATCCCATCTTTTCTGCAATACTGGGACCCAAGATGGCTTACAAATTATTAAAGCCAGGCAAAACCACTGGTGAATCTCTCTCTGTGTGTGTTATTTTCAAACCAATTAAACAATCTATAGAGTTAAAACATTTAAAATTCATTTTCAAAAAAATCAAGAAAACAGCAGACCATTGTAAGCTCACCATATTAAATTCCCCAAAGTCTGATGGAATAGGAAGGTTATCACTTATTGGCAGAGAGAGAGAGGAAGGCAAGAGGGGGATTTCCAATGTCTAGGGCAGCCATCAAGAAGGCCTGCTCCCTTGTTACCACTAAACATGCCTGTTTAGTTGCCACTAAACATGTCATGTCTAGGACAGAAGGGACTCTTGTGCAGATCTTTAAAAGGAAGAAGGGAAGGGAGGGGGAAGAAATGTTGCAGCATAGAATCATAGAATCAGCATCTTTCAGACTAACTAGTTTTTATTTTGGCATGAGTTTTTCGAGATTTATGCAGCAAGAGACTAACATGGCTACTTCTTTGAAAACTACTTGTGAGGTCTTTGAAGTTAAAGAGACTCTTTTCTCATGGTACTAGACATCTGAAGACTGAAGGAAAGGCAATTCCCCCATATTTCAGCATGATCGTTTAAATTGCAGTCAGCAAAAGTTTGGTTTCTTAGAGTGCAAGGCCACTGTGTCTTTATTTATTCAGTGTAGGAAGCTGAAAAAGAGAGTACCCTGTATTCCTAACATTACAACAGAATGGCTTAAGAATGAGTAACTTTGAATCCCATTAACTTTTTGCAAATATATGGAGTTTTGACTAAAGGTGGACCTTTAATTATCTTGACATGCCTGTGGTTCTTGATGCTACAGGATAGTTGCTTCACAATGAAATGCAAAATATCTTTTGAAACAAATTTCCAGGAAAAGTGAGTATCTTTGTCATTAAATTTTGCATGGCGGGTAGTGAACCATAGCATCTGCAGTGTCTGCGTGTGTTTCTTTTCATGGCAACCTCACAGGTGAATCAAGGAGCCAGGCTTAATCTGCTGTTAAAGATTTAGATGATTAATCTGCTCATTAAGTCAAATTAAAGCTTGCAGCCCTGCTTTTCACCCATTCAGTGTTTAAAACAGGAGTCTGGTTTCAGTAAATGATCAGTTGTAGAACTTGTTTGGATCTCAACAAGAAATGATTGTAATAACATTAGTGGTAAAGCAAAGTATGCGTAAGGCAATTTGTTGAGTGTCTACATGTAACTATCAGTTTATTCCACAAAATGCAGGTTCATTCATATCCCATAGCAGTTGTTTAATCAGAAAGAGGGAAGCATTATGTCTCAGTTCATTTAAGTGAGCATAGGTTGCAAATAATTTGTAAGTTGACTTGACTGTGCTTAAGCCTATGATGATTGAAATGATCAACTCAGGATCATGCTACATTAGTCTTTTTCCTATTTCCCCCCATTATATCTTAATCATAAAGTATGGCAATCTGAAGTATGTCTGTGATTTTTCATAGTGAAAAAGTAGCTGCAGAAATATATTTGTTCATGCACAACTGCATTTCCATCTGTGTAGTAGATAATAATAGCAATATGATGGTAAAATTCCAATTTCTTTTTATTGTGTCATTGGAGAACCTCTGTGCATACAGTCAGCTTACAGCCCAATCCTACATATATTTACCTAGAAATAAATTCCACCAGGTTTTTGGGGCTCACAGTTACCTGAGAGGAAGTGTCATTGCACCAATGGGACTTTTAAGTAGAGAGAGGCAGGGTTACACTGTATGTCTCATTATTCCTAGAGTACACATAGAAAGGATTAATGAAGAAATCATGCCCTTTTAATAACAGTAAATCTTTAATTCCAGGCAGAATTAAGAACATTTTCTTTATTAATATGTTAAGATGTAGCATTTATTTAAAGAAGAAAAAAAATACTCAATCATAATATGTATGCCTTTGCAAAATAGTATAATACATATTATAATTGTAGTTTCAGATATATTTACACATAGGTACAGTTGTGATACCTTTACCAAATAGGCAAGAAAGTGGCAAAATATGTGCAAGAGAATATGAAATGATAAAAGTGCATTTAATTTGATTCCTAGTGGCGCAGGGGTTGTGTGTGTTTTGATATAATGCTGAAGTATATGGTGGTTTGCTTTGACAATGAGTGTTGTTGTTGTTCTTGTTTTGGAAGATACCCAGATCTTGTTTACATAAAATCAAATAAACTGTACTTTGGTTCACCATGCTTTGTTGATGTCCCCAGTCTCCTCAATGTATCCTGGTTCTGTAATAAACCAATTTGAAGAGAAGGTAGAAGGAAGATTGCAAAAGTTAATTCCCATAAGGCTAGTGAAAACACTTCAGTACTTAGGGCTCCCACAAGAGTGTCCAGTATTGTTTGTTAAGTCTAAGCAATACTGTTTTCACCAGGCATTTTTAAAATAAAGATAGCAGCTCTTTTATTCTTGGATCACTGCCTAAATATATCTGTTGTCTATCTCTATTGTTTGATGCACTTCTTTCCCCTACTAATGTACCTCTGTTAGAAAGTGAGGGTGCAAAGATGTGAATGGCTAGTATTGTGTCCTTTTCTGGAATATATGTCGCCCCCCCCCCCCAGTGTTTTGAACTGTTTAAAAATTGTGTAACACTAATTTAGGATCTTTAACTGAGGTTTGTGCCTTTCTCTCCAAGTGCACCAGCTCCCTCTGGATCAGAGACTTTTTGTGCCTTACAGCAATCTGACAGAAGGAAGGGGGGGGCAACGATATTGTTCCCAACTTTTTTCTAAGAAGTCAGATTGTTCCGTTATAGTTTTTATAGTGATTGTTCACTTATCTTGGTAATCTTATTGGAGCACTTGAACATGCAAAGCTCCATAGCAAGCTTCCTCAGTTTGCAAGCTTGTGTTATTATTATTATTATTATTATTATTATTATTGTTATTTCCTGCTCTTTCCCCAAAACTGGGATTCAAGGTGGCTCACAACTTTAAAAAAAAAGTACAATTAAAAGCATATCAAATGGTACATTAACATAGAATCCAATTATTTCAATATCAAAACAAATTACATGTTAAAAAGCATTAAATATAATTAAAAATATAAAAATGTTAAAAAATACTTTAAAATAATACAACACCCCAGCCCATGCTTTAAAAACTTTCTCTTTTAAATGCCTGTCTGAACATGCAGGATTTAGCCTGCCGGCAGAAGGCCAACAGAGGAGGGGGGATTCTGTCTATATATGTGTGTGTGTGTGTAAACTGTGTTCAAATTGGCCTCAAATTATGGTGACCCTATAAATTACACATCTCCAATACACCTTGCCCTTAATGGCCCTATTCAGGTCCTTCAGACTCAGGACTGTGGCTTTCTTTCTTCTTCTTCTTCTTCTTCTGTTTTTTAAAAATAATTTTTAAGAAAAAAATTCTTAAAATTTCAAATCATTCATGCATTCCATCAACATTTAAACATTCTTAAAACATCTCAATGTTTCACAATATCAACATTACACAAAACAATTTGAGTTGTGAATGAATCGCTACAATATGTTCATATGAAACAAGATAATCAGAGTTTAATACATTTCCATATTATTCAGTGGGCAGCAATGAGCGTATGTTTGCATCAGTGTGTCTGTGACTGCGCACCATTGAACAGTGTTCCAATGTGCAGATAGCCAGCCTTGCAGGCCTACAGTATTTTACTAATGGGACCATCTGGATCAAGTCATCTAACTCACCCACCATATGAATGGGAGGGGGAATAGATAAAGACGGGGACTTACTGTATTACTAACTTAGAAATACTTTCTAAACCATTTGCTCCAGCATGAAAGTGCATGAACAACATGGATTTGTCTTCAGATAAAAACACCACTTAGGCCAACAGTAATTATCTTATTGGTGGCATCCAGTAAAAGTCAATTCCAATTTTTAATCAGGACAACATGATTCATTGGAAAATATGATAATGCTGTGTCAAATGGAAGGCAGTAGGAAAAAAGAAATATTATATTGCAGGCAGATCACTTCAGAGGAAGCCACAGCCCCGAGTTTGCAAATTTTGAGCAGGGCAGATGATGCTTGGGGCTCTTGGTCACCATAAGTGGTAGCTGACTTGATGGCAAATGAATACAATAAATTTGGGGTCTGAAAAGCAAGTTCATTGTCTGAACAAACAAAAGCTATTTTTCTTATTAATAGCTTCTTTGGATCTACTGAACTCCATCTATGTGACAAGTTTCTATTGGTTCCACTTTTGACCTCTTAAGTTTCTATTCTGATTCCACTTGTGCTTTCCTACATTCCACCAGACTTTCTCATTGACCTGCTTAATTTACATCAGTGAGCTTATGAAATGGGCTTCCCTGACCATAACCAAGTTGCTTATGGAACTCTTTTCCCAGCTTTTTATTGACACAGGAAGTGTTTCAATTGAAATAGGAGGCAGCAGGATTTGAATTGTACATCAGGATCCATTTTTTGTTCTCATAGGAGTTTATCACACGGAGGTCCATGTGGAATTCCACTTCCGTAGCACCATGGAGAATCACAACCCTGGCGCTTAGGTGACTTTCTGTCGCTTTTCACAGTATTGTCTTTTAATTCAGTGCTAGTTTGTTTTGGATCAATACCAGGGCATGGTTTCCTTGGTGTGAAGATGAGATGCTTTAATACTTTAGAATTAAATGTTAGTTTGATTTTTGTTAGCATTGCTGAAGAAACAATATGTGTGTTAAAAATTATTCTCTCTCATTATGACCTAATGTGCACTGCAGAAATAACGCAGTTTGACACTGCTTTAACTGCCATGGCTCAATGTTATGGAATTCTGGGATTTGTAACTTTGTGACCTATTTAACCTTCTCTGCCAGAGGGCTTGGATGCCACAACAAACTACAAATCCCAGGATCCCATAGGATGGAACCACAACTGTTAAACCAGTGTCAATCTGCATTATTATTGCAGTGCAGATTACACCATGTCAGCACTATTATAAAGACTTAGGCTCGATATAGATGGCCCAAAAGGGCCACCTCCATGCCGTAAGTAGAGCTGGGGAGAGCGCAGCACCCACAATCTCCCCAGCCCTAGTGCGTATGGACGGTGCCATTTTGAAATCACGCTGTCCATACGTGTGCACGTTGATGACGTCATGGTGCATATGCCATGTCCAGATAGGCTGGTGAGCGCCTGATGTCATGGCACCGCTGGAGGGCACCTAGGGCGCCCTTTCTACGGTGCAGAAAGGAGCTCCAAAATGAGCTCCTTCCCAGCAAGCACTTGGTTCCCGTGACAACCAGATTGCTGTGGGAACGAAGGCAGATTAAAAGGGCCCAAGGCCCCTTTTTCCTATGGCTCCACTGGTCGGGGTGTCTTTTTGGGCATGAAGCCCCAAGGACACCCCTTTCCAGGCCACGGAGAAGGGGCGTTTTGCTCCTTTCTTGCAGCCTGGAAAAGCTGCGGATTGGAGCCTCTGGGGCTGCCAGTGAGGCTGCCCTGGCTCCAATCCAGCGCTCAAAGGGTCTGTAAAGCCCCATAGTATACTGTGTCATAGAAGGAAAATTATATTAAGATGTTCTTATTAATTCTTAAAATGCAATTATTTTTTCTAATTTTTTAAAATAATTGTTAGGTATTTATATAATATTCTGGAATAGATTTATATTTTTGTTTAAAAGAAGGCAGTTGGTAGGCAGGTTTGTATGAGATTAAGGAGGAAATAAGTGTTGTTCCCCTTGCCAATTTTACTACTGTGTCTGTGGTAAAAGGACTATTGTTAAAAGCAAAGGATGGGTAGCATTAAAAATAATTAAAATATTGATTGTTAAATCCTTATTGTCTTTAAAAAAAAGCAGGCACCAGTACCCTTGTGCTATATATAATTATAGAATAATACATTTTGCTTCACTTTTAATAAAATTATGGAATAATATCAAAATGTTGACACAACTGAATGCTAAACTTTTGCACAAGAATATCTTAATATATATTCAATTTGTGCACGTAGAATTAAAGCAAGAAGAAACAATTATTTCATTATCCGCACATGAGTTAAAATAAAACGTAGTGTTGAAGAAGACATACCCAGGATAGATTTGAGAGGATAAACTTTGTATTCTGTTTCCATTCACAGGATTGCACAGGCTTTTTTTTTTTTTTTTTTTTAAATGCTTTCCAAGTCAGAGTTAACTTATCCTACATTGTGGGCTTGTTCATGGCTTGTAAAGAATCCAAAGGAATTTGTAATGGGCTGTGAACAATGGATTGCAGTAGGGGGTAAAAACAACAAAAGGAGATGGAAGGAAAATTGCCTAATTAGACCCAGCACTACTTCTGGAAACATTAAAAAAGGATCAGCAGAGATCTTAAGAAAAAGAGAGGAGTGAAATACTCTGCAATTGCTGCCTCATTCCCAAATACTCTGATCCAGTCTTCTTCCAAAGGGCATTGCAGTTGGCTTAAATTCATGAACAAATAAACTTCTTAATGATATTAGATCACTTGTCTTCACGCAGGTGATAGTCCAAAAACAATGCAGAATTTCATCTAAATTTTCCTTCTGGGATGTCAATTTCTGTGTCCAGCACTCTGCCAAATTTACATTTAAACCACTGTTTTTATTTGTACATAAGAAGAATTCATTTTCTAGCTGGATTTGGGTTTGTTTTGCTGTAGCGGGAATATCTTCTCAGAGGCAGATTTAACAACAGCCTTAACTATTGACAGGAAAAGAAAAAAGTCCTATGTATCTTTTTTTTTAAAAAAAAAAATGTTTTAAATATTAGTTAAACCCCTCTTCAATCTAAGGATTTCCAGGTGAGTTACAACAATGGTGACTTAAGAACAATACAGTAAATAACCAGTAAACAGTAATTAAAAAATTCAGACACATGATAAATTAAAGCCCAAGTGAAATAACTGCAAGTGAGAGACCAGGGAAAAGAAAGCAGGTTTGGTATCGGGAGAAGCAGCTTGGGAGGGACTATCCAGTCTGGGACCACCAAAACAAAGGGCCTGTCTCTGGTGAATAACTGCTTCTCCTTTAAGAACTGTGCAAATGTAGAGCATAAGCAGTGTCATGTAGAAGAACGTGGTCCTTAGAATGCCCAGACATATATATGGAGATAGGATGTAGCCACTTGTTATCAAGATGACCAGACATTCTCCTTTTCCAGGACATGTCCTACATGTCAAGCCCTTCTGTACAGGAGCAATGTCAAAATATCTTCTATTTTGAGCATGACTAAGAAGCATGAATTTACATTTATATGAGTGTTTTTAGCTTTTTTTTTGGTAATGTCCTGCATTTTTCTTGAATATCCTCCATTTTGTAGGGCCTTTTCCTCCTTTGCAGTTATGATATCTGGTCATTCTTCTTCCTATGAAAGTTCCTTCTACTTGCTCAGTTGATCCATCCATCCATCCATCCATCCATATGTTAATTCATATCCTGGATATGGCTTGAGGCAATACATGTGGCCTCACTGCCCACAACCCTCTTCTCTCCTCCACAACCCTCTAAGGCAGGTTAAAATTGGTGACTGACCCAGAGTCCTTCAAGAGAGCTTCAAGACCTAGTAGGGTTTGGACCCTAGGTTTTTATTCCCCTCATTCAACAGTCTAATGGCTATACCACTTTGGCTGCCCATAGCTCTGTGGCATAATGTGGAATTGTATGACTTTACTCTTCTTCTCCAGAGAAAAAGGCTGAGAGGACTAGTTGTGGAAGGAACTTGGGATGCAATTACACTGTAGAAATAATGCAGTTTGACACCACTTTAAGTGCTGTAACTCCACTTTATGGAATCCTGTGATCTTTAGGTCTTTAGCCAACTCTGCCTATCAGTGCTGGTGGCTCACAAAATGACAAATCCCAGGATTCTGTCAAATGGAGACATTATATCTACAATGGAACTATACCTTTAGTTGGAATCCTTTTTGCAGACGTTCAAATAAGAGTTGTAACTTGGGGTGGGGAATGAGGAAATTTCACCTCCAAATGAGGATAATTTCTAACATTCCAGAGACCAACAGGTTGAAAATTATTCACATCTAGAATTCTTCTATTTGATGTATGATCATTCCCTTGGTAATTTTTCATGCCCTCCCCCCCATTTTTTTAATGGCTAAATTAAAATGCAGTGATATAAATTTGGAGAGGGAAGGAAAATTTCATTTGGGAGAGGTCATTATATTTATTTGGGAGTGGTGACAATACCCTCATCTTCATGACCCCAGTACCTGCTTCCCTGGATGAAATATACTTATCTTCACAGATTAAAGAGACATAACTGCTTCACATCTTACTTTTCTCAACACATAATAATAGAACCCTTCTGTTTCTGTGACAGGAAGAAACTAACAGTTTCACTGAGATTTCTGGAGATCTTTTGTGAAGGGAGTATAAGCGATTTATACTGTCTATGCATCATTTGCCATTGGAAAAAGGAAAGAGTCAAATGCATAACATATAGCTTAACAGCTCTTGGTCTTGAACTTGTTACATTAAATTAGTCGTGACATCTTTAAACCTTAATTGTGGCATTTGAAGATATTTGTTTAAATTGTTGAGACCAATACTGTGTGTGTAACCACACTTACTTGGAAATATGCTGTATAGGCAAAACAGTCCAATTCATAACATATAAAGAAAAGTATCACTGTGTTCATTCCATCTTATTCTAAATATGTATGTATAGAGTGAAGTCTAATATCAGTGTTTGAAAAAAATATTAAAAATGAAAGTTCTTATGAGAAGCTTTCTTCAGACTCTAAATTTACTGAATTTCTGATGTGGCCTTTTTGAAAAGGGATTTCCCACCTTCCCTTCTTTTTGACCAAACTCCTATTATTGGCTCTAATTCAAGCTACTATAATGAAATATAAGACAAGATGCAATTCAAGGTAAGACAGTTTATTTCATTTAAAAAATGTAAGAAAAGTTGCATTTTCATTGCATAAAAAGCATTAATAAAAGAGTGGGCAGCTCTATTCTGTTAAACCACATTTATTGATTCATCACCACTGAGGTACATGGTTTATGGACAAATTGTGTCAGCCATTGATTGACCTACAAGGAAATATAAAACTTACTCCATTGCTGTCCTATCTCAGTGTTTGCAGGTGAGTTTTTTTAAAGCTTACGTTGCTACCTTCACATTAAGGAGGCACTAGATTAAATAAAATTGGTATGATTCCTCAAAAAGAAATAGTAATAATATTTTAAATGGGTGACATGACTGCTATAAAACTGGGCCCCAAACAGAAATCAGGGTAAATTATATTTCTTTCAAAAAAGAAAAACCACAAAAAACTCCATAGTATATTTTCAAAAGTTATTCAAAGCATTTATACAAAAACAAAAGAATACATAGGTACAACAGCAGGCACAGGCTATTTAACATTAGTCTGGTTTTAATTATAGTGGCAACATTAAAGTCAAATAGTAATTTAAGATCTGATTTTATGTTCCAGAATGCATATTATATGGGGTAATTTTGAAATGTAGTCATACACATGTAGAGGTGTTGAGACAAGATCTAGAAATACTTTTGTCTTTTTGGACGTGATGCTGATACCATTTTAATGGGAATTAAGCTTCTCTGGATTAGCACAAGAACTGTGAAAACACTCAACAAAGCAGTTCTTAAAATGATGGATCAGATCATGAAATCTGTCTCAGCAGCTGTTTCCTCTTCTACATCTGCCCTAGTTTTGTGTGTGTGTTACCGTATCTTCATTTGCCTCTGTTCAAGAGCACAGATAAAAAAGACAAAATAAGGCTTCAATGGGACATAACCTTAACCTGCCTGTTATCTAAATGTAAATCACTCTGTTTCATTGGGAATCATTAAAAAAAATTGCATGTTTGTGTGATAGACAGATACATAAACAGACAGAGAGACAGATGGATAGCTTTGACTGGAGGAAGAACCTTAAAGGTACAAAAGTTCATAAATAATGGAAGCAAACATACATGCACTGAGTCACACACACATACACACACTACAACACCAAAAAAGCGCAAACAAAACCCAACCCAGGACTCTAGTTCTGATGACAATCTGTCAGTGCCTTAGAGCTTGTGTCTTTGCTGCAGCTCACTGAATGTTTTATTTTTGTTATAATTACAGTATCTTGCCTGCACTTTGTCCCTCTGATCCTTTGTTAAAGCCCAGATCACTGTGTGCAGACTGTGCTTGTAGGTGTGATTTATTGAGTGACAAGTAGCTGTAGGGTAGAATACACGCCTCTGTACCTGAGTAAAGTATTAGACTTCACAGAGCAGTGGGGTGGGGGCTGGGGAGATGAGCAGAAAAGGCAAAGAGCACTAACACAGCAGCTCCTGGATACAGATCAGACGAGAGGTTCTGCCACAAATCACCTAGAAACATGTCAGACGCTGCATGTTTGTTGTTTTACACTGAGGGCACAGCCGTAGTCCAAAAGTATTGATTCTTTCCTTTGTTCGGAGACAGAAACTGTCAGCTCTTGCAGGCTGACCTTGGTACAGCTCCGACAACTATTCCCCACCCTGCCTACTAGACGAACCCCACAGGAAAAGTCCAGGGAAGAAATGCCAATGTCCGCTTCACACAAACAGAGAGAGGCCCAAGCCCCTGGAGCAAATTCAATTCTTGAACACCCCACCCCATGCCTGAAATTTTCAGGAGAAATTCAAGAGAAATAATAATTCAAGAATTCAAGATTACTTTAAGAAAGCCCACCAAATATATGAGGGGGGGGGACCTCACTTCATTTGAACAAAGAATAAAACAGTGTTTTCCTTCTTCTCCTTCCATGGCTCTTTTTAAAGTGATTGGCAAGGGGAAATAGGAAACAGGCCCACTTGTGCTAATCAGAGTCAGGAATATTTCAATAGGATTGCAATTATTTGTGGTGATCTAATAAAATGTGCACATAAAAACATGACCACATTTCTGGGAATATTTGTGTTAAAGGTCTGAACTTTTGGTTGCCTTTTTATAATACACAGTGGCGCATATGGGTTCTTCACGGTATACTTGCCGAGTTCAATTTTCCTACTTCTTTATTTGATTTTTTTAAAAGTTATTTAAGTTACAGATTGCAGTGAAAAGGTTATATAAGCAAAGCTTAATGGTCCACCATCATCTGGCCAAATTTTGACAAAATTATTTCCCTGTAAATTGAAAGTGATAATAATTCAAAAAATAATTCAGAATTGGCTATATTTTGTCACTTTTTTTTTTACAGTTTCCATTGTTGTTTTGGTGATAGATCTATCCATCTGTTTTCAGTGGGTGAAAGCTGCCATTATGATACACCAACACCATACTTTAGTAATTTATTAGTTAGTGATTTTTCCTCTTTACAATGGGTATTTTTTGAATGTCAAACTCATTTCCTTATGCTTTCCTATTTTTAAATAACAATTTAAAATGTCAGTTTTTCCATATGTATGATTATTCTGCAAGTTGATTCATGTTTTACAGATGAAAGAGCCCTCATGTCTTGGTATTTTGAGTAAGCTCTGACCTAACCAGAGGTTGTAAACTCATGTTAGACAGGGGAAACTTGTTATATACATTAACAATGGCTAATTATCCACTCAACACATAGCATCAGGTCTCCTATTGTAATCAACGGTAAAATGTATATTTTCAGTAGATCAAAACTGTTTTTAAGGGGAAAATATTGAAACAGTAATTTTGATCATAATACTTTTAATAAATTAATGTCAGCTTTAATTTGATTAATTTATTAAAAAAAATATCTATACCCCACTGTTCTATTTAAGAAACAGCAAGAGTGACTAATACTAAGATTAAAAGCAATCCATTACTATGTACAGTGACAGAGCAATCAACTGGGATCCAGCTGATAGGGAGACAAAGTAAAAGTGAACTGTCGGTGCTGATCTCCTACTTAGCTTATGCTGGCAGGATGAACATGGAAAGGTGGCTCTATTTTTTGGCCAGCTCAAGAGCAAGTTTATTTACTTCATTTGGAGGAATATGTCAGGCAAACAAGAGCGCTTGCATCTTGTAGGCCCATAAATTTCTTTGTAGTACCTCAACACACCCTGGAGTGCCTTGTTTTTGCTCACTCCACTATTGGAGTACAGAAAAGGAACAACAACAGTGTGTTGTTCTGAAACTGTTGGCTGGGCCTCTCTCTCTCTCTATGTTGATAGAACACAGAAAGAGAGAAAAGATCCACAAAATCCTATGTCCCCTAAGATGTGTTTTCCAGAGGCTTAGGAGTGTATCCTTAAGGAACAACAATATGAAAGAGACAGGGACAGTAGATCAAAGCTCATAATTTTATGGGAACAAAAAAGTCTGTTTTAAAAAAAATCTTCACAAGATAACAGAAGGCCAGGAAAGAAGAGAGAGGCAGACCACATTCCAAACAAATTTATCTTTGTTCCTACCATTTACAGTTCAGATGCAGGAGGGATTTGGAGAAGAGTCACCCCAGCAGATCTCATTGAGTAGCAGCCATTTATTTTGATTGTAAACAAAGAACAGTTTTTACAGTGGTGTGAAGAAAAGAAATAAAAAATTGTTGTTTTTTTTAAAAAGGAAAGACATCAGCTCTGCTATTACTATTTTCCCTAAACCATTAGTTCTTGGAATGTTAGACCAAAACCTTTGTCAGATGGTGATGAAGATAATGATGACAGATTGTCAGTATTGATGATGATGCTGATGATGACTGACAAATACTCAAACTGAATATTTCCTTTTGAGCCAAAAAAACAAAAACAAAAACAAATAAGTGTCTTTTTATCAAGAAGAGATGGAGTCATGGAACACACCTTCCTGAATTTGTTCATTAGATCAGAAATATACTAAAATGATAACAACATAAAAGGAGGAAGGTGCTATGTTAGGTTTTTTTCAGTGTGAAAAAAATGCCACAGCATGTTAAGAATTGAAATAGTAAACATCACATTGCAGTGGAGAGGTGCAGAAATTAATCTAGTTTTGGAGGATAAAACTGAGTGAGGAAAATAAAATGAAAATCTAGAAATTCTAATATACAGGCTGAGTATCTCTTATCCAAAATGCTTGGAACTAGAAGTTTTTCAGATTATGGATCTTTTTGAATTTTGAAATATTTGCATATACATAATGAGATAGCTTGGAGATTGCACTCAAGTTTAAACATGAAATTCATTTATATCTGATATATACCTTATACATGAAGTCTGAATGCAGTTTTATACAATATTTTAAATATTTTTTCCCATGAAATAAAGTTTGTGTACACTGAACTATCAGAAAGCAAATGTGCCACTATTTCAGCCACCTATGAAAAAGTTTTGGATTTTGGAGTATTTTGGATTTTGGATAAGAGATTACTCAAACTGCAGTTAGGTGAAAACCTAAATCTCAATTATACATACTGATATCTGGCTTGGCAAATCGAGTAATAGGGATTGCCAGCCCACCAGTTCTTCTGATAATAAAATAAACCACTAGGCTTGCTAGATTCCAGATGTGAATGAGGGGACCATTTTGGGGAAAAACTTTGGGGTGGGGACATCCTTATGTTTAAGACTCCACATGATTCTTCTTCAGAAGAAGAACCAATATCAATTGCCAACTTGCTGTTTTTCCCTCTCATATAAAACTATTGTTAGAACACTAAAATGACCATATGCATACTTTTGCTTTTAAGGGGCCAGCGGGAAGGGACATGACTTATTCTGGTACAATATAAAAAGTAACACAGTATTTTTTTTTCAGTTTGCTCTTGAAATACATCCAGGAATCTAACCATTTTATGTAGTGAGGATATCCCCCAATACATTACTGAAACTTGAAATAAGTGCCACGGTATTTTACTAGTCAGGCTAGTTAAACCCCCGACTTCATCCTGGGGACTTTGGCTTCAGTCTTGAATTTCTTGATTACTCATAAGCCATCACACTGTGGTACAAATTGAAATGTATTCATATTGAAAAAGAGAAACAAATGCACACAAAACGCACAACATGATGCTCACAGAAAATGGCAAAAGTGGCTGATCCTGCTTGAACAGCTATGGTATTTGAAGCTCTTAATATTAGTTTAGAAATTTTAAATAGGACATTCATTGCTTCTCGGCCTTTTAGCTAAGATCAAGTGTAGAAATTTTAAATAGCACATTCAAAATAGACACACTTAAATACTGACTATATATAATGTCCCTTCTATCTCACCTTGGTCTAGATATATTGGGATTGGTGGAAGGCTTTCCTCCCCCCCCCATTCTTTTCTTTTGTGTGTGTGTGTGTTATTCAGGCTCTCTGAAGTATTCACAGTATTCAAACATATTTTTCTGATATGTTTGCATATTATCATCTCCACCTTCTCCTAGCAAATTTATTTTTTTCAGGATATCACAGGCTGAGAGTCTCTGACGAGTGTATCCTTTTAATATGTACTTTCTCTGGACAATCTGTATTGTTGCCCAACCATGAAATAATGAGACTAGAAACAATCAGTTGGATTAAATAAGGGCCTTTTTATTGATCTATAACCTATTTAACTGCTTGAGGCATGGGAATAAGCAAATTAATAAACAAGGCGGGGGGGGGAATCAACCTGGTGTGGGTCCAGTTGAGGCCCAGATGTCAACCTCTGACACCTTAACAGCTATTTGGGCAAAACACCAGAACCCAAGAGCAATCCAAAGAGATTGATTACTATCTCAGCTAGTCATCTTTGGAAGCCAAAAGGCCGTGACTTTAGAGGAGATCAGCCCCAAGGATAGTTTCATTCCCACAGCTTTTGCTGAACAGTTTGGGGACTGACTGTTGCTGAACCATGAAATAATGAGCCCAGACACAATCTGTTGGATTAAACAAGGGCCATTTTATTGACCTATAACCTATTTAGCTCCAAAACTACCTCCCTCCCCAAAGGGTGCGGTTGAAGCCATGAAATTTGTGGGCAACCATTGACTCCCAAGCAGGGATTACCCAGTATTGACATTCATCTTCTGTGAAACTAAATACCCAATACCCCTACCAGTACCAAGCACAGGTGCCAATGCTGATGTCTGCAGTGCAGGATGGCTCCAGATGCCCCATGACCAACCCTGTACTAGAGGACCTACCACAAAATGAGTGAGACCCCCTGTGGGAATATGTGTCATGAGTGAGATCCCCATGTGAAGGTACATCAGAGTCACCTGGTGTATTATACAAAACCTCTCTCTTGTCACCAGTGGTATTAGGTTGTGGATCCCTAGCAGTGGCACTGGTTGGCATGTTCACCTCATCCTCTTGGGAAAAGTTATCTAGGGCTTCAAGACAAGAAAGAATCATTTTTATTAAAAAATTGTGTGACATCCTTTTTCCCTCACCAAACTGTTGCCCCCTTGCTCTACTTGTCAGCTCCTTTCAAGTTCCTCTGTATTCACCAATATGGCCACTCTCTCTGAAGAAGAGGAGGAAACAGGTGTGTGTGGTGTTTAACAGGTTGTTTCTTAGCAGGATCTTCCCATTTGGCTGAACTGGAACCTTTTTTGGGAGCCATTAGTACCAGCTTCCAATTAAGCACAACTTATCTGCAGATTCCAGCATCTGTGGACGGCAAGCCCCTGGTGTGTGTCTGTGTGTACGCACAGCTATTGGGGACTGTTTTTTGATAGCAAAACTGAATTGGGACCCGTCTATGAATACATACGTAAGAGTGCCTGGAGAAATTTTGCTTGGATACTATCAAGTTCAAAGTTGGTAGCTTCAGTCTAGATAGCTGTTGCATGGAACAGTTTAAATGCAGTCTTAGCATATGTAAAAACAGGATAAAAACTGGGAAAAACCATAAAAGTCAATTGGGCAACTAAAATAGCCCCTGCCAAATGACACAAAATGGCAGCTACTGCATGAAAATAGAGACCTAGCAAGCCTGTATGAAAATAGCGACCTAACAGGCCTGAAGTGCATCACTCCAAATTAAAAAAAAAACAAAAACAAAAAGCATTAAGCATTTCAGACACACCAAACCCCAAGTGCTCACAACCCCAACTCACAACAACTAATGATGAGACAAAACACGTGGTAAAACAATGCTTGCAGATGAACACTGAGGGGAACATGCAGACAACTTAATTCTTACATACATGAAACACAACCATAGTGCCATATAGGGAATGGGGAGATACAAGATCACCTAAAACATACTCACACTCACTGAGGCGCACAGGATGATGGACAATGAAGAAAAGTCCAAATCACCCTGACACTAAACACACATGCAGAAATAGCCCCGACAACAACCCCAAGTAAAACAAGAATGATAAAATGCCAGGAGAAAGAGGGCAACATAACGTTCAGCCCCAGACAACACACCTGCCAAAATTGCCACACAATAAACAAGAATGAGAGGATACACGAAATGAGGGAACACCAAAACACTTGGATGCAGAGAAACAGAAAATAGAGGGCAGAGGTATCCCACAAAGTGAGCTCCGCAGTGAAAATGATACATCAAGCTCCTACCCAATGCACACAAAAGTTCAAGGCATTCCCAGACCCCAAACAGCAATGTCAAATAAATTAAAATTCCAGCCAAGACAAAAATGGCAGAATAGCAAAAACCCAGCAGCCAGGAACAAAGAAATTTGCTGAATACACAGCATAGCCTCTCAAATTGCCCCCATCATGCAACCCTACTTAGCCAATAAGGTCAAGCAGAAAACCTTCTGGTCATCATTCATGGAGGCTCACATGGAGGTCTTTGCATCTGAGAAAGTAGACCATGTCTACGAAAACTTATGCTACAACTTCTTTCACACAGTTACTCTGAAAGCTGCTACAAGATCCTTCTAAATTACCATACTCTGAAAGCTGCTACAAGATCCCTCTAAATTACCATAAAGCATGTTTTCAGTAAAGTTTTTCTCTTTTTTTTTCTTTTAAACTGAATTGTAGAAGTTTACTTGGGGCAAGAGAACATCAGCCAGGCCCCTATATCATATACAACACACTATTCTCTTCTCTCTTTTTCTTTGGCATTCTCTCTCTCTCTCATGCCTGTGTGTTGCCTTGTAAGTCTCTTCTTTGATTTCTTAGAGTTATGAATCACTATCTAATGTGTAGGTCTTTTGGAAATCACACCCAAGGTTTATTGTCAGTAACAGGCTAGTGGCCTTATGTGGACTTTCTATGAATAAAACAGATTGATGAGCCATTTTATGGCATTGCAAGCTTGTATTATAAATACATCATCCTTTTCAGTAATTCAGTGTGAGGAACAATCTAATGAGCTACCAGACATGATCTTTCATATAACTTGGAAATGCCATTTAGCTGGCTGGTTCAGTATAATAAATTGTAAAATTTCTAATGTTTTCTCCTTACTTTTAGTAATACTTTTGAAATCAAAAGTACCATGAATCAAAGCTGGAATAACAATAAAACTCAGTCAGGAGTATGAATCCTTTAGGCTTCAAAATTGAATAAACTTAGTCTGCTTTTTGGCTTTGGACATTAAAGACCTTTGCATATTGTGACATTTCTTTGAATAAAATGCAGAACTATGATATCCATATAAAATGTATGGTACTTTTTAAGAAGGAAACCAAAGACAGTCAATGAGGAAAAAGGAAATAGCAAGTTAAAAATTCAACCATTCCAGTTTCTAGTAAAAAAAAAAACAACCAAACAAACCTGTATCATACTTCAACTAGACTTATTTGTCCATACTAAATTGCACAGAAATAAATCAGTGTAGACTTATGTGAAAAATAGTGTACTAAAGATTAGGACTGGAATTTACATAGTAGTTCTAACTAAATTTAGAAAGCTATCCTATAGCTTTCAACTCAGATAACTTTGCTGCCTAATCCTATGAATGTTTCAAAGTTCTTGTGTGCCTTCATTTTTTTCTGGCATATGACAGCCACAAGTTGACCATGTAACAGAGTTTTCTAGGCAAGATTTGTTCAGAGGAGATTTCCCCTTGCCTTCCTCTTAGGCCAAGAAAGTTTGATGTGTCCAAGGCCACCAAGTGGGTTTCCATGGATGAGTGGGGATTCAAATGCTGTTTTTTCAAATCCAGCCCTTAAACCACTATGCCATACTGGCTTCAGGCATGTTTACTCTGAAGTACAGTCGACTCTCCTAACTCACGGATCTGGGATCTGTGCCCTCAAATATCCATGAAGGGGCGACCTCCGCTATTTCTAATGGTGTGCACATGCCCCATTCAAGCCTATGAAACTTGAATATACATGAGCCTCCATTTTCATGGGGGGTCCAGAACAGATCCCCTGTGAAAACAGAGGGCCAGCTGTAATTCCAATTTATTTAAGTGGGACTTAATCTTAAGTATACACATGAGAGCCAGCATGATGTAGTGGTTTGAGTGCTGGACTAGGACACTAGGCAAGTGACACTCAGCATCAGAGGAAGGCAAAGGCAAACCTGCTATAAACAAATCTTGCTAAGAAAACCCTAGTATGGGTTTGCCCTAGGGTAACTATAAATCCGAAGTAACTTGAATGCACACAAAACACCAAACTTCTTATCAGAGGTGGGGGACTGGCATTCCACCCATGTGCCATTAGATAGCACCCACTGATTATATACTTTGCTTTGCACAAAAATAAAAATAAATAAATACCAGTGGGCATCTTGATAAAATAATGCAAAGTTAACAGCTCATTTTGCTTTCTTTTCTGAGTGGGCAACATTTCCCAGTTTTTCCACAATGGTACTTATTTTATATTTTTATTTATTTATTTATTTCACTTTTATGCCAATAGAAAGGGACCCAAGGCAGCTCACAAGATAAAAACATTTAAAAGACTATAATAAATTTTTATAACAATTAAAATCATCTAAATAAAACAGTATAAAATTAGCACATTAAAAATATAAATTACCAGAAGAGCCAGTGTGGTGTAGAGGTCTGACTGTTAAACTAGGTCACTAGGAGAGCTGGGCCAATGCTAACAAAATGAAATTCAACACAGAAAAATGTAAGATACTGCACTTAGGGCAGAAAAATGAAATGCACAGATATAGGATGGGGGACACCTGGCTGAATGAAAGTACATGTGGAAGGGATCTAGGGGTCCAAGTAGACCATAAGTTGAACATGAGTCAACAGTGCGATGCAGCAGCTAAAAAGGCCAATGCTATTTTAGGCTGCATCAATAGAAGTATAGTGTCTAGATCAAGGGAAGTAATAGTGCCACTCTATTCTGCTTTGGTCAGGCCCCACCTGGAATACTGTCTCCAGTTCTGGGCACCACAATTTTTAAAAGATGTGGAGAAACTGGAGCATGTCCAAAGGAGGGCAACTAAGATGGTGAAGGGTCTGGAAACTATACCCTTTGAGGAACGCCTTAGGGAGCTGAGGATGTTTAGCCTGGAGAAGAGAAGGTTAAGAGGTGATATGATAGCCCTGTTTAAATATTTGAAGGGATGCCATATTGAGGGGGGAGCAAGCTTGTTTTCTGCTGCTCCAGAGACTAGAACGCACAAAAGCTTCAGAGGATGTTGATGGCTGCAGAGAGATGCCTGAAATTGCCCCATCCCAGCAAATCTTGGTTTGATCTCAGTCTCTTATTTGAATGGATGTAGCCCTTCTATTCATAAAAGGCAAATCTAGATCCATCCCAGTATGTTAAGAAGAATTTCCCAACCAGATTTATAACATACTAAACTAGTTCCTCACAGCAAGTTTTTTAAGGAGTGCAGGGTAAGACTTGTTGAGTATTTTAATTCAATCCATTTTTATTTTATTTTTTCTTGTCCTTCTCCAGTATCCAATAATTATTCTTTTGATCTGCAGCACAAAGATAATACCATATCCAACATGCCTCTGGTGTTCCTCTTTACAGGGACTTTGTGAGGTAGAGCAAAATGGTTATAGCCATATTATGGCAAGGAGCTGAAACAATAATGCCTAGCCTAAGACCACCTACTGAGTTCATGATAGGAGGAAATTTGAACAGAGACTTCCTAGTTCACAGGTACAATCTTAGGCTACTAGGAAATCTGGACTTGGTTCATTGGTTAATTTATATTCCACTTTTCTCCAGATTGGGAATCTGAATGGCTACGGTATAATAGTAATAATAATAATAATAATAATAATAATACTTTTTATTTATACCCCGCTTTTCAGTCATTTAGGCTATCAAAGCGGCTTACAATTTGTTAATTTTTAGACATTTCCCTGCCCTCAGGCTTACACTCTAAAAAGACACAAAACAAAAGGAAAAGGGAGAGGTGGTGGGGAAGGGGGAAAGTCCAGCATATCTTCTCTCCCTCAGAAGCCTGGACCATGGCAGATGGATTGGAGGGAGGGCTCTTCTTCTTTTTAGGCAAGGCTTGCTGGAACTGGCTTGCCTTCAATTTTTTTTCCAGCCATTAATTAATATAAATTAATTACCATTAGTTATTCCTTTGCTGTTTGGTTACATGTTGGAAACTGGGCAATTTTTTTTACTCCTTGAGTCTACTATCTCAATAAATATCTGTCAGACCTATCCTCCTCACAGTCTTTTTTAGTGATCAGCCTATTATTTTGATTTGATTCCTAGCAAATCAAATGATGTGATTCACAAATGGAGCCTTTTCTTAGTCAGTTTAAGGACTCTGTGGATGTTTTTGACACTCATCCCAAAGAATTAAAGAGTCTACTATTGGATGCGTCTGCTTTAATACTCCCTGTCTTATAATCCTCTAATTCACACAGACACTGGAGTTTATACATATGTATATAGTTAGCTTACTACTGTTCTCTGTTTCAGAGGTCAGTACAGTTTAGTACTTCTAGCTTTTGCAGGTAAAATCATCTTAGGAGAAGAGTCTTCAGCACTTGTTTGCTTTTATGATGTGGGAATTGCTTACCTGTTAACTTGTTGTAAAGTTCTCATATTTAGTTGAAAATATTATTTTGTTCAACCCTGTAAATTGATGGTATGCATTTGAGGAGAGGATAATACTGTGTTCTTGCCACTGACATTTTTTTAAAAAATAACCTCTTAGACCGAATGGAAGGCACAGCTCCGAAAAGGTCTTTAATTAGCCTTTATAGAGTTCTTAACAACGCTCTGTGGGGGCCTTATTGTACCTAGACACAGTACATCTTGGATTTTCATATTATTTAAATTGAGGCAGCCCCATTAATGCCCTATGTTCCCCATTAAAAAGTCCTGAAAAAAACATTTCTTTATTACCACAAATCAACACACAGAATTTTCTATATGATTTTGGAGAAATCATGCATTTTACTTTCATTATTTTTACTTTGAGGATATAACGAAATTGCACAGAATTGGGCTGACCCAGAGGAAATGACTTGTGATTGACCCTGTCACAGAAAGTCTTTTGTAGCGCTTTCTTTTTCAAAACCCACCTACGTCATTTCTTTGGTCACTAAAAGAATGGAATCTGCAGTTCAGAATTTGATGCCAAGACTTGAAAACTCATAAGTCCCATAAAACCATGTTCACATTATGTCAGTGGAAAATAGCCCTTCAGATTTATGAGAAGAAGGATCCAACTCATTCACAAATTGTATCTAAGTGCCTCCTTCTTTTCTTGAATGATCTGTGCCTCATTCCAATGAACTTAATGAAGAATCTGTATGAAAATTACCAAGGGAGACACGGTTAGGCCCAAGAGTGGGACATGGTGCTTTTATCTGGACTAGTACTTTCAGACAGAGAGTGTGGTGTTGTGGTTTGAGTGTTAGAATCTGACTCTGGAGTCCAGGGTTTGAATCTTTGCTCAGCCATGGAAACCCACTGGATGAACTTAGATAAGTCACACTATCTCAGCCTCAGAGGATGGTAATAGCAACCCCTCTCTGAAGAAGCTTGCCAAGAAAACGCTATGATAGGTTCACCTTAGGGTTGCATAAGCCAGAAAGGACTTGAAGGCACAACAACAACAAACTTTCAGACAGTGTCTCAATAATACTCCTGATATGGCACATTTGGATGCATACCCTCCCCACTGTCTTGAGCTGGCCAGGGCATTTATAACTTTTCAGTGCTACTTTTTCAACTGTTTTTAAAAAGTCGCATTCTCTCTTCCTGTTCCTATTCCCACTTTGTCCTCAGTTGCTGTAAACTCTGTTCAAAGTGCACTCACTTAACTCAGCAGGGGGAAGAGGAGAGAAGAAAACAGTATCTCCTCCTCCTCCTCCTCCTTCTTCTTCTTCTTCTTCTTCTTCTTCTTCTTCTTCTTCTTCTTATTATTATTATTATTATTATTAATGTTTTATTTATAAAGTGCTGTAAATTTACACTGCTGTACATACAATCAGTTAAAATAGATTAAATAAACCTGCCTATTGCATACATTGTATAAAAATAATTAAACATAATAATACATATTAATACATCTTAACATTCAAACAATAAAATATACCAGACAACAAATTAAAATAACATTGGATAACAAACATGCCCTTTCCAGGAAGCTAAGGCAAAAACTGCAACCTCTCTTATCTTGTGTGTTTTGCTCCTTAAATAACTTTTGTCATCTTGACAATACTCTGACATTGTTTGTCCACACATGTCCTGGTTTTCAGCTGTGAAACTTCTGGCTGGTACATGGGTGACTAAATACCCCCTAATACATAATACTTCTGTGGTGTAGTTTATCTGAACTTATTAAAACTGATGAAGGAAATTAGATCAGTAAATGGCATTCTTAGCTCTTTGAATGAAGCAGGCTGAGTATCAATATTTGTGTATAAGTATAAACAAGATAGGCTTTCAGGAGACGAGACTTCAGTCCTTCCACTACCAAAGACTGTCAGTGGGAGGCTTCCCAAATAGCCTTATTCTGTTTATTGGAAATGTGATGGAGCAAGAGCGAAGGTTTCAGCCAACTCCTAATGTAATGGCATTGAAAATCCCAGCAGAGCTAACACAAACATCCAGGACAATTGGGAAGTGTCTATTATCTTGTAATTGCCTTTGGGTTAACTTGCTGAAGAATAGGGATACAGTATTCATTAATTGTGGACAGATCCTAAACCGAAGGTGGTTCGAGGGCATGAGCAAAGTAAAGTGTGTCTTTCTCCAAGGACCCTCCATCCAAACCTGTTTAGGCTGTTCCCAAAACTTTGGATGCAGATTCAAAGTCAATGTGGCTGTGAAAGTAACCTCCTTACCAAATTCTCCTTATTTAAAAAAATGCAAGAAAGGGAGTGAGGGAGACTCTGCGTGTGTGTGATATATAAAAGGGTGGGGGAGATTGGCAGTTCTAGTTTCCAATCAAACAACTTTATTTGGGTTCTCCTTTCAGTTTCCAGCCTCCTTGCTTTTAGTAGGAACATGAATTTTGCAGTGTGTGAGCAAACAAACTAGTAACAGTACATTTGTTTACTGGTGTTATTTGTAAATTTACCTTGCCACTACGAGTAGTGCTCAAAAGTCACCAATAATAAGATAAACTGTTTCATAATTAAAACACAAGAGTTAAAACAGAAATAAATGGCATCCAACCATCATTCAGTTATCATAATTTTCTTCTGAAATCATTCAGTTTTCCAAGATAGAGGCCCTTATAAAATGGCCTTCCATCTCTTGTCCCCTAAATTTAAATATTCGTCTTGCACAACCTCCCATTGTTTCAGACTTTGCAAGTTACTTAGCTGGGGGTATTGGTACAATATGTTCTCCACTTGAATCAGTTCTTCCCTTTGCTTACAGTTGCTGAAGTGACAAAGGATATATTTAGTAGACTCGCCTTTTGTGCTCATATTGCCTATAGTGATTTTTTATGTATCTGTATTTTATATGTTTATAATAGATCAGTCAGGTGTGTCCTCACTGTATGACATTTCCAGCCACAATTCTTTACATGACTGACAGAATATTAAGTAGAATACTGTATTCATATTGAAAAGCATCCTGAAGAGAGGTCTCTTCGAGATTCTTAACCTTGATTGAACATCTGTAATCTGGTACATGCATGTTCCTGAGAGGACCCTCTATGGGAATGTTAGAAAGCATTAATGCTTGCACAGTCCTGCTACACTTGCAACATATGATGTGATGAGGTTATATTGCTGCTGTTGCTGCTTATTTTATTTTACTTCTTTATGCCCTGCTTTGGAGGGGAAAAGTAGATAAGATGGCTTATATAAAATTGGTATAATGCATGAAAAACATACAAAGCAAAATGAATGGTTACCATTTTAAAACAGCATCAAAATCAATAGTAAACTCAATCACATTACTAGATTCCCCTCCAACACATTAGCACATTTCTGTTACTTTCATAATATAGAAAGGAGCCGTCTGATAAATTTGATTCTATGTGATCAGGTCATCATGTATTATTGAAACAACATGGGAGCAAAGTATTGGGATGTGAATATTCAGTGATTATCGGATGAGCTGGACGTGCAAAGTTCTGTTGAATTAATAGAATGCAAGATGATTCATTTAAAGTCACAGGCTGTGCTTTGGTTCCTGGGGCCTAAAAAAATGTTACAGACTCACCGAACTCATAAGGATTGGAAATGTGGCCATTGTTTATTTTAATGAAAAACAATTGATTTGACCTAGGAAGGTGACAGTTAAGTCGACTCAACGCTATAAAAATTACTGTGCTAAAGGATTGTAGAAACAGAAATTATGTTCAGTTATTGCTTTAATCGAGTGGTTCCTAACCTTGGGCCTCTAGATACTTTAGGAGTGCAAACACCCATCATCCTTGACTAATTGTCAGGCTGGCTGGGAGTGATTAGATGTATAGTTGAACAGCATGGGACCTTAGAATAGTATTGCTATGTTACTTCTTAAAGTCAATACCTCTCCTTTTAGCATCAAGTAAAAACATTTTTGTGCTGTCAGGCTTTATCAAAGTGACGAGGGGTGGGCTTTTAAATGCTAGGTGATTCAGATGTCATAGTGAGTACAGTGGGTCCTTGTTATCCACTGGGGGTTGGTTCCAGCACCCCCCCCCCTTCCAATGGATAACAAAATAATATGATATAGCAAAATGGTGTCCCTTATATAAAATGGAAAGCCAAAGTTTGCTATTTGGAATTTTATTTGGAATATTATGGGATTCAGTGGCTTAGTGGTTAAGATGCGGACTCTGACAATTGCAAGATCGGCAGGTCAGGAGTTCAAGGCCCCGGCACCGCGTGATGGAGTGAACTCCTCTCACTAGTCCCAGTTCTGCTAACCTAGCAGTTCAAAAGGATGTAAAAGTGCAAGTAGATAAATAGGTGCCACTTTGGTGGGAAGGTAACAGCATTCTATGCAGTCTTGCTGGCCACATGATCACAGGGTTGTTTTTGACAACACTGGCTCTTCAGCTTAGTAGCAGAAATGAATACAGCCCCCTACAGTCAGACACAGATGCAACCCAGGTTGACATCCCTACCCCAAATGAATATGGTACATTTGACATTCAGTATGTGTGCATTTTCATCCAAGAACATTAAGTACTCCTGCTTATTAAAAACATTTACTGAAAATTTAGTGCAGAATGGAATGGGAAGTAGAGTCATTCCATTGGTCCACAGACAGAAGGACTCCATTGTGCTTCTCTTTTCCTCAACTCTCATTTGGCAGTTGGAAAGTAAATCTTCAATTATCTCACCCTTGTATGTGAAAATGAAAAATGTCTGAGGTTTTTCTAACTGCTAAAGAGTCTGAGATCTTTTTGCAAAAAATTAAATTTGCAAAGAACCCAATATTTTTCTGCTGAAAATATTTTTGAGTAAAACATGTGATTAGTGTTGTATGTTTGTTAATCATGGGAGAATGTTGGTACTATTGGACTAATGCTTTTCAATGGAGAGTTTTTAATGGAATATTGTAGCCACTAGTATTTCTGTCACAAGGTTTGTCCCCTTTCATATTTCTAGTGTGTTTGATTTTATGCCCCATGATTTACAAAATGACAAATTCCTGATATTTTCAGTGTCTCCAATATTGTTTCCTCAGTGACCTCTGGTGAGTTTTTATCCAGAGATAAAACAGTGCCAGGAGAGAAGCTGTAATTTCAGAGTGCCCATACTTATGAGAAGTTACATAATGCATCTTTAGAAGAATATGCCATCAGGTTCAATATGAACAATGAGCCTACTTAATCCTGAGCATGGTTAGAGCCAATCTCATTGTTCACATTGCCCCGTCAAAGCGATTCTTTTATAAAACAAGCATCAGTAAACACAAGCAATCTGAAAACATATATTCTGTCCTCCTAGAATTATTTTATTTGCAGAGCCTTCCCTTCTCTTTCCATTTTTGTGTTTAGAGAATGTTGTATATACCCCTAATTCTCTCACTTTCAACAGGTTTTCATTGTCGTTGTGTGTCTTCAGGTCATTTCCAAAGTATGGTTACCCTAAAGTGAATCTATTTCAGGGTTTTCTTGGTCAGATTTCTTTGGGGGAAGAGGATTGCCTTTGTTTACTCTGAGGCTGAGACAATGTGCCTTGCCCAAACACTATCTCCATGGTCTCCTAGAAAACAATTAACAAACCATCTCTCTTATTTTGGCTCTGAGGCTTCCAGCATTACCAGTGAGTGTCTATGTGTTTTGTCCCTCTTCAGATACCTTCTTGCAGAGCTGGTGAGTCCTCCAGATTTTGTTGGATTACAACACCTAGTAGATCTACCCATTGTAGCTAGTGGTAAAGGATGATGGGACCTGGAGTTCAACAGCATCCAGAGGACTGCACATACCCTTTCCCTTTTATACTATATTTTGTTCTTTGCCAAGTAGTGGTGATTTAACACTTAATAAAATAGAAGCAGCAACAGATTTATTGCTTGTTCTTCTAGCCCACTGTTAACCAGCACATCAAAAGCAGAAGTCATTAACGTTTTTGCAGCATGAAAGGATTAGTATTACCTCATGTGTTTTGTTAACAAATGACGAGTGTGCAAAATGAGAACAAGTCAAAATCCAGGGCAATTAAAGCCTGAGGTTTAGAATAAAGTTTGGAGTAATTATCAAGCTACCTCAATGTAAACCAATATAAACGAAATTTCATTGTAAGGTCATTAGCAGGTGGTGTTTTATTATGGCTAAGCTGAGGCTTATCTCTAGAAATCACCCAGAGAAGAGGTCACAATGTTTGCTTTAAAGAACTGTTAATATATCTCAAGGAATTTGAAGCGTCTATGATATATGTATTTCCAGATGAAATGTGACCACCATCCAAATAACGATTTCAGGGGTACCTAAAAACCTGAGTTGGACCAGTAGTATTGTACACTTTTTCTTTTTAACAGGTTTCCATTGAATGCCATGTCACAAATTGCTTTTGGAACTACTCTGTTTCAGAAGTTATTTATCATGCATTGTGGAAATGTAAGATACTGTTAAGTGACTGAAAGTCAAAAACCCATTGGGCCTGCAAAACATTTTGCAAATTTATTTGGATCACAGTTTTTCTTGCTGAAATGTAGGCCAAAGCTTTGTACTGCTAATAAAATAGCCTGCTTTTGTGTACCTAAGTAATTTCATAGAATCATAGAATCACAGAGTTGGATCACAAGGGCCATCCAGTCCAACCCCCGGCCATGCAGGAACTAATTTGGATCTTTAGATACCTGGGCAAGGAATATTCATGTGAAAGCACAATTGGAAATGTTTGGAGTTATAAAACTTGAGCTAGGCAGCCAGGTGATATCTTCTGTTGGACCATATTTTGTTTATATAAAATGATATATTTTTCATATAGAAATTATGACAAAACTGCATGTTTGGGATCAAATGAATACTGAAGAAATACAAGCAGTAGGCTTAAATACTGTGTTTCCCTGAAAATAAGACAGTGTCTTATATTAATGAATACTAAAGAAATACAAGTACTAGGGCTTAAATACTGGTATAGGAACAGTGGCTTTGAAAGTGAACTTGTTCTCCAAATTAAGTGCTGTAAAATAAGCATTTGTGCTAGGTCAGGGGCCAATTCCTTTCCCCTGCATTACATGAAGAATTGCACCAGCACATCTCCAGTGACACCACCTCTCTGGGGTTTTTTTTGGGGGGGGGGGGCAAAATCAAGTCTTTTTCTCAGGATTGGTGGTCAGAGAGTTTTAGGGGTTGGGAGGGAATCTAATTAAACCTCTATAGTTATCCACTATTTCCACTGTTTCATGGAAGTTGAGTAGGATTGACAGGTCTTAGGGCCTGGCCCTGAGTTTCCAGAATCTTTGTTTCTAGGTAGGAAACAAAGAAGCAAACTCTCCAGTTTTGGTGGGGTGAGCTCCAGGCATGAGGAAAAGGCAGTGTGTAATTTTCCAGCTCAGTAAGTAAAGCATCAGTTTGCTACAATTTACAACACTTAATTGTGTGTTTGTGTGTGTGCGTGCGCGCGTGCGTGCGCGCATTGGGGGGGGCTATGTATTAACTTAGTTGACATGCTCCTTCCTTCCCAGTTGTTCTGATGCCAGGGCTCACACTCCACTCTGCTCTGTGTCCATCTTCAAGGATAAGCAATTGGGCTAGATTAAATGTTCCTTGTTCTCCTTCCCTATGTAGCTGAGAAGGAATACAGTAATTTCATCCTTTCATCCTGTTCTTGGAACAGCCTCTGTCTTAATTTCCATCTTAATTTCTGAACAGAAGAATATCTCTCTGTGTGTGTCAGTTTGTCTGTCTGTTTGAATAATAAGGTGTGTGAGCAACTGTGCCTAATACTTAATGACAGGTTTGAGCCCAACAGCATCAGGGCTTGGAGCAATCCCAAACTGGCAACCCTAAGGTTGGGCAGCCTCCAACTGGATTTTATTTGGTTGTATAGAGGTATTGGGGGGTGTCCTGGAGGTCTAAAAAAAGGGGGAAGGCTGGGGTTGCATGGGGTTTATGAGATGCAATTTTCCCACCCCTGTTATTAAGCCTGATGAGCTAGATTGTGGCTGTCCATCCACAAGAAGGCCTAGAAAGATTGGTGGGCTACTTTTAAAAATACTGCCAGGTTGGAATGAGACAGGTCTGGAGCCCAAAGGGAGAGAAGGAGTGGAAAGGGTAAGAAATTTGAAGTAGGAGAAATTTCTGCATTGTTTTGTCTCTAACCATGGGTGAAGACTACATTTTTGTGAATCCTCCCTTTTTTGTGGGGTTGCTGTTGCAAAGAGGTGAATGGAGCAACCAGGGATGCTAAGAATTTCACCTGCATTCAGAGGTTTGGCATCCTGTACCCCAGCTTCCACTTCTTGTTGTTTCCCCTTTCCTAGAGTTTTTAATAGCATTTTTGAATGAAAGGATGAAGGAAGTAAAAGATCAGAATGGAGGCCAGTTTTTAAAGCAGACCAAAAGGAAGGAGCACTTTTGGTTTGTTTCATACATCTTCACTGGCTTTTCCAATCTTTCATGCTTGAATCCATACATGGGGAGATGAAATCCTCTGGCAGGCAGCTGATTATGATATCACAAAATACTGAGACAGAACATCTTCCAGGCTCTTAGTCTAAGTACCCTGCCAACATCCTGAAAAAGACTTGGATGGAGTTTGTGCCAAACTGATTTTGAAACTTGCTGAGTAGAGCTTGCCTATAACTAATTAAGACTTAATGCCTAGCCTTTCTTCAGGTACATGGCACCATCAGCATGCATGTGCCAACACTGCAAGCCTGGAGAGATTGCTCAAAAATGAGACACATTTCCCCAAAGTTCTCACTGAGAGCTTGTAATTGGTGAGCCAATTCCAGCCTAGATGAAGAAATGTTGCTTATCACTCATTAAAATTTTGCACTTAGCATTTTCTAGTGTTGCTGTTTAAAAAACAAAACAAAAATAGGAACAGGAACAAACACATGTGTAAGTATAGGCAGTACTACTAGAAAACTGTTGCCTTTTTAGATACCTTGAAATCATTAATAAATTCTGTATGTGCATGTGAAAGGAAACCAACCAGTCAAGCCAGTGAGATTTTGTTCTGCTTTTGACATTTCTAATTAGTAACAGAGCATTGAAGTATTAAAGGGAGGTTGGAGAGAAGGGTTGCAATGAAATCTTGTTCCAGTGAACAGCAAGTTGACAACACTGTATAATTAAAGAGCTGTCAGCATTTATTTTGGAATAAACAGGTTGCAGTTTTGTTTAGACTTATACTAAGAAAGTGTTCATAGTTTGAAAGAGTTTAGAATTAAAAGAATTGTTTAGTCTTCTAATAAAGGCACAGTCAGATTATTGTTTTATTTGTGCTGTCTGAGTCTGATGTCAACATCTTATCAGAAAAGGGTTAGGTTTCCAATAATACTTATAGGAAAGATGTTCCATTTAATAATGTGCCATGCAAACATAGATTCATCTGAATCTTATTGTTTGTCTCAATTAGAATTAGATCTACTGAACTAGTGAGATTTAGTTCAGCCAACTTTCCAACCATTAGGGCTTTCTAGATTGGCAGGAAAGTGTGACATGAAGTTGCTTTTACCTTAATGCTCAGCAGCTAGACTGCAAACCCCAGGTGTGCATTTAAAAGGTACAGGGCAGCTAGACTGAGGGGTGTGGGAACGACTTATCTGAAGTCTTTTCTGTGGCTCAGCAGCTACATGGGAAGCTGTCAGAACGCTACAAACACAGGCGGAGCAGCTACATGGGCGGCAAGGAACGCGGCTTTTAGCTGCGCTGAACCTTTAATTTTTTTTCCCTTGCCGGCTGCGAATTGCGCAATTGCGCAATACCGCAATTGCGCAGGTACACCATACAGTCAAATTATCATTGCCGGCTGGGAATTGTGCAGTTGCGTAGGTCGCAGCCGGCAGGCGGCAAACCTGCGGGATCTGTCAAATTATCATTGCATTTCCTCCGCCTTTTTAAACTGTGCCGTTGCACTGGTGCATCATGAATGAACCCCCCTATTTTGTGAATGAATTGACATGTTATCCACAGTAGAATAACAGTAACGGCATCCCAGAGTCCCTACTGCTCATGTCTAGGGTTCGGATTAGGGGTGGAGCTAGGGTTTGGGAGCTTTAAAAAACTTTGCGGTTAAACCCCAGCTTTTACACCTGCAGGGCACTGAGCGTTTTAATTAGAAGTGAACTCCACACCATGCATGCTCCCAACCCACGATCCATTATGCTCCGCACCTGTATCCCTGCCTATAAATGGGCGCTTTAAAGATACAGAGCCCCATTTAACCACGCAACTACACCTTAGCCTTTAGATGCAGTAGCGATGTTGCACCCTCCCTTAAAATGCCAAAATAGCATTTTCATGGCACATTTTCCCTTTTTATCATCTAAAGGCTGGGCTTTCATGCAGCCATCAACACACCTCTTTTTGCCAACCTAGATCAGACCATTGTATTTTTACCATACTGCAAATTATAATGATAAAGTTTCTTATGTATGTATATTTGCAAGTATGTCACTTCTTTGTTAACTGGTTTTGTTTTTTTAAAAAGCTTACACTACCAAAAAGCTGAAAACAAACAGCATTTTCAATTCTAGAAGAACAAAGAATAGTGGAAAACCAGGATACCTTTCATCTATGCAATCCTGGGATTTGCAGTCTAAGGCGTAGATTTAAACATTCTCAGCCAGAACTTTCTAGTGTCTCACCAAACTACAACCCACAGGATACAACCCTGGCAGTTAAAATGGAGCCACAATGCTATATATAATTGTGTAGTATGAAAGGACCCAAAGAAATTACCGTAGAGTTCATATTCTACATATTCATATACAGTATTTAATTTATATCCTGCTTTTCTCCCAGCACAGGGCCCAAGACAGTTTATAATGCAGATCAAAACAAATTACAGTTAATAGTTCAATAACTATTGAACATAATAATATATAGGTTGATGGTTTTTTTTAATCAACTTTGTTAAAAACAGTAATGTAAAACATATTAAGACCACAGAAAATAAAAGAGTTCACAATATATATTTATATTTGTGTAATATCCAGCCCCAAATAGCACAGTTTAACTTCCCCATCGTTATGAGCATGTAACACGAATGTGTTAATGTCAGTGTTAGAAATATGTTAAAGAGGCACAAGTAAAGATGCCAAAATGAAGACAACTAAAACAAAAGAGAGAAAATAAGTGACATCTAATACTAAGAAATATATAGATTTGCACTCAGGCCCTTATCACACGGAGGCACTTACATGGGTAAAATGTTGTCAAAATGTTGCCAAACTGTTTCAGAAGTGCAAAGGGGGGGGGGTAATCTGTCGTGTTTCTAAAACGTAATTGAAGCTTCCTACTTTCCTTCTGTCAATGAAGCATTCATGAGGAAGCTGTTTTTCGAATAACGGGATATCCAAATGTTATTGGACTCCAACTCTCATAAACCCTAGTCAGCATATTCAAAACTGGAGAATGCTAAGTGCTGCAGTCAAAAATCTGGAGAGTCACTCTAGGCCTACCTGAGCCCTAAGTGATAGTTAACAATAACAACAGTTTTCTCAAGTTGAGATATGGAAAGTAATCTCAGTGGAAAACATAAGGACAAGTTTCCAATTTCTGATTTCCTTTTAGGAAATGGAAGAGTGGAGTACAAGAACCATAAACCAAAGTTTTTTTTTACCTTCAGACTAGATAAATGTATATAAAAGAAACTGCACTCCGTGCTGTTTTTAGCAAGCTCACTCTTGTATAAGAAAGAAACCTGGATTTTGAAAGCTAAAACAAATAAAACTACTTCTTCCAACTATTACCCATATGATTCTTTTTCTTAGCAAGTTATTTTTCAGTTACCTATAGATAAAGATGATAGGAAAGTCAGTAATCATTTTACCGATGCAATTAGGATGTTTATTGTATGGTGAGACCTTAAAATAAAGGATTTTTGGTTCAGTGGGTCAGGTGAAGTAAAATGAAATCAGTATAAAAATGGCAGTATTTGGGATGAAAATAATATTTTCAGCTTATTATAACTTTAACAGGAAAGAGTGATCCAGCGCTGTGCTATAAAAGGTCAACTGTCATGGAATTTCTACAATTCAGGGTTTTTGTGTGTGAAAAATTCACATTTTTGTGTGAAATCCCAATGTTTTTTCCACAAGTTACATTGTAACTTTTGTTACTTTATATTTTCACTGTGTGAGGAGATAATTTTTTTAATTCTTTTTTTCAGTAGTACAATATCTGAAGATATACATGTCTGTGCAGAACACCAGCTTTCTTACATTGGCCCCAAACACACGGATGGCTTCTAGCTGCTGTAGGGGTGGGCATTCAGATGACACACACTCCATAAGTGGCTGGAAGCCGCTCTGGTGCTGCAATTCTGTCCTTTCAACTGGATCAGAAAGGAGTGGATATAATCTGGCTATTGGTGTCACCATTTTAGGACTGCAATGGTGGCCCACTTTGGGAATAGGTTTTGCAGTTGCCACGGTCCCAGCCTGATTGTGGCCACAGTGGCCTCTTGTCACCCTTTACTCGCTGTGTGCTTCAACCCTATGTCTGCAATCCAGT
The DNA here is from genome assembly GCA_034509955.1 of Urosaurus nigricauda. Taxonomy (NCBI): domain Eukaryota; kingdom Metazoa; phylum Chordata; class Lepidosauria; order Squamata; family Phrynosomatidae; genus Urosaurus; species Urosaurus nigricauda. The sequence continues at coordinate 97,361,146 of JAOEGL010000002.1, read as the reverse complement.
ATAAGGTTATTGTGTGGCCTATGGTGAATCTAACTTATGGTTTTCTTAGTAAGATTTATTCAGAGGAGGTTTGCCATTGCCTTCCTCTTGGTTTGAGAAAGTGTAACTTGGCCGAGATCAGCCAGTGGGTGTTCATGGCTGACCCAAAATTTGAACCCTCATCTCCCAGAGTCTTCTCCTAGCTGAACATTCAAACCACTGTGCCATGCTGAGGAGCAGACTTGTTGTTATGTCCCTTTAAATTGACTCTAACATATGGCAACTTCCTTCAGAGAGTTTCTTTGGCAAGATTCCTTGCCATCCTCAAAGATTTAGGGAGTGTAACTCTCTCAGTGTCATCCAGTGGAATTCCATGGCTTAGCTGGGAAAGCGTTAGGGCTTCAACTTCAGCATAAAATCATGTGTTTCATTGTGTCTTGTCATCTCAGCCTGCAAATTAACTTTTGATGTAAAGGAAAAATGACAACTTTTCACTAATTTTGAAAATAATAATGAGTGAAATCAAGCAGTATCAGTCTGCTAGCAAAAGAGTCGATGTTGGTGGAGTGGACTTCCTCACTTTATGCAGCTTCCCATGCTGTTCCATCATCCATTCTGGAGATTTGGAGATCCCTTGGAACAGATAGAGCATGAGATTGTGGGGAAATGGGGTGAGGAGAGACCCTGTTGCTTGAGCAAACATTTGTCTATCTGCCATTAGATAGCAAGCACTGATTACTTACTGTGTTTTGCAAAAAAATAATAAAAAATAATGAAAATGTCTTGCTATGATAATGCAAAAGCAACACCTTGTTTTGCTTTTTTTTATTCTGAGTGGATAACATCTCCAATTTTTTTTTCTGTAGAGGTACTTATCAGGAGAGCCAGTGTGTAGTAATGCCTTGACTCTTGGACTAGGATACTGTGAGACCAGGTTTTGAATCCCTGGTCAGCCACGGAAACCCACTGACTGCCTTAGTTAAGCCATGCTCTCTCAGCCTCAGAGGGAGACAAGGGAAAGCCCCCTCTGAATAAATTGTGCCAAGGGAACTCCATAATAGGGTCACCTTAGGGTCACCATAAATTAGAAAGGTCTCGAAGGCACACAACAACAACAACAACAACAACAACAACAACAACAAACTTCTTATCAGTTATGGGGGACTGGCATTTCCAACCCCCGCTCCAGTGCCAGGGACTGGTACCAAATTTGTGCCTATTGATATAATTGGTTCTTTCTTTCCTGGAAGCTCTCTAGGGATTGATAGTAGATGGCTCTAGGACTTGAAGCAGTCTCCAGGCCACTAGTATGAATGGCACTGAGCTATAGGGTCTTGCTTCTAAGGAAAACACATTCCAAGTTATTGTTCCATCTCTGTCTGAAACAGTGCCTGAGACGCTGCTCTAATCCCTGCTTGTAAAGAGACATGTTCTCAGCTTATGCTTCTTAAAATGAAGCTCCCATGTAACGGACAGAAAAGTCCTTCATTCCTTATTTTCATATGTTCCTTGTTACAGCCCTTTGAAATGTTTGACTCCCACATGGGAAGGCAAAATAATCTGATTGGGGTTTAGAAGGGGCTATATGACCCATGGTTTAAAACAATACAAAGAAGACTTGTTTTTGAAGGCAGCTCCTGTGTTGAAAACTATGAAACATTTAGTAGCCAAGGTTGGCTCAGGGCTTTTAATTTGTTCATGTGGCGAACCCCACAGCTGCCTTTCAAAGAACAGCGTCTACTGCAGTACACAGCCCAGAAGCTGCCACTTCAAGTGATGAAAAGTAAATAGTGTAAGAAACACCTCCTTTATGTAATTATCTTTTTCGTAAGACTGATTTTTTATTTGTTAATTAATAACCTGTAGGATCATAGTAAGACAGAGATGTTGATTAGTCTGGTAAAAGACTATGGTCTGTAGAAGAAACAATTTTAGAATCCCTCCAAGGAATGGTTTGCTTTGTTTGTTTGTTTGTTTGTTTTGCTCAGATGGGCAAAGAGAGTATTTTAAAGAGTGAAAATAAAAAGAAGGAAAATATGGACCTATCTTTAAACCAGAACAGGAAGATTTTAATAAAATTAAAGTTGCTGAATAGGAAGCCGTCAGTTCTGGTCTGTAGGCAGGCAGCCTTATGAAATATGCATATTTATTTTTTCATTGGGTTTTATTCCTCAGCAAGTGTCCATAGGATGACAGGCCAAGGCCACATAGCAGAATTTGGGCCCTTTCTCAATACACAAAGTACTTTGATCGCACTTTTAATTGCCATAGTTAAATGCTACACAATTCTGAGATCTGTAGTTTCATGAGGTATTCAGAATCCTCACCCATCATGTATTAGCATCTCCCCAGTCCACAAAACTGAGACGTGTGAAGAATGCAGCTATGGCAGGTAAAGTGGAACCATAGTGCTATAACTGGGTAGTGTGAATTGGCCAATAATGATGATGATGATGATGATGATGATGATGATGATGATGATTTATCCCGTCCAAACAACAGGGAATCAGAGTGGGTTAGAACAGTGGGAAAAACATAACCCAAATAACAATAACAATGAAAAAATAAAACAAATTCAGCATAGCAATAAATAACAGAAAATCACATAACAAATAATAACAATGAAATAATAAAACAAATTCAGAATAGCAATAGATAAGAGAAAATTACATAACAATTCATAACAGCAAAAATTAATAAAAGATATTACATTCAATTCAGCAATTACCAAAGGAAAAAAATCCCGATTTCCACACACCCCAATTCAATCCTGGAAAAGAAAGAACAATATAAATAATAAACAATCTTAACAGATTACAATCTAAAATCATGAAAAAAGGGGGAGACTAAAAGACTAAAAATTGGCAACGAGGTAACACTCTTTGTGGGGCAGGGATGATGAATCTCTGCTCACGCTGGGACTTCACCCATGCTGTGAAGTCCTGGGTTGGAGGGGAGGGCCCAAGGGTTAAAGGGCCAAGCTGGTTTAGGCTCCATGTCCTCTAAAGGTTGGCTCCCCATCCTCCAAAGGTGGTCCTGGGCTGGAGGCTTATAAGGACTTATTGCACATGATCCAAGTTAAGAGAATTGCAAAGATGCTGAGGAGAAACAGGCAGCAAAGCACACAAGTCAGAAAAATGGAAAGGATTTTTGCAAAGAATTTTTTAGAGCGAATACCCTAAAGAAAAATCACCTTCCTGAGAAAGTATTAACCCATTTTTCACAAATTCTAATTGTGCTGATCCTCTCAGAAAATGAGACTTTTGTTAATACATTTCTATCAAGAGCCTTTTTCCCACCAAGGTGGATGCCAGGCCACCAAACTCATCTTCTATCACCACAGTGTTGTCAAAAAGGGCTACTTACATTATCTAGGAAGGTGGGGGTTGGGAGAGTCTCACTTTGCAGTTCATTTCTGTTGCTGCTTTGCCCTGGAAGTTACCTGCTGAAATTCTGTGACATGTGAAATTTAATAAATGTACAATAAGCCCTGCTAGTGTGAAGTTTGGCAGTTTTAGGGAAGAATTAAAATGAAGTTCCAATGCGTTGTTATGGAAGTAATTCTCCTGTAAAATGTGTAGCAACAAGAAATTCAACATGCATATTATTAATTAAATGCTCATTTGGAATCGCCAAAATAGATTAATCTCTGAGGGTAGTATAAGCATTAAAAATATGATTTATCACATAACATGCTTATGCTGACCACAGTTACCCAACTTTATGCATAATTCTACCCATACAGCCCATAGTTTATAACATGATATAATAGCTGCCAGATCTTCCCTAGCATTGTGCTGTTTTTTCAGTGCTCATCACACATGTAATATGTGCATATACTTATTATTCATGAGGTGTGTCTTTGATAAATGTGCTGTTGCTGAAAACCTTAACACATGCCAATGAATGTCCATTTCCTCAAAAGTCTTTTCAGTCAGTTGGATATAATTCTGTAAAAATTAACAACTATTCTATGCATTTTCCAGTACAGTAATTGTAATTGTAATTCTAGTGGGATTTCCTTTGTGTTTGCTTGTTTATTTCCAAGGAGTTAGGGTAGGGAGGTTTCTGTTTTACTGCTTATTTTTCCCTTTTAAATGTCTGATCTTGCATCATTATGGGTTTAGAAAAAGAAACAGTATTCCATTACAGGAGGTACAGTGTCAGCCCCCACCTACCACTGAAATCCTAGAAATATTGCTGTTAACATTTTTCAAATGAAAGTTAGTATGGTTGAGTTCTGGAAGAATGTTATGTGTACTGTGGATTCCCATCTACCCACTCTAGGCTGCAGTTCAAATACATGTGAGATCTGGTTAAATAATAATCCACTGTCTTTTTTCTTTTTAAGATTCTGTCTCTTTTTTGAAAAATAAATCTGAAATAAACTAGCCCTCCATATCCACGGATTCAAGCATCCACACCTTGGAAGCAGAAAAAAAATAAAATGCAGAGTATAGGATGGGTAACAGTTGGCTTTGACAACATTACCTGTGAAATAAATATAGGAGTCTTGGGAGACCGTAAGCTGAAATGAGTTAACAGTGTGATGCAGCAGCTAAAGAAAAGAGAAAGAAAAGCCAATATGGTTCTAGGCTGCATCAATAGGATTATAGCATCTAGATTGAGGGATGTAATAATGCCACTTTATTCAGCTTTGGTCAGACCTCACCTGGAATATTGTGTCAAGTTCTGGGCACCACAATTCGAGAAGAATGTTGACAAGGTGGATCATGTCCAGAGGAGGAGACCAAAATAGTGAAAAGTGTAGCCTTTGAGGTCTCTTCCAGTTCTATGATTCTTTGATTCCATGATTCTATACAAGAATTCAATTAAGCAACCTACAAAAAAAATCAAACAAATAAAAGAAATAGCAGCTGTTTACTAGATTACTTCCTAGTTCTCTAGTTCTAAAGATGTATCTGAACACTATAGCACTTTTTTGATCTGTGTGCTAATAAGAAAATGAGAGAGCACCAGCGAGATCTCCCTCCACCAGCAGTTTCAGTCTGGGCATCACCTATGAGAAGCTCTATCCTTATTTCTTAACAAATGTCCTTCAGATGGTGTGAGAACATAAAATGCTGCCTCTCAATTCTGTGAATGTTATTAGTTGTGAAGAGAAGGTTGTATCCCAGCAACTTCCATATCACTGCAGAGAATATCTTGATGGAACATGTATTGTTGTTCAGCATTAAATAAAATACATGTGAAATATTTAGTATTCTGTCAGAGCTGCCACAGCAAACTACAAATCCCAGAATTCCATAGGATCGAGCCATGGCAGTTAAAAGTGGTATCAAACTCCATTAATTCTTCAGTGTGGCAGCAGCCTGAGTCTATTAATCTGTAATGCTACCTTCTTCTTTTCCTATTGCTTTCTACCTTACCAAACATTATTGGCCTTTTCTATTTAGTCATATCTTCTCATGATGTGTCCAAAGCAGAACAGTGTCAGTTTAGTCATCTTGGCTTCTATGGAAGCTTGAGTTTCTCTAGGATGCATTTATTTGTCTTCCCAACAGTCCATGGCATCCATAGAACTCCAGTACCACATTTCAAATGAGTTTTCTTCCTGTTAGCATTTTTCACAGCCCAGCTTCCACAACCATACATAGAAAGAGGAAATACAATGGAATGAACAATCCTAACTTTAGTATTCAGTGATATATCTTTATACTTCAGGAACTTTTCTAGTTCCTTCATAGCTGTCCTTCCAAGGCCTAGTCTTCTGGTTCCTTGACTGCAGTCTCTATTCTGCTTAATGAATGAGCCAAGTTATGGAAAATCTTGAACTATTTCAATGTCTACATCAGCTACACTAAAATTATGTAAATCATCTATGATCATTTGGTTTTTTATGTTCAGCTTTAAACTTCCCTTTCTCCTTCTCATTCTCCTTCTTCTTATTCTTCCTTTATTTTCTTATATCCCACCTTTCTCCCAATATAGAGACTCAAAGCAATAGACAACAAATATAAAACAATACTTTAAAACAGTTACAACAACATTAACACACACACACACACACACACACAATTTTAAAAACAATTAAACAATTTTAAGAATTAAAACAATTATAAATTAAAATGTAACATGTTAAAAGCTGGTGTTCTTTCTTCCAGTTTTCACACTTCCTTCCTCCAAGTCAAATCTGGCTTTGTGTATAGAGATAGGGTGATAAAATGCAGCCATCCTTGCCATCCTGTCAATTTGAAATAATTCTGTCCCCCCGCCGCCCCCCAAATTGTGTCTTGACAGTAGTATCTACTCCTGAGTACAGGTTGCACATCAGGGTGATCAAATGTTGTGGCACACCCATTTCATTAAGATTGAACCATCGTTTTTCATGATCTATACAAACAATGATTTTTTTTCTGAAATTGGTGGCAGTATAATTCCTAGTGCCTCTTCCTTTCCAGAACTGAATTTGGACATCTGACATTTTTTGCTCCATATATGATAAAAGTATTTGTTGTAGAATTTGGAACATTCTTTGCTTAAATGGGAAATTAATGCACTGGTCCTTTGGTTGGTGCAATCCCTGGTCTCCCCTTCCTTGGGACTGGAATCTATATTAAGCATTTCCATTTTTTCCCATATCTATTGACAGATTTTAATTAGAACTAGAATGGTGTCTGTCTCTGCAGCTTGAAGCAGCTCTATTGGTATGCCATCTGTTCTTGGTGATCTATTTCCCTCAACTGCTCTGAGTGCAGCTTCTACCTCACTTTCTAATATTGGAAATATTCATCTTCATATGATTCCCCTTCAATGAATCTGTCACTCTTTCTTTATATAGTTCTTCCATGTATTGTTTATCTTTATTATTTCTACATAGTCATGTAATGTGTTGCCCAGCTGGTCATAGAGCATCCTAACTCTTGGTTTAAATTTCCCTTCAGTTTCTCGGATCTTGTGGAAAAGTCTGTTGTTCTCCATTTTTTTGTGTCACCTTTTATTTCTTTGCATTGACTATTGTAGTACGTCTCTTTGTCCCTGTGCACAAATCATTGAACAGTTGCATTCATGGTTCAGACTCTTTCTATTCCCTTTTACTTTTGCTTCTCATTTGTCTTTATCTGCTTGAAGAGTTTAATCTGTCATCCACTGAGGCATCTCTTTCTTTTTGGCTGCAGATAGTGCTTTTTGCATTCCTCCCTGACAGGATCCCTGGCTTCAGTGCAGAGTTCTTCTGGCTTGTGGTCAGTTAGGTTTAATATTACAAATCTACTTTTTCCATTATCTTTACATTCTACAGGAATGTTTTTCAGTTTGTATTTTAGCACAATGGTTTATTTAGTGCAGTGGTTTCTGAACCTTTTGGGGGCTACTTCCCCTTTTCCTCTTAGGTGACAATCCTAGCTCACGCACACACACACACCATGCCTATTCTTTGTTATTAGGTCTACTATTCTACAGCAAATGCAAAACAAGCAATCTTGGTCGCTGTTCCCTTTGTACCTGTTCACCTCAGGAGCAGCCGGCTGTGCTGCAACCAAGAGGTCTATCACCTGTGCTGGCCTTGCGACTAAGGCCAGCTTGGGTGAGAGGCTTCTTGGTCACTGTTCAGGCAGCTGCTCAGTTGCAGCTCCCCAGATGACCGGATGTAAAGGGAGAAGCTTCTCCCCAGCAATGAAGGATTTTCAATTTGAGAGAGGTGAAGGACTCTTTTGAAGAATCAAGGATATTGTTCCTTCTTCTTCCCCAGAGATGTGCCTTCTCCACAGAGCTTCAAGTCCCCCCCCCCAACACTGTTTCTTCTGCTATTTCTTCTTTCTTCCTATCCAATGGAAAAAAAGAAGCAGCATCAGCATCAGAGGTCCAACCTGCCAGCCATGTCCCAGCAAAGCTTAAGAATAGTCTCAGGTTTGGAAGCTCTTTTTTGCTGCTGCTTCTCTCCCACTGCCATGTAACTACTCACTCCAGTTAGTTGTTCTGTCTCAAAATAGCACCACAGGACTGAGTTTGTGCAGGCAGGTGAAGAGGAAGAGATAGTACCACAAAAAGCGATCAGTGAGGCTGAGCAAGTTTAAGCACCCTTGAAAAGTGGGATTTCATGCAACTCTCATTCCCATCCTGGTTCTGAAGGCTGCTGGTTCCCCTTGTCTTTCCTGACTCCACTTTAACTGCCACAGCTCAATGCTATGGGATTTTGGGAACTGTAGTGGCACCAGAGTGCTCTGAAAGAGCAGGCTAAATGTTTCACAAAACTACATTTCCCAGAATTCCATAGCTTTTAACCATGGCAGTAAAACTGATATCAAACTGGATTATTTTCTGCAGTGCAGAAAAGAAATCTGTTTCATCAGTCTGATCTTGCATGTCTGTAAAACATATGCAACTCTTTGTTAATACCTCTCCAAAGAATTGTATTGTTTTGAACCAAGAACTGTTTATTTCACTGGCAGTCTAAGCATGCTGATGTCGTAGCAGAAAATAGTACTAATAGAGAGGACATCATTTTGTACACTTTCTCTTTAAATTTCCTGATGTATGCTTGAATTTGACAAAGAACTCCTTATCATTTTGTGGAGACTTAGTTTCCTGAATCAGCAGATTTTTTCCCCCTTGAAATTTCTTAAAACTCAGAGCCCTGTCAAAACAAAGATGGCTGGCAAATCCGAGGGACAGAGCAGAGAGAGACAGACAGAGACAAAGAAGCCCCTGAGAAGGCAGACGGACTTATATTGCTTGCGGTTTTTTAGTACAGCTGGTTTCAGATGTGTCGGCCTTGTACTGCTCTGGTTCTACTGCCAAAGCAAGACTGTCACAGCTGGTAGTACTTACTGTACTTGCGGGAAAGTATGTGATTCATTAGTTGGAACCGTATGTTTTTCACCAGTTCTGGTCATGTTTTTGTTAGGATGTGGTAAAAGCATAAGCAGGGGGTGAAGGGACAATGGAAATATGTGACTTGTTAAAGGTTGGTCTCAACCAGTTATTAGCTAAATTGTATACCATAAAAAGTCCACAATACCTCATAAGACAAATGACTTAATTCTTTATTTTTTAGCAGAGGTCATTTAGTTATAAGTAGTAAAGATTATCAACATAAAGCCCCCCCCCCTCCTTAAAACCATAAATGAATCTGGGAAGAAGGAAAAAAATGAAAATGAAGAAAGCATGTCACAAGCTAGCCCAAGAATCTTAAAACAAACTGGCTTATTATATGAGTGGTGAAATCGATGTTGTGAATTATCTACAAGGCTGTTATATCATAAGCTGCAGGAGATGAAGATAACATGGTGAGGGGATCCCACAATTTATTTCATTAATATTGTTATAACATTACTACCCTACTTTTCAGTCTACTTATGGGTCACTTAAGACACATCTGAAAGCAAATTAGTGTTTTTAAAGAACAAATATACAGTATTTTGGCAAAAAATCTCTTCTGTGTTAATGATGATTTGATAGCAACGTTTAACCCATGGAGGAATTGGAGTTATCATATAGCAGCAGGTATGTACTATCAGACCATTAGAAATTTTATTGGGTAATTTTCAGTTTGTTCAAACCTAGGGGTCAAAAATAAGAGAAGGAAGGAAGGAAGGGCAAACCAAAAAACCATTCCCACTCTCAAAATTTTTAAAATAATCACTAGCATATGCAACATTTGCATTAATAAAATCCTTTTCTTAGAATTTCCCTGTGGATGTCTACACAGTCATGGTGGACCATGCCCAAAATGAACATTTAAATTGCTCTCTAGAAAACATGCAACTGCTTTTAAAATCTTCAAGAATATTTTATTATTTTGCATTATTTATCATAATAATAGAAAAAGAACCAGCCTAAATGCAGGGACCGTATTTGAATGCAGCAACCTCCTAAGACTGGAGAGGCCTTCCTCTCCTCAGGTCCCTTCCTGTTTTAAAAAAGGCCACTCCTCATAGTCCTAAAATGGTGAGGGGGATTTTGCAAAATTATCTCATTGCTCCCACAGGCATTGCAGGGTTAAATGGGGGGGGGGGATTAGTTTTTTTTTGGGAAATTTATTTTTTAAAGCCCTGCAGAGACCTGGTGTGACCCCACGGTCTGCACTTTGTCCAACCATGCTATAAAGCATATCCTAACTCTCAGCCTTATAGTACACCTAAAATGTTGCTGTTGCCCTGAGTTTGATGTAGTATCCTAACACCAAAGCTGTGTTAAAGACTGCAGCTTGAAGTCTTTCAATCAGAATAACAAAACATTTTTAAAAGGCATTTCTTAAATGGCTGCACAAAATTTGCCAGTTTCTGCCACTGACATGTTGCAATAAGCATCATGCCAGTCGAGTTCTGCATGCTTAAAAGAGCTGATTCTCAAAACAAGAAGAAACAAGCCTTCCCTTCTTTCTCTGTTTTAAGTAGTGTTACAAGGAATCCCTCCAGTATCTATTAGGATGACCTATGCCACCGAGTACTGCAGCATGTATTCTAGCCAGTGTAGTTGACCATTGTCAGCCTAGTGATTAAAAAGGGAATCATGCCTAGGAATCTCTTTTGTCATTTTTTATTCAGTAAACAAAGATGCTGGGAAGCACAAGAAAGAGTCTGCAGTGACTATGCAGCATGAGGTACCAATGGTCTGAGGGTTTGGGTTGTGTTTTTTTTTAAAGTATGCCTTTAAAGTCCATAAGCCCTGTCTCTCACCCTGGTTTCCCCATCGCTGTTGCTACTTGACTTGAAATAATGAGGAGAGTCTGCATGATCAAAACTTGCTCCCAGGCTCCTGCTATTCACATAACAGGAGCTTTGGTTGTATGCATGTATGTCTGAGGTGACAAAACTGCTAGTTGCACTGTTTCTGCAGGTAATGCAGTCACACCATTGTTTTTGAGACATATTCTAACTGCATTTACAAGAAATTAAGCTCCATTTATTTCTATAAATCAAATCTAAATTAGGACTGAAACTTTTATAAATGTTGTTTCTTTTTGAGTTAGTAGTAGCTTTTCCCATTCTCCTCACCTGTGTTTGTTGAGATATGCGTTTATCACAGTGGAGTCTCTGAAATGCTTTCTTAATTATGGGTCCTATTATCTGCATGTGCGAAAACCTTTCTCACATCTTCGGATTTAATCTCCCCTGGCAAATCTTTTAAAGGCTTCTCTGGACTTACATGCAAGCCGGAAAATGTTGCTGGGTGTATGCAGTTACTTTTCAGGAAGTACATCTGGTGGTGAGCAGAGCCTTGTATCTGTTACATTTTTGAAGTCACTGCTGGGGGCTTCTATGAGTGCTTCATCCATTAGAAGATGATGTAATTCCCATGAGAATGAGCTTCCTCACCTCCCCAGCCTCAACCCAAAATGATTTCAGTTGGTGATAGCTGAAGAGGGATGAGCAGTCGGGTGTGATGCATTCTCTGATGTATTTTGAAGTAGTTAACTCTGGAAGTCTCCCACTTACTTATGAAGGCCCTTGCTCCTAATGACCAGCTACACCTGCATTCCAGACCCTTCTTTACTTTTTATCAGAGATGTCTGCTTAGCAGATCTACCTCTGTTTTTTCTGTCTCACCCCTGTAGTCAAAAAAGAAAACATTGCTCAAGGTCCATAAACTCTCCATGTGTGGGGGAGTGTGTAGCTTGCATGTTTTCAATGTGTTGCTGCCACCCCCCCCCCCAAAAAAAAACCCTAATTTTGATTTAGTGGTTTATAGCCTTCCACGATCCAATTATGCCCCTCATCCAAATCCAGAGTTTGCAATTCTTACCTTTTTGGACTATAATTTCCATAATTTCTCAAAAATGACTACAACTTGAGCCCCAAGTTGAATCCAAGTTGGGAAAAAGGCAGGATATAAATCCCATAAATAAATAAATGAATTACACATTATTCCCCACTCTTAGCTCCTTCACTCCCTCCCCATTCTTGGCTTTGATAGTTATTTCCGCCATTCCTTATCTTATCTTGAGATTAAAAAATAGGAGAGCAGTTCTAGACAGATTGAAAAAGAGCTGAGGTTTATGTTGGAAGAAACTCTGATTAATTATCATTGGCTCATACTCATGTTCTATGGACGTAGATGGAGAAGTAATCAATGCAGGTGGCCTTGCCCAGCAAAGAGTTTTGTTGTGTCCTGAAGAAAATAAGGAAAGGAAACAGAGGTTGAATTACAGCTGAGTCAGAGCTAAACGTATTTTGTTTCTTTGGTTCAGTTCTGGTTGAGGGACAGAAAGATCATGCTGATTTTAGTCAAACACATAACATCTTTTTTTTTTAATTTAGAGAAGTTAGTAAATTTTTAGATTGTTATCTTGTACAGCTGAATAAAATTGGGGGACTGCTGTGCAATTCAAGCCTCTTAGGACTGTTGTCTGCCCTCCTGCAGAAATGGCCTGTATGTTTAATTATTGTGTCCTTGTGGCACGCAGCTACAGGGTTGTGAGTTTGATTCCAGACAGGGCTCTAAGGTCCCCTATGCCTTCCATCCTTTCATAGTTTGGTAAAATGAGTACCCAATTTGTTGGGGTCAATTGGCTTACGCATTGTAAACTGCTAAGAGAGTGCTAGTTAACTGATAAACAGCTATTGCTGTTGTTATTGTTGTGCCCAATTACTGATTACTCATTGAATATGTGTTGTAAACTTACTTAAAATTAGTATTCTCAGTGGAGTCTGAAGTTGAAAATGCCTACTGTTAGGTAGGAAAGCACTTCCTCCCAAATTTTATTTTTAATGGTACAAAATTGGAATCAGTTTGCTCAGGTAGCAAGGGAAGTGCTGAGATCTTCTGGAGAAAGATGTTTTTTAAGGAACTAGCCCCATAACTGAACATATAGTTCTGAGGCACAAAACTTATTTGAAAAGAATTTACGTGTCTGTGTTTTAAATAGAATGACTGTTGAAATAAACCCTGATAAATTCTGGCTAGAAAACAAAACACTTTGATTTGGCAACGTCACTTGGTGTTTTGATGTTTTTCTGTAGGAATGACTAACCATAAGAAAGAGATTTTGATTTAAGATAATGGAAGAGAATCAATAATAAAAGACAACCACAAGCTATAAAAAAATATTTACTAAGGTGGTAAGAAATAGTAGCTTGATAGTTTGAATGGAATTAAGCATACTAAGGCTTTTGTTTACACAAGGAGGATTAGCAGCTAATTGGTATGTTTTGCTTCTTGGCATAGCCAATTGAGTCATAGCTAAAAGCAAACTGTTGTCACTTTTTCAACAGTAACTTTGACTCTTTCATTGTTAGCTGTCTAAAGCTTGAATAAAAGAGAACTGTGAGTAATTTGGATTTTAGATATCATGTTCTGTATATTTTTTCAGTATGTAAACAACATAGTCTCATTTGGCTCAATAAGACTTCTGAGCAAAACTTTTTCAACTTGGGTTATAGAGAATGAGAGCAAATTACAGTATATACTTGACTATAAATCCAGGTATAAATCAAGGGCAGGTTTGGGGGCTGAAATTATGGATTTTGATATGACCTAAGGGTAAGTTCAAGGTAAAATTTAGGGCCACGAAGAAAGGATGAAAAGGATCTAAAGGATGAAATATAGGACAATATTGCCAAAAACTTGCAAAATTCTAGCAGGCATGTTTGTGCTCACCCTAAAGTTAGACAGGTGAAAGAATAGAGAGGGATCAGTGTTTACCTTTAACCAGGAGATGGTTCCTTTTTTTAATGACTTAAAGTACAGTACCTACATTGACCAGTGGAATAAGTCAACTCAGTTTTTTTGGGTCAATTTTTAAACTAAATTTCTAGACTTACACATTGATATATAAGGTGTTAAAATATTGTTATTCAGTAATAAAAAGAATATTTCCATGTTACAAAGATCTCTTGTTCCATGTGTGCCTGTGTTTTGACAAGAAAAAGCTAACACTCACTGTTGTTGGTGGTGCCTTCAAGTCATTCCTGACTTAAGGTGATCCTAAGGTGAACCTATCATGGGGTTTTGGTTTGTTTGTTTGTTTGCAACATTTGTTCAGGGGAGGTTTGACAGTACCTTCCCCTGAGGCTGAGAGAGTGTGACTTGCCCAAGGTCACCCAGTGGGTTTTTAAGCTTGAGTGAAGAACTGAACCCTGATTGCCAGACTCTTAGTCCAATGCTCAAACCACTATGCCACACTGGCTCTCATGCCCTAATTATTGACCCATGAACAATCTACAAAACTGTAGTGTCAAATGGGCCAGAATTGACTTTGGGTTGCAGGGAACTATTTTTCACATTACAGGCCCTGTTGCTTCCATTCCTCTGCTTCACCATCTTTTTGGTTTTTTTTTTTTTTCTCCCTCTGATCTCTTCTTCCCCGAACAGTCTTCTCCCACAGACTACACTGCGAATGCAACATTTTCTTCCCTCACTCAGCCTCTTAGCATCTCTGCTGCTTTCAGGCCGTTTCTGCAGGAGGACAGAAAACTGTCCTAAGAGGCTTGAATTGCGGAACAGTGAGTGAGCAAGGAAAGCACTGCTAACTCAGTCCTCCTCCAGTATCTTGGCAGGAAGTCTGTAAAGAATGTGAGGAACAAATAAAATATAAAATAGATGATACAACTGTCAGTGGAAGTGGCAGTGAGATCCCTGTTTCTGCTCTAGGCAGTTGACAAGAGAGAGGGAAATCATGACACAGTGCATATGGCCCTGTCTCGGCCCACTTGCCACTGTCTCCCTTCCTCAGTCCTTATTGATAGGAAGAAGCAGGATGGTACTAAGGGGTCATATATCTTGTTTTGTAAAGCAGCTATGTGAATAATCTCACAAACACATTCCCAATTTGTTTTTCATTCTAATTTTTAAAATCAGAACTGCATCTGTGTGCATCTCTGCGAGTTCTGTTGCCCACGCATGCCAGCACTGCAAATAAACATGGAGTCGATGATGCGGATGTACTCAAAAGACATGCAGAGTTTATCCTGGGTTTATCCATATTGGTCATTCACACCGTTGACAATGTAAAACTTTCAGGAAACTCAAGGATAAAATCCTGAAGTTGATTATCCCAGATTTTGTGGGTTAATCGGATTCATTCGAAACTCATGTGAAACACACAGATTCAACCCACATTCTACCAGTATTATTTACACCATCTAAATAATAATGCCTAAGAGACTGCTTTGGTGCTGCTGTCTATACTGCATCCTCTAACATTTACTGAGCTTCCTTCTCTAGCTGACAAGGCAGGCCCTTTCATTAGGCAGAGTGAGGCAAGTGCCACTGCCGAGAGACACAGAATGGACAATTGTATATATGCCACATCACAATTTTTTCTTCTTCTACTGCCTTTAGAGGCAGTAGAGGATTCTGTCTGAAGTACCAAAGTAAGTACTGAAATAAGATTCAGCTGCTAGTCTCATAAACTTCTGCACATCCAGAAAAAAAATCATATTAACTGAGGGGATTTTTATTAACAAATCTATCCAATTTGTAGTGTGTGAGACTGTTAATGAAGCATGCACCTATCTTTCAGTTTCTCATCATTTGGAGGAAATGACAAGTGTCAAAATCCCTCCATTTTTGAATTTTGCACAAGTAAATGAGAACAGAAAGGCATGTATTTGAAAAATATATAAAAAAATGTATATATACAGAAAAATCTGTGCATTTGGAAATGGAAGAATTTACGGTACTGTCCAGGAAGGTGGATGGAGGAGTGATGTCATGCAATCTGATGTAAAAATTGGAGGGGCATTAAGTGCTGGGATTCTGAGAAATTAAAAACAGAACAAAACATAAAACAGAAACTGAAAGGAAGGAGGCAGCATCATGACTTTGGGCTTAGGCAATAAAATATTTTGGGCCACCACATCTGCTAGCTGTATACCTTTTTTTCTTACGGAAAAAAAAGCAGAAAGGAAAGACCTTTTTGTCTTGATTATGAAGCATTTTTCATTCCACTTAAAGACAATATTTTGTTTTCTTCCATATTACGTTAATACTGTACACTTAAAACTCATTAACTTTCTTTTAAAAAGAAAACAAAAAGGTCCTTACCTTTCAATTTCACTAGTTAGAACTAGGCTTTACCTAGTCATCTAATGAACGTTCCAGTGAAATTAATTAAAATTTGCATCTGTAATGGGAAGAAAAGTTTTGTAAATATTTTTTTTTAAAAACTCATTGTTTTGTATCACAAGGTGCATCTGCAGGCTGGACAAATGGAAATAATGCATTTTGACACTTTTAACTGCCTTCAGAATCTTGGGATTTGTAGTTTGCGAGGCATGAGCACTCTGGCAGAGAAAGCTAAAGATCATGTAAAACTATAAATCTCAGGACTCCATAGGTTGAAGCTACAACACTTACAATAGTGTCAAATTGTATCATTTATACAGTGTAGATGCACCCACTGAAGCTCAGCATATTATTTATTTATTTATTAAAATATTTATTGCTCTTCCTATAGCTAAAGATCTCAGAATGGTGTACTGACAATAGAATTATAGTTGGCCCTCGGTATCAATGGGGAATCCGTTCTGGACCCTCCCCCCTGTGTGGATCTCAAAATCCACTGATACTCAAGTTCGGTCGTCCCCAATGGCAGTGCGTGCATGCAGCAGCACCAATATTAAGGACAGCCCTCATTGTCCCATAACAGCATGTGCATGTGGCTGCACTTCCATTGGGGACAATGGTACTTAGTGGCGCATGCACACACCACCAAGAGACAACGGGGGCTGTCCCTAATAGCAGCACTGCCATGTGCATGCACTGCCATTGGGGACAACATGGGCTTGCCATTTTTGGATGCTTAAATCTGCAGGTGGCAAGTCTGCGGATGCTGGGGGCTGACTGTATATTAATTAATTAAAAGCATTCTAATACAATAAAAAGAGTACAAAACTATAACTTTTAAAATCATAGTAAAACACTCTAAAATGGTGTAGGCTACACCAGAATTCTACCAATTTGTCAAGTAATGTATTAACATTTGTATTCTTGGACATTTCAGTGCCGTCTAGTAAATAAGTATATTTTGATGCACAAAGTGACCCCCTCAGTTTCATGCTTTGTTAATCAAAGTATGCCTCCTTAAAATAAATTATTCTTATGAGATATGTGCTATTGGAAATATTTATCTTTTTATTTATTTATTACAGTTATATCCTGCTAAGGAACTCAAGACAAAGTACACAATCGTTTTCTCCATTTTTATCCTCACATCAGTCCTGTTATGTAGGGCTGCCTAATAGCTCTTAGGCCCACCTGTTAGGCAGGTTAGGTGGAAGTCAAATGGAGATTGGAACCTGGGCCTTCCTACTCCCAGTTCAATATTAACCCAAGGACAAAGAACCAATTTCAGTCTTGAAAATTTTAGAAATGTTCTTAGGGGCTGCATTCAAGTGTGGAATGTACCAAAATTACCAGTATATTTTTGCTTTAAACTCTTATTGCATTTAAAGAAACCTTTGGCGAGATCTTTCAACATTTTAGAATGGTTAAAAAATTAATCCAAAGCAAAGAACCCACCAGATGAATATATTATGGAGAATGGGATGCAGACATTTGGGATATCCTAACAAGCCAGATTCAGTCTCTTACGTTTCTCTATCCTTGTTGTAAGTACTGTGTCCCTCTATCCTTAGAATACTGATCCTCCCCCTAATTGTTTCAAGTTGGAAAAATTGTCCCCATTTTACATCTGACAGAAATTGTAAGTGCGTTTCTACCATACCTTTATTAACATTTGACAGATCTACCAGTTGACAATTCTTATATTGTACATTAGACAGTATAGTTGGTCCTTCATATCTACAGATACTGCATCCGTGGACTCAACCAACGACAGTTGGAAAATATTCTCTCTCTTTCTCTCAAATATTAAAAAAGCAAACCTTGATTTTGTCATTGGCAAAAATAATGGTCCTGGAACCAAACCACAGTGGATACCGAGGATTCACCATAGTCCTCTGAAGGGCAACAAAAAAGATGGATATTTCTTTTCTCAACCATTGTGTTGTTATGTTAAAACAGCTTGTAGAATAGGAAATCATTATTATAAATAGCCCATTGATACCTAAGGAACAGTCACATTGTACTAAACCTTTGTTCAGCATGATGTCTGCAGTTCGCAGAGTTTCAGAATGTGTTTAATGACAGCACACAATTTCATCAAATAAGTAACAACAGTTTGACTTCAGTATTTGAATTTGCTCTTAACTGTGATACAGTTTATCTGATGCTATATTGTGAATAATGGTGCCATTGCAAATCTAATTTTTCAGGTGATGAATTGGGTTTATAAAACTTTGCTGACAGCTAAAACATGACATTAAAAAATCTGCCTTTAGTTTAATAGGGTTTTGGCTCAGTCTTTAAACAAGTCCTTTGATCTTTTTTATCTTAATACATTGAATGGGAAGGAAAAAAATAAAACGAGGTCCCCTTCTTCATTTATGGGTTCAACTCAAAACTCAAGCTTAATTTTAAAGACACATATTTCACTGTATGACCTGGATGATTTTGACATTTGTAGAAATTGCCCCTCCCCTCATGATTGCTCTTTTCAAATGGTATTTGCAAAAAAAAAAAGGGATTATTATTAAGAGATCACACCCTGATTAATTTTATTTTTGGGTGCAGCACCATGTGTCTGTTGTTAAAATGTATGAGACTGACAATGAAAACAATCTAAGATTTATTTAATTATTTATTTATTTTCTGTTTATTTCAGTTTCTAAGATGGTTAGTTTGAATGCCCTTGTTGATGTTTCTGAAGTGATCAAATGCTACTCCCTAGAAAAGACTAAATCTTAATAACTTGCTTTAATTCTACCTATGCTACCTGTGATTAAAAAAAAGTTACTTAAAGTAGAATTAACAAAACAGCCTTTTGTTATACATTAATTAAGCAGACTATTTTGTATTAGGAATTAAAAAGAAATTTACCTTTCTGCAAGCCCATTCTGTGCTTTCCAGATAACTCTCATAAATATATCGGGAAATCTTTTTTGTGTAATAGTAATCTGCTCAATCCTGACTACTCAGAATGATCATGAGAATTGGGAGGTACAATGAAATACAAAATTCAGTGTTGTATTTAACTACATAGCCTTTTTTTTTTTAGAAAACATTCAGAAAAAGTGAATGCCTAAAGTGCTACTGAAAACTATAAATTAATTAAAATTGATAAGTTACATGCATATCCTATTAATTATTATTCTTTAGCTTACTAAAACTTTGCATGTTTAGCCTTCACAATGCTGATATAGTGGAAAGAAACGTATGGTAGCCTTCCCACATGGCAGAAACTGTACTGCTATTTACTCCTGTTCTCATGTTTAAGGAACTAAGTAACATAAGGTGAAAATTGCAGAAAATTGATAGGATTTTGCTTTTGAGGAAGCAGTTTCATATACAGCTGTGTAGGCAAGTAACTGCAGGATTACTTGCTTTCTTATCCAGTTGTATAAGAAATTGCTTCTCCAGAAGCAATGTCCCAACCATTCTCTGCTGTTTTCACCTTGCTTATCCAGCTGTATAAGAATTGTATCTGTAGAACATAGAACAGCTCAATTTCTGTGTGTGTGTGTGTGTGTGTGTGTGCATGTGTGTGTGTTCGTGTGTGGAAATTTAAAAAAAATAGTCTGGCCTGGGTCTAGAAAGGCACATAGAGCTGAGTGCCCCACTTGTCAGTTTTTGTGTGTATTATCATTCCATAAATAAAATACAATATGCAATATTCAGTTATTGTCACCAGGTTATACTGTACACAGCACTTTCAGAAGCTGGGGAGGCCTTATCACAGGGAAAATGCGATATCCACATACAGTGAGTGAGCAATCTCGAGGGAAGACATTTGGATTGCTCACAACAAATGTGTGACAACTGCACATTTATCACTCTTAAGAACTGATAATTGAGAAAGGCCCTTTAGGCTGCTTTTCATTTGGCAAAATATTATTTGTAGATGTAGCCTGAAAATCCATTTTTGGTGAGTGATAGCAAAACTGTGACTGTGTTTTACTCTAAATACTGTTTCAAATGTACTGGAGGATTATAGCATCTAGTTGTATTGGCTACCTCAGTTACTCAGGAGTTCAAGCGAATAACAATTATTATGCTTACGTTTGTGAACAAAAAACTACTTGTTTTTATTGTATTATTTCTGATATGATTTTAAAACAATAACAACACTTACTGCAAAACTGCAATTTTCTTTTGGGATGAGGAAAAAACACTTTCCCCTGACTTCTTAACCACCACCACATTTCGCATAGTGTTTGGGGAGAGAGAAGATCATTCACATCCTCTCCTTTTGGAGGGTAAAGGCAAATAAGCCTGGTGTTTGGCTGTCCACCATCTGTGTAAGGAATTCACAATCCCAGACAAAAGAAATTGGCAAAGTCTTCTTTCTGTCTGTTCTCCAGAGCCTCCCGATAGCCATAAAACACCTGGACAAAATCAGCAGGTGATGGCAAGGGAAAGAGAATGATCAGTCACAGGCATTGTTAAATCCTTTGAACATTACTTATAGCCTGGACACTGTTGTCACCAGGCACAGTTTGATCTTGGGTGAAGTTTCTTTCTCGTTTGCTCTTGCACGCTCGCTCTCTTTCTCTCTCTCTCTCCTGGAAGTGCTTTATTTGCTGACCATGTGACAACAGAGGGAAATAGACATAAATGCCGACAAATAACGCAGAGTCTAATTTTCCCCATGTTGCAATGGTTATCCCGCATGGAAAGTTTAGAGTTTCTGCCTCTTAATGTAGCAGACCACAAAAGCCTTATCAAGTTCGGGCAAATCTATCCGCAGCGTATCTTTTTCATTGTCATGTTTGCTTTCCAAGTAGGTGTTTTATCTTTTTCAGTGTAACATTAAAAAAATATTTTTAGTAACTAGGGTACTGTATTTTCAAGTTGGCCACAAAAATAAAGACTGTCACAGTCAGAGCAACTGAACTTTTTCCACCCCTTTCTCCAGCCCTAGTCTTTCCTGGAGTGTGTGTGTGTGTGTGTGTTTGGAATTCAATACTGATATCGCAGGCTCAATCCAGTCTTCCTTATTTCATTGTAGAATTTGTGCTTCATAAGCATTTATTGGTGTATTCATTTTCTTACACATTTTTTTAAAATAGTGATCACTTTTAAAGCTGAAAACCTAGCAGACACTCTAAAGTAGTGTAATGTGTAAGTTTGGCGAATGTGGGAGAAATGAGCAATGGGATGCAAGAGAAGGAGAAAGTTTCAAAAAGACAGTGCCTTCATCAGGGATGCTCTTGATTAAGACTGCACGCAGTATATGTCTCCTAATTAATAAGTCCCATTAACTTGAGCAAATCAATGGTATAGTTAGTTTTTGAATGCACTGGTGCAGTTTGAGCCTACCAGGCCATCTGTACCTAAATGGTTAAGTCTGTAGTGGTTGTTGCGTTGCATTCCCAAAGTTAATCCTAAAGTATAACAAAACAAAACAAAAAATCTGCTGGATTACTTCACAGTTCAGCTGTCCTACTATATCCAACCAGCATCCTTCTTTTCCTCATCTCCTGAAAAAAAATATTTTAACAATATATGCTACTCTGTTTCACAGAAATGTACCAAAGCTATTTGTTTAACTCGTTTGTTATACTGCTTATTGAGTGGAAAACAGCAAAGAATGAAAGATCTGGAATGTTGTTGCTGAGAAATTGATGGGCGAAATTAATCTATATGTCTGAGCACTGACAATACTGGTACATGAAACCTGCACATACACTGGCAGCTTACTTTATATTTTATGCTTTTTTGTTATATTATATTATATTGCTTTTTTTGTCTTGTAACCCACCTTGATTCCTTCAGGAAAGGCAGGATATAAATAAATTCTATTTTTATTATATATTTTTTTCCTGTCTGCCCGTAAAAGCAAAAACAACCTAGTCTTGCAATCCCATGTTTTGTTGTCGTTGTTGTTGTGGTGGGTCTTCATGTCTGACTTATGGTTGATGCTAATGGTAGGTGAACCTACCATGGAGTTTTCTTGGCCAGAATTGTTCAGAAGGTTTTGCCTAACTCTGAGGCTAAGAAAATGTGACTTGCCCAATATAACCCAGTTAGTTACTATATCTAAGAAAGGATTTGAATCTTGGCTTCCAGAATCATAGTGCAACACTCAAACCACTACACAACGCTGGCCCTGCAATCTTATATATGTTGACCTATTGTGCTTAATTTGTCTTACATTCTGGTAAATATATTTTAGATTGTAACTTCATGTTCAGACTCCTTAGACGACAGAATATATAACAATGGGTTTTTAAGGAACACACAACAACAAAGATTACAGGTTACATGGGCGATATACGTTTGGATGACATGACATTTGATGTCTGTGCAATCTAATGAAAATTTGACTGTGTCAGTGGAAGTCTGTTTATAGAACTGCATGCATGTGGGTACTCTGTCTTTTTGATTGCTAGTACAGTATAATTCTGCTGCTTCTTATACAGTTTAATTTTCCCCTGTTCTTTTCTTGTTAGTTGATTAATTTAGTGTATATTTTGCTATAATTTGATTTAGAACAAATATCTGAAGTAACAAAGTTCAATTGGGCTTGTATATATTTGAGAAACTCTTTAAAAATAAAAATAACTAAGGGGCTATACAGACTGCCCCAAAGGGCTGGTCTGCAGCCACCCCTTCCCTGGCTGGATCAGGGCCACAGCAACCTTATGCCACGGGCCCAATCTGGCCTCTGGAGAGTGCAAAAAAAAAAAAAAAGAGCCACAAAAAGCAACTCCTTTTTGAACTCTCCAAAGATGGCACCCTTCAGTGCTGCATCATCTGGATGCAGTGCCAGAGTCGTGTCATGATGCTGCATGGCATCTGGAACAGCACACGGTATTATGACGCCCTGGGGCGGAGTCAGGGTATCAGTGTCAGGACATTGCAGCCTGACTCCGCCGACAGGCCGGTCCAAAATGCTGGTCTGTATGTAAACCAATAGATATCCACGCACACACATTTATGACAACATTGTCAGCTGTGTGGATGGTATAACTCATGGGATGGAAAGATACAAATCGTCAGATAAGGAAATGAATTTGCATGGATGTATCTGAGTAAATCACAAGCATTGTTTCCTCTGTAAACCACAGTCCAGGTAAAAGAAGCTTTTACAGTTTGCTGTTAATGTTAGGTAGAATGAAAAAAATGTATTCAAAACCCGTCCAGGGCAGAAGCAGAATCTGAGGCAGAAGCAGATTCTCGGTACCAGCATTATACATATATTTTTTAATTCCAATTAATTCTATGTTAATCTGTTAAATCTGTTTTAACATATTAGATTATCTAAAGAATTTGGATATTTGTGGAAAGATCTAGAACTGTGGTATTATTTGGGGGGCTAAACAGACAGGCAAAAAGAGGTGCTTTCAGGCTGGCTTGATATATGTCTTGCAGCCAGCAGAAAAGTGTCCTTATGCAGAGAAAAGTTTCAAAAAGAAACAGCTTTTTTCTGTTTCTTCCTGGCTTGGAGCCATGTCATGTGGTCATGACACAAGCACTCCAGCTGCCTTGGAAGCCAGTGGTGTGGTTGGTGGGGTTTCAATGTGGCATCAGAAAAGGCAGCTTCAAGCCACTTTTTCCTTCCCATCTGTTTAGCCCCTTTATGACATTTGAAAAACTACTATGGTAATACAACTGAAACATGTCAAAGAGATATTGTTTGGGTTTTTTATAGATTTTTTAATACAGATTTTTAATGTATGAGTAAGGGGTAAAATAGATGGCCCTGATAGGGAGACTTGGAGACACACCTTTTAGGGTGAATTGAGGCCATGGCAAACAGATGCACAGCTCCAATCCAGCCAGCTTCCATCACAGTTGGGAGCAGAAAAAAATCAGCTCCTATTTGGAGTGGAAAAAAGCTGCCACTTTGCCTCTGGAGCTTGTTTTTCACCAGCTCTGA
This sequence comes from Urosaurus nigricauda, assembly GCA_034509955.1. NCBI lineage: Eukaryota > Metazoa > Chordata > Lepidosauria > Squamata > Phrynosomatidae > Urosaurus > Urosaurus nigricauda. The sequence continues at coordinate 97,337,322 of JAOEGL010000002.1, read as the reverse complement.
GGTGTGTGGTGTCTAAACATCACACCCCAAAGTTGCTTCAAAGCCACCCAGTGTGTGATCACCCGTGCGACTTCTGGACAACTTGGGTGAATGACGCGTGTAAATGACATGCCACCAAGCCAATTTAAAGCCAGCTGAATCTGCTGATATGTTCAGGCCCTAAGACCTAGGCTGCAAATTTAGCATTTAAGTGGAGTAGTTAAGGATTGTGAACTCTTACTTTTGGGTAGACACATATCAGATTGAATTGTTACTGTGCACTGTGAATACAAGAGGTGCATGCTGAATAGAACAATGGCTGAAAATGATTGAGAGGCCATCCAGTTCAGCTTGGTCCTGAAACTAGGGCAAGATTCAGAAATTTGAAGATTTATGCCTCCTACACACGATTTTTGGAACTCCTAAAATAGAATATCCTGTTTCCCAAAACACTTGTGTTTTCTGTATGTCCTGCAACCATTGACTATTTTGTTTCTTTTTTAAAAAAATCTTTTTGTGATTTTTTAAAAGTTTAATTTAGGGCCAGTACAAACCAGCAAAATATTCTGGCTTCCCCGTGGCATGGGGACATGGTTCATGGATGCCGCATACCCCGACGCCGCCCCAAAGCCTGCATCATGACTCCCCGCTACCCACATGAGGGGCAGCTTTTCAGTGCTCTGGCTGTGTGGCATTTAGATGCCATATGCCACAGGACTGCTGAAAAGCCATGGCGGTGGCGGAAAGGGTGGCTTGATAACACCATTTGAAATTATCAGTATGTCCTAATTTTTGAAAAGAAATAATGTGTGTTAAATAATACTTCTATTGTTGCTGCTACAGTTTTGCATTTTTTATTGCTCTGTTGTTAATGCAGTTTTTAGATCTGTAACACGTGCTCCCCAGAAAGAAAATGCTCAACAGCACTGGGATTTTTCATATTTGGGTTTTTTTAAATTATTATTTTAAAAACTGAATATATCACTTCTGTGGTAACATACTGAGGATGTCTAGTACTTCTGTGACAAGAACACAGTCCAGTATGACCTATGGCTGCACAGAAGATCATGCAAGGAAATGTTGGCTTCTTTGTCCTGTACAAAAAAGTTCAGCTTCCAGCAGAAGTGAACAGTGTAAACTATACTCACATAAACCTAGCCCTCACATTTGGTGGATTAGTCCTCCTGGCACACTTTAGTAATAAGCCATGCGGGAGGTGTGACTGCTTTGAGGTTGTCAGTGTTTTACCATTTAAAGGAAAAGTTTTTTGTTTTTTTTAGTTTGCCAAAATAATGAAATAATTTTTACTGCTGCTTCTTCTTCTTTTACTTAAAAAAATGACATTGATGGAAAATGGATATATTACTATTATGCTGTTTTAAAAATCCCATTTTTGAAGGGTGGGAGTAGCAACCATTTAGCTTACTGTTACCTTGATAAGGCTGGCCGGTGCTCAGATTTTTGCATTAGAGGAAATACCACTGTCCCTCCCCTATTCTCTTCTAGTCCAGCACTACTGCCATACCTAAGCCTTCAGCCAAGGGAAGGAAATGTATATTCGTTTGAAGGCTGGGCAAGAGCCAGACCAAGGCAAACTTTTCTTTTTTCTAAGTAATTGAAAGGGAGGGTGGTTAAGAGTTCTACTCCGTGAACACAAACAAAGAAAGTAATCAGAGCAATAATTTGCAGAAAGTTTGGATCAGATGGTACTCCTTGAATCATAGATTGAGAAACAAGATGGGAAAGTGACTGAGGGAAAGAATTATCTTGGAAGGAGCCATGAAGGCTGCATTCTTCAATTGTTTGTGTACTAGATGACAGGAGCTACAAAGACTGTTTTTTGTACTGTCTGTCCACTATACAAAAGGAGCCTTGGTGGCTGCATGCATTGCTTGTCTACAAGCCAAAAAGGAATTATAAAGCTATATACTCAGAATCTGGGCTAAGATGGTGCACATCCTTGCATGGCAACAGAAGTGTACAGTGGGGAAAGCCATATTAATGCTTCCACAGTATCAAAGGTGAACTAATAACACTTTTGATTGCACCGAGACAGCTGTCACTGGTGAATGGAAAATCAAGGCCCTATCATAGTACACTGTAAAAGCACTATTATTCTACCTTAACTGCCACTGTTATATGGTATGGAATCTTGAAATTTGAAGTTTAAGCAGGAAAATTTATAATTCTCAGCCAGAGATTTGAAATAACAAAAAATGGGAAAACAGATAATCTACTTCTAGAAGTGTGCTGGAAAGGAATAGGGAACTATTGGTTAATGAAGAAAATTATCAGATAATATATGCATCGTTATAGGTCAATAAGGAAAGAGGGTTTCATAGAACTTTTAGTTCCATTTATTCGATTACATCAACTCAGTAAACAGAGAACGTGAGGCCTCCTGAACACCATCTAGATGTTTGGACTGATCTTCTGAATTCAGACACAGACAGTTCTGGCAAGGTACCCTCAGATGTTTTCATGACAGTTCAGCTTCTTTGAAAGAAGGCATGAAGCCAATGTCTTAATAGGAAACTCATATACAATGTAACCAGGTTAATCCCCTACCCCCATTATTTTCTAATGCATATGTCTTACATGTTTTAGCTTTCCAAAAAAGTGAGAACTCAGTTTAACCTCAATACCTTGCAGTTCTGCAGCTTTTACTGAGTTCTTTTACCTTTTTAAAACTTATATAGTTCCATTTGATTCTATGATATTTAGTATCAAGGGCAGTGTTATTCTTATTTTTCTTTTTAAAAAACTATCTCAAAGTTTACTCATTTATACATCTTTCTTAGCCAATTGGAAAAGAAAAGTTTTGGTTCATTTGTTCATGGAAGGACTATTTTATACTCATGATAAAGTGTGCAGAAAGTGAACCTAAATGTATGTAGAGAGATCTTGTATGAGGCTAACTGAAATAAAGATGTTGTGGCAGCCTGAGCTTTTGTAGACTTCAGTCTACTTCCTCAGATGCTTTGGAAGGTGCTACAAGGTCTCTTTACATACTAATTCTACAGACTAACATGGCTATATGCTTGTATTCTACTAAATGTAGGTTATTTGTTCTGCTTGTACACCAAAGTTTGTATTAGATCTAGAAGTTATGCATTGTTATTGGAGAGAAGCAACTGTAGGTGTGATGGAGCAAGTGAAAAGCAAGGGAAAAATTTAAGCAAGGCAAATTTGTATTAGGAACAAGACCGAAATATAGCAAGAGAGTCCATTTATTGCTCAAGACACAGCTTGACTTAGTGTTTCCATGTGGCCTGTTTTCCAGATGAACTCTAAGATTACTGTTATGGTTTGTGACTGAATTGTGTTTGATACTGACACACAGACTGAATGACCACCTGAAATTCCTTAGGCTATAGTTTTGGGGCTCACAATGAACTATAGTCCTGATATGCTCTTTGATAGTCTGAAATTTACAGCCTGAGTATTTTGATAATCAACCCGATCTTAAATGTATTCATTTAGAAGCCAGCCCTACTGATTTTGGTTTGAGTTACTTCTTTCTAAGTGGCTTAGACCATGGTCTAACATGATATGAACATGATATGTTCAAAATCAAAATGTGATCATAACCTGGTTTTTATGAAAATATTGAAGACAATGTTCATGGTGCTCAGCATATGTACCTTCATTCTTGCTCCCATTTCCCCCCTATCTTTGCAGTTTGACTTAAACCTGTTTTAGACCTCTTCTCAACTAGAAGATATTTTTTTAATCTTTCTACATCTTCAAAGTGATACAATTATGATTTTGGAGGCTTTCAAAATATAGGGTGGCTCATTTCATATTGATTCCTTTGCTACATTTAGGCTCTGGGTGCCTTCCAAAGGTTTATTCCACTTCAGTCTTTCTATCTGGTTTCTATATAGTTATGCTATGTGCTGTTGAAGCAGCTTTTCAATATTCAAGTAAAAGACTGTTCACTAGAGGTATAAGCACTGCTGCATTCCAGGAGAAAATTTCTCCCATAGAACTTTGTAAGTCAGCCATTGACCTTCATCAAGTACTACATCTTAAATGTCAAAGCAAAGTCCATCCATATGAAACAATAACGTCCATAACTGAAGTCATCCTAGTGGCAGTTTTTACAGTCACACAGTGAGCTGCTCCATTGCAAGCATCCTGAGTTCTTTTAAAGGAGTTCTGCTCAAATTTGTGGTCCATGGATCAGTGCCGGCCCATGGCTAGTGGCTATCAGTCTGGGATAGATGTCCAAGAAAGAAAGAATTTTGGCTAGTTGGTCCCAAAAAGTGCCAGTGCCTGGCACAATGGAGGAAAAGGCCTACTTTTCCCCCACATTAGCTAGCTTAAGTATTGCTTTAAATGGAACATTTTGTAGCTTCTATTCGTGGCTTCATAAAGTCTTCTCTCAAATCATGTACAAAACCAAAACTTTCTCCTTGATGGGAAGGGCATGGATTCTGTCTCACTGGGTAGAGCTCTAAAATGTTCCTGGAATCACCTCTGCAGAGGCACAGAGGAGATGCCATGATCATGAAGGTGGGTTTCCCAGGGTGAGGCTCATCCATTGCACCTTGGATGTGCCGACCCCTGTGATTTCCACAAATGTGGGAAATTCGACTGCATAACAACAAGGTGACCTCTTGAAGAGCTTCAGTATCAAATGGGCAAACTATTTTCTTTAATAATAAACTCTACAGGGGAAAGACAAGTGTTTTTTTTCCTCCTGTTTTGTATGCAGTGTTACCTTATAAAACAGTTACTTAATTTCAGGAAACAGTATAATGAATATGAACATTTTGAAAATGGGTTGCATATTCCATTAATTGTTTATATGCAAAAGGAAAAAAACCCTACTCAGGCAAAGATATTATTTGGTTTCTGGCAGTTGCTTCACCAAACTATCTCCAGATGTGGCAGGGAGGTGGGGAATGAAGAAACAGGATCCACATTTTTTACTATTACATTGAAATGTTTTGCAGCACATTCACATTTCATAATCTGCATTTGGATGTTAGTTTTGTTTTGTCTTATATGCTTATGCACTTGTATTTCATTTCCCCTTTTTCTGTGCTTGTCAATTGAAGGACTGTATTGTAAACAGCTTTCAGCAACATCTTCCATGGACGTCTGCATAATGTAACTGTAGGAAGGGAATTTGAAGGTGGAAGCCCCATCTATGATGAGAGATTAAAAATGAATCTTTCTCTCTTCAAAAATCATAATTTTTAAAGAACCTCTTAACAAAACCACATTACACATGTCTGAATTTGTGAAGACTCCAACCCTTTAGAAAAAAGAAGAGCTTAGTTTTGATGTTAATAACATGGTAACAGATATTACCTGGATTACTGCAGTGATTACTTAGCATAGTGTGTGGTAAGTGTGGTTCTGGAATTGTTAACCTGTTTTGGGATGCTCTTGTTTCAAGGACTTTTACAAATGACTGAATTCTTAAAAAGCAACAAATACTTTTTCCTTTATGATTTTTTTGTTAGTGACTCACCTAGTTCTTATCACCACCCCATCCAAAGTGTGTGTTCAAGGAGCTTCTAGAGGAATCTGGCCTGTGAATACTAGCCACTTTTTAAAAATGATGATGAATTTGGGGTGGACCTGTGTATGCTGATCTCTGTTCACTTTACAGTTATTTTCCAGATTCTTCAAGATACTGGATCATAATGTGTGTGTGTTTTGTGGTGGTGAGGGAAGGACTGTCTACTCTCACAGGAAAAAAAACTGTCCAATAAGCCTCACCCTTCATCTGAGGGTCATAGAGGAAACCTTGGCTAGACATTTTGGTGACTAATTTAAAATATCTGGCAAGACGATTGATAGCGCCTTCCTTTGTGTTGTGACAAATACATTTTGACTGCAGTTTATTAACATAATCCAACACAACCACAGACATATTGTAAGCATTATAGCATTGAATTAGAAACATTTTTTTGCACATCACAGTCTTTGTTCTTTCTCGCTCTTTTTCCTTGACAAGGATCTGGATAATTGCCTCAGCAAATGAAGCACTGTGTTCAGTCTGTTTCTATAATTTCTTAAATTGTTTTTCATTGTAAAACTGAGCAAGCTTTTACTAAATATAAAAGAACCGCAGTATAATTACAGCAACAGTATATTATTAAAAAGTGTGACAGAAATGGCACTTAAACTGACAGCTACTTTCTCTTCATGTCTATGCAACAAATTAAATATCTCCTTCAGAGCATTAGCAAGCAACAGTGTCTTTTACATAGCAGTCAGTTCTACCTAATCTAATATAACTTTATCTATTTTTTCTCCACAAGAATTTAAAAAATGTGGTCCCTTAGCCTTAATACTGCCAGGTACTTAGATTTGGAAATATTGGACATAGTGAGATAGAGAGGGGTAGAGATGTGAATGTGAATAAATCTTGCAGTTGCTTCCAAGAACCTTGGAAGATTCTCAACTTTCCTTATGAGATATCACCTCCAATGTAGGACTGAGACTTTTTGACTGGCCATGGATGCTGTGATTTATGCAAAATATACTTTTTAAAAACTCCCATGACTTCTCAAACCTTTTGCCTGTCTGAAACTAAACCCATACACATACAAACCCAGCACAACACAAAAACACAACCAATCATACAGTGCTACTACTTATACTATAAAACTTTTACATTTTTCATTATTTTGCATTACTAAATGTGCCAAAAAAGGTTGGGGGAACAAATCTAAATTTTATTCAAGACCAGGATCAGAAAAGACCACCATCTTGTGGTGATCAAGAAAAAACAAAGCTCAAGTTTTGCAATTTATCCCCTGAACAAGTTAGGATACACATCCCTAGAAATTTGGTTTTGTGAGTTGTGATAGGGGATGAGTCTAATGAGGCTGGAAGCAAGAAGAGCCCTCCCTTCAACCACCATCTTGAGGGGAGAGAAAGGCAGGCCACCTCCTGCTGGAAGCAAGAAGAGCCCTCCCTTCAACCACCATCTTGAGGGGAGTTAATTGTATAATTAACAAATTGTAAGCCGCTCTGATAGCTTTGGCTGAAGAGCGGGGTATAAATAAAATTTATTATTATTATTATTATTATTATTATTATTATTAATAGTGCAATCAGGGTAATGTAACCCTAATTTGTTGACAATGTTGCAGTTTAAAGCATTCTCACACCTTTCTGAAAAACTCACACTTCTGTCATAATGTACAGAGCTTTATATAATGAGGCTGAATAAATTAACAAGAAGAAACAGTGTGCTGACTCCTCCCCCTTTCCCATTACATTTTTCACATAGAAAGCAGCATTCTGGAGTTGGTAGGTCCTGCTCCACATGGAGGCTCTCTGTGTGATCAAGACTCCTGAAAATTCCCATAGATCCATGGAGAACAGTAGTGGGAACCACATGGAGACTGACAGCAGAAGAGATGAGCTAGTGCTCTCATCTCTTCAGGTGTTTACTTAATTTGGTTTATATTATGGTAGCATTTGTATTTCATATGACAGTACTTTTATCCTCTTCATAAATGATTTAGAGCAGTGGTCCCCAACCTGTGCTCTTTAAGGGATTTTGAACTTCAGCTCCAGAATCCCAGATTACATGGTTAAGTTTTCTGGAAGCTAAAGTCCAAAATCTCTTAAGGGGCACAGTTTGGGGACCACTGGTCTAGAGTTAAGTCTGAGCAATGAGATGGCCAAATTAGTTGGTAAGATGAGAACAAAAAGTATTGGAAAGAGCCCTGAAAGGATCACTATACCTTTGGTGGTGGACTATTGTATTGGTAGATACAGTTGGCCTTCTATATCCATGGATTATTTATCCACAGATTCAAGCTTCCATTTTGCTATATTATATAAGGGCTACCAATTTACTATGCATTATTTTGGTATCCGTGTGTGTGTGTAAGCGTAAGATATCCTTGTGTATGTGTAAGCAAGTTAGGGTACGTGTTTATCATGAAGAAGGTAAATGTTTTCCTCCATCTCTTGTAACCCTAGAATTTGTGGCCATCAAATAAACTGGATGTTGGGCATTTTACAGTAGATAAAAGAAAGTTATTTCTTTGTCCAGTAAACTGTTAAAATTGGAATTTATTTCAAGAACATGTAATTATAGCCACTAGTACAATAGCTTCTAGAAATTAATGATTAGATTAGAGAAATTAATGGAGAATAAGGCTGCTAATAATGATTGTAATATATATCACCTCCAGTATTAAAACCGGAATATATTATCTTTAAAGTCCAAGAATAGTGGGTTTAGATTATTGTTTGCAGGGGAATATTAATAGGATGCTGCAATTCTGCTCATGTTCTGTTTGTGGACTTTCTTAGCTATCTGTTAATAGTGGGAATAGTGCTGGACACTATGGGAACAAAATAGGTTAAACTTGGATCTTACCCAGGAGGGCTGTTCTTAGTGTTTCCTGTGTGAAGTTTGAATTGGCATTCAGCTATGCCACCACACTACTTATGTACTGGTATGTACATAATTTGGTATGTACATAATTTGGGAATATTCTATTACAGTCTTCGCATTTTTCATGCAAGAGGACACTCAGTCTCAGCAAAAGGCAAAAGCAACCCCCCCCCCCCGAACAAATCGAGCCAATAAAACCCCACGATTGGTTCACTTTAAGATTGCCATATGTTTGAAATGACTTGAAGGCACACAACAACAGAACAACAAAGTACTCGGTAATATGATTCTTAGTGGCAAACAAGACAATGATGGTGTGAAGTCAAAGGTTTTTGCAGCCAGTGTGGCCATATCCGAGAAGAATTTATTACTGACGTTTCACTTGCACCTGTGGCTGGCATCTTCAGAGAATGCTGGCATGGAAGAGAGTTGGATACACACACACTGTGTGACTGTGTGATCTGTGTATTGTTCCAGCCACCTGGTGGTTCCTTATTTACTAGATTTCCTGCCCTTTCCAAAGCCTATAAACCTCACATGGACTTCTGGAAAGAGAAAGAAGAAGCCTACAACGCAGTGCTATGCTCTCCATGTTCTACTGCTGCACTGATCCCCGAAGTGTGTTCCTAGTAAGTCAGGAATGCCATTTAAGGCGTAAGGGGAATGCCATTTAAGGTTTTATCTGTGAGCTGCCTTGGGTTTCTTCTGGGAGAAAGGTGGTATAAAATGAAATAAACAAACAAGCGAACAAAAATGAAAAAAAAATGGCAGACTTTCTCTTCAAAAAAGAAGCAAAGATGTAAGTTAGCAGTCTTTTTTAAATTTAAAAAAAATCAGGGTTTTACTCATCAGAGCTTGCCATTGAAATCATAAAATGTTGCAGCAAAAGCTTTACATCACACTTTTCTATTTACCTTCAAACAAAGCAGCACATTCACTTATGCCCCTACTAAGAGGAATAATAATTGGATCATTATAAACATGCACCAGATCAACTTCCTAGCTAAGAAGCAACTGTTTCCTTTTTAACATAACTGAAGGAGTATTAATCCCCCCCCCCAAAAAAACCCCAAAAGAAGTATAGGTAGAGAAGTTGTATGTGGAAGAGTTGTCACTTGCTTTAAATCAATTATAGTAGAAAGAGGCTGAAGCAAGTATTTCAAATGATCCACAGCATGACCCCATAAAGACCAAAACATGACTCCTTTTTCTATCAGGCTTACAGAAGTAGCCACTTGTGTGGGCTGAGGAATCAATTTTTGTTTGGTGTAATTATATCAATGTAGATCATACTTTAAGTTCTGCGCATTTTCCTGAAACTCTAAAGTAGGAATATCAAGTCTACCCTGCTTTAAGCCATCCTGTTTAGGTATCATTTCAAGCAAATGATCTAATTTCCCCTTGATAATTTCCAGATGAGGAAAAAATATATAGTGCACTGTTGTAGCAATGAAAAACCACAGATTCCCCATTTCGTTCAAATGTGTATTGTTGTTTGATAAATCTTTTCTGTGTGGTGCTTTAGCGAGTTTCTTGATTAAGAAAAAAGAATGTGTTTCTTATTGGAACACCAGCTTTGGGTATGGAGGAAACTGTGCATGGGGGGGGGGGTAATCTTTTTTTGCATATATTGTGGGAGAGTGTAAAGGGAAATTCTGGTCCTGAAGGTGAGTATATAATGCATGGAACATAAATAAATAAATAAATATAAATAGTACCCTACAAGGAGTCTCTCTGTTCAGCAAGTGTGTATTTTTCATCATTGCATAATAATAATAATCCTAGTCCGCCCCTCTGAACAAGCAATCAGGGCGAATTACAACAAGGATTAAAACAATATCAAGTAAAATATCCCATCCTTTCCCTTACCACCCCCCCTCCCTTAAAAAGAGATCAAATCACAATTGAATTAAAACAGTAACTAGCTAAAATAGTAATAAAAACAAGATTAGAGGAAAATGGAACCAGCCAAGATTACGCAGAAGTAGAAACAGAGAAGGGAGGCTGGGAGAAAATTCCTCCCTACATTCCTCTAAATCCTTATGTGGGATTGAGCCTACATTTATCATGGAAGAGTATGTTGGGGTAATTTTTAGCTTTCTTTCTTCCTGCTGGTTATCCTGAAAAACAGGATCCAGTGGTTTAAAGACCCTTTCCCCCAGCTAGGCTAAAAATCAATCAATCAATCAAGGCATGGTGGAGGAAACCTAACCAGGAGGTGTTAAATATAGGACCCTCTCAGTCACTGCTGTCTAGTTTATTCCAACATAACTTTAAAAACACTCAGGGATTGGCACTTACTTGGCAAGTTTGGATATTTGGTGATATCCTCTACAGTGAGCCCTCCACATTTACTGAGCTTAGGTGTGCATGAACCTGTGAAGGTGGAAAATAGCAAATAAAAACTCTATTTTTTTTTACCTAAGAGAACACCTCTCTAGGAATCTCTGGGTCTTCCAGCACAACTCTGTGCTCAACACCAAGTGGAAGATGACCAAAGAATCATGCTGGAAATGTCTAGAGAAGTGTTTCTCTAGGAAGCTCTAGGTCTTCCAGCATGACTGTATGGCCAACCTCTGGTAGAGTTGCAGGGGAGGACCTGGAGATCCCTAAAGAGAGCATGTTAATCAAGTTCACCAGGAATCAAATCTGCTAAAGCCACAAATGTGGAATGGCTTTCAAGTTAAATTAAGAAAAATCATGCCTAATAATTCATGCCTAACAGGACAAATATCTACCAATGTTGACTACCATAAAATGACCATGTAGCTGCAAGAAAAGATTATGCCCTGTTTTCCACAAACATCTATTTGACTACTGTAAGCAACAGGATGCTGAAACAGATGGGTCTTTGGTCTGATCCATTATGATTTTTCTTATGACCGCATTGCAAGTGAAGTCATGGGTGGATGGTAAGTGAAGTCAGGGATGGAAATGAATAGTTGAGAAGTAGATCGCAAGGACTGTATGCTTGAATGATCATTTACCGTTGAATAGGACTGCAATGCTTGAGAAACTAGGGGAAAAGGTAGTGTTTTAGAGTTACACACAAACACAGAAAACCCCAAAACTCTAATGATTCCAGAACATTAGCATAGTGTTGTCCAATCATAACTCACAGAAGATTGAAAATTATGTATTACAGCACATGTGGGCAGAGTTGGAGAGTCAGAAATACTACTTCCTTCTTCTTCTTCTTTTAATTGGAAAGGATTTGAATTTTTAAAAGACTTTTTATTAAAAAACAACAACTCAGAGTACAAATCATGTCGTCCAGTTTTGCCAAAATAAACTTGGCACCTCACATTTTCTTTCCGAATTTTTTAGGTGTTGGCATGTACTGAATATTAATAGAGCACCACTTCCAATTGCTGGCATAATGTTTTCTTCCTAGAAAAACTGGTGGTTGTTTTTAAACTACCAGAAACAAGTGTGCAGTTCAGAGTTTTCAGTCACGTTTGAACGTAAGTGATTTAAAAAAACATTTTTTTTTCTGGTGAGATATTTCTTGTGAGGATTTAAATAGTTATTACATTATGAATATCCTGGCTTGTACAAATAATATTCCTCTTCTCTTCCTAGTAAATCTGTTTTCTTTACTATTTTTTTTTTCATTATGGATATTCTGTAACTGTAAATGCTATCAACAGTGTGTTGGGAGAAAAGTAAACTGTGCTAAGCAAGTTTGCTCTGTGTAGTGTTTAGCTAATGTGCTCATAGATAGCTATATTCGGACAAATTTGTGATTTGAAATGAACTTGGGAATATGACAATTCAGATAGATTTCTTATAAGAAAATTATAATCATAACTATCTGCACAAACATTAACTCTTTGCCAGAACATGAACTTAGAATAACCAGTATCCTGGGAAGAGAAGAGACATAGCTCTGTGACAGAACACATGTTTTACATGAAGGAGGTCATATGGGCAAATTGGCAGTCTTAGGCTAGAACATTGCAAGCCACTGCAATTATTAAGGTAATTGAAACTATTCTATGAATACCGTAGTCCAAGATGGATTAGGATTTTTTACACAGTGAACCCTACAAAACAGCATTATCAGAGCAATCATACATATCTTTTCAGAATTCTGAGACTCAGAGGTCTCAGTTCAGTGGGGCTTATCCTCATGTAAATTGGCAAAGAATTGGACTATAAATCATCTTAATCTTCACCGGGGCAATTTTCACATATGGATTTTCCCCCTCCCTTTTCCTGTCTTAAAAATGTTGCAGTGCAAATGGTCTATTCCTTTGTTTCTTTTTAAAGTTCTTTTTCCTTTTCAATTTTTGCCTCTAATTATAGATCAGCTTTAACCAAGCATAAGTCCACATATTCTACACTAATGCTCAGAGAAGACTAGAACCAAGTATGCCTCTGTGAGTTCTCTGGTTCTCCATACTGCATGTCAGAGATCACAGACTTTTCCACTGGTCTCCATTGGTTGTTGGCTCACATGTTTCGTTGCTCACTCTCAAGGCCAGCAAAACTTTATGTCAGCAATGGGAGAAGTTAACAGTAAGACATCTGCAGACAGAACTACCATCATCCACAAGCACAAGCATTGAATAAGCAATGTCCCACTTTATAATTTCGTGGGCTTTACGTTGATTTGTTTACAAATTAAAACATCACTATACCCAACCTTATATGTCTACCCCCTTCGCACACTTTTGCTTTTGTCTCTTACCTTCTTTTCCTAGGAGACTGCCCTGGGAAAATTCTCCCACACCAATCTGTGCATTTTTCAGCCAGGCCTATATCTCCCATCACTCCCAGTACATTGCTATACTCTAATATAACATTTGAAACATATGAATCTTTATAACACAGCATTAACCAAAGTAATACAACAGCAAAATACATCCCATGACATACTCTACCAGATTCTGCCATGTTCCCTGTTCCTTTACAAGCTGTGAAAAGTTATCCCATTTTATATAGGAGTATGGTCTCTTCCAACTTATGTTTCTACTTCTGTGATTTCTGTTTCTTTTAGTGATGATGTGATGAGTGTCTATTTAGCATCCAAATGGTATGCCTCCAATTTTGGTCTGTGATATCAGTGAGAATGCCTAAACTAACCCAGAGTAAAGGTGATTGGTTTTCCTTCTTTTAATGATGCCATGAAATACACAATTTTGACTGACTATGCAAAATTATCATATCATGCATACTTTATTGGTTGGGATCATGTAGTGAAGGAGGACCCTTGTAAAAATTGGGAGTGACACCACAGTTCCTTGGGTTGAGAGAGATAACAGCTATGAACTTTAAAGGGGAAAAATGTATATTTGATCTTCCCCCACCTCCAGCCCTCACAACAGTCTGACTGCATTAAAAGAGAAGAGGGCAAATACTCAACAATGACCTACCAGATGACTTGTGTAAAATTTCTCAATTTCATTCTCCCACTGTGGTCTAAGCTTTGTTTTCTGATTTTTATTTCATTGGGTTACCTTTGTTCTGCTGTTTCTGGATGTGTTAGCCTACCTTTTTTGCATGCATTTTCTATTCCTTTCAAGTCCTCAATTTTTAATTTTTAATATATTTAATATTTATTAACCTAAAATGTCACCCTCTAAAGCATCTCAGTCTCATTTTAATTTTTACTTTTAAAGTCAAAATGTATACCTGCACTCAGAAAAAAGCAATCTGCTACAGCCTCTCCTACTTTATGTGTTCTTCTTCACTAATAACTTTTGCCATCTTGATTACACTTTTACTTTGCCCACATGTGTCTTGCTTTACAATTGTGAATTGTTGGAGGGTATTGCTGCATTTTGCTTCAACCATTTATTTTGTCATTGGCTGAACTTTTCATTTTTGGTTTACAAGCACGCTCAGGTCATTTGATGATCTCTCTATGTGCACCCTTAGCGCAATTGTGCAGGCAGGCATCTACAGTTGCTCTCCGTATCCACAGACTCAAACGTCCACGACTTGAAAATATTTTTTAAAATATAAATTCCTAAAAGCAAAACTTCATTTAGCCATTGCATATAAGAAATACCATTTTACTATGCCATTGTATTTAATGGGACATGAGCATCCACATATTTTAGTATCCACAGGGAGTCCTGGAACCAAATTTTAGTGGATACAAAGAGCCATTGTAGGTAACTTTTCAGAGAGTATAGCATTTGAATGCCATAGGTATTTGATCATTATTGTTTTATTAAATAAAAAATCAAGCTGGAATAAGAAAGGGCACATCATTATAAATATCCTGGTTACACACACACATGCACACAAGCACTTTTAAAGCTGCATCAATGGCAATACTCTCCCCTCCCAGATGCCTTTTCTAACTAAAGGACATGACAATCTTTCTAAATGAAGTTGGGTACCATTTGACCCAAACTAGAGGTCATTGCTATAAATTACAGAGGAGCTCAATGTTTTTGGGATACTATTAGAAACAGCTATGGTCACAAGTGAAAGATTTAGCAGTTCTTAGTACTCCCTGCTCCATTTCTTGCTACAGAGAGGTTAGGATGACAAAAATGTGCAAGTAGGTTGGCAGCTTTCCACCAAAAACATATAAACAAGCAAGAGTTTGTTTGTAAGGAAGCTTGGCTGTCAAACTAAGTGAATCATTGTGTGCATTTATTTGTTTTAAATCCAGTAGAACTTCCTTAACTTTATACCTCTTAAATCTGAGCTTGATGTAAAAGAAAGAATGTATGGGTGATGGTGATGCAGAGTAGTTTTATTCTTGTATCATGGCCAAATTATAGTGTACTTTGTATCAATTTTGTCCTGAATCAGATTGTTAGTGCCCTCCCTTCCTCCAAAATTGTTAGCTTTTGTTGTTTCCCCCCAGGACTTGGCCAGTTTGTAGAACAGTACCAAATTCTCCAAAAGTAGTGGAAATCCATTAAATGTACAAGAGCTCTTATTCTTTCCACTAATTCAGTCAGTTAAGTAACAAGGTCTCTTTTGGGGAGAAAAAAAAATCTACTACTCATTCTTAGGAAATATTTCCTGACAGCATCATAAATTGTATTGCTGTATGGAATAACAGCATTTACACATTTGGTGGATTTGTATAAGGTGATTTTTTGCCTATGTGTGGGGACAGCCCTGTTTCTGACTTTGGTAACCGAATCCATTCAGCATTAGCTTGTAAAATATCAACTGAGTGTACCTTGAGAGGCAGGCCTCTTCCCATATAGAGAGACAGTTATATATATATATATATATATATATATAGAGAGAGAGAGAGAGAGAGAGAGAGAGAGACAGTATTCCTTCTGCAATTGTGTTGCCATGTAAATGTTTTCAGGAAATGTTCATGCCTCTTTTTCAAGCAAGAAATCAAAAGTTCCACTGTCCTTTGAGAAAAAGCTTGAAACTAAACTAGTAGCAATAAACAGTACATGTTTGAACTTCCGCAGACAGCAAGCCCTGGCTTTTTCAGTGGGTGCGGCCACATGCAGTGGTGCAAGCGGGAGCACGCACCCATTGAAAAGACTTAAGGCCCTGTGTTTTTTGCTATTGGCAGCAGAGGTCCAGAACAGATCAACTGTGGATAGCAAGGGTGCCCTGTATCTATAGAACAGACTGGACAAAATCAGTTTGGCTGGAAGGCTTTAATAAAAAGCCACATTTTAACTTAGTGCCAACATGATTCTAATGTTGGCACCAATCAGGCCTCTAGAGGGAGGTAATTCCACAAATGGGGTGCCACCCCAGAAAAAGTCCTCTCCTGTGTCCTTCCACTATGTATTCCCCATACTGATAGGACATAGAGAAAGGTCCTTTTAATATATTGGTAGGCATACATAGAGATAGGAGTGTTCCTGCAAGTATCAAGGCCCCTTGCTGTTTGGGGTTTTAAATGTTATTGTCAATGCCTTGAATTCAGAATGGGAATGTCTTGTCAGCCACTACACCACCTTCAGAACAGGAGGGAATACAGTAATTGGAT
This sequence comes from Urosaurus nigricauda, assembly GCA_034509955.1. Classification (NCBI taxonomy): domain Eukaryota; kingdom Metazoa; phylum Chordata; class Lepidosauria; order Squamata; family Phrynosomatidae; genus Urosaurus; species Urosaurus nigricauda. Next base: position 97,321,027 of record JAOEGL010000002.1, on the reverse strand, counting down.
TACTGTGTATGTGTCATATGGATTTTTAACTGTAAGCCACTTTGATTGTCCTTGACAGAGAAGCAGGGTATAAATAAAGCGACGACGATGATGATGATAATGATAATGTCTGAAAGAATCCCAGTGAGCTCTTTAGCTGCTGTATTTTACACTACCTGCAGCTTCTGAGTTGCCTTCAAGGGCAACCCCAATATCGCCATTACTATTTATAATGATTGTAGAAATACTAATCATTAATATAAAGGAAGATCAAAAGATACAAGGAATCAGAACAAAGGGATATACCCATAAAATTAAGGCATTTGCAGGTGATATTGTTTGTCTCTTGGAAGATCCCCTAAAAAGTATAGATAAATTATTACATACTCTGCAGGAATATGGAAAACTAGCAGGATTCACAGGCAATCAAGATAAAATAGCAATAGTGAACATGACTAGTGAAGAAGAAATATTGAGAGCAAAATCAAAGATTGAAAAAAAGTAAAAAAAAATTAGGGATATATTTTACAAAAAGAAGTGGTGATCTTTTCAATAACAATTATAACAAAATTTGGAAAGAAATTCAAAGAAATGTAATAAAATGGTCGAAATTATAGATATCTCTGTTAGGAAGAATATAATTAATAAAGATGAATGTTTTACCTAAATTCATGTATCTATTCCAAAATATTCCTATAATATATAATGAGAAGTACTTTGATATTTGAAGAAAAGAAATGACTAAGTTTTTTTGGCAAGGCGAAACGTTTAGGATAAAATGGTCTAGTATGGTTGAGATTAAAGAAAGAGGGGAATGTTGTTACTAGATCTAAAGCTATATTATTATTCCTGCAGTATGTGCTGGATAGAAGAATTGATAAGTCTAAACAATGAAAATGGGTTGAGCATAGAAAGAGATTTGGCTGTCATCAGATTTGGCTGGCATGCCTTCATGTATTACAATAAGCTCAGAGAAAATAAAGATTTTGCCCATCATTATATAAGAAGAGACTTACTCAAGATATGGTTAAAAATTAAAAAGACTTTCTATAGAACGCTACTGCTTTGGACTTCTCCTCAAGAAGCTCTACTGAACAGGACCAAAAATGATAATTTAACATGGATCCAGCATCAAAACATCTTGGAAACAAGTAAGGAAGGAAATGATTGATTTAAAATAAAATCAAAAGAACAACTAGTAATAGAGGGAATAATTAACAACTGGTTATTATATATACAGCTAAAGAAAAGATTTAAAGTAGACAAAATAACAGAGGGATTTGAAGAGAACAAAACAAAAATAGACAAAATTATGACAGACAAGGAAGACCATATTGCAACATATTATAAGGTTCTTAATGAAATAAATTTAGAGCAAGAAACAGTGAAACACATAATGACCAAATAGTCACAAGATATAGGAAGAAATATCAAATTAGATAAATGGTAAAAAAACTTGGAAATTTACAAATAGATTCACTTTATGTCAAGATCTTAAGGAAATTTTTTTGAAGAAGATGCATCACTGGTTTGTGTCACCTACCAGACTCAGTACTATGTACAAAACATTTAACAATGTTAGAAGTGTCAGGAACATCAAGGAACATTCTACCATATGTGGTGGAACTGTGAACTGTCCAAAAAACATTGAAAAAGGGTACACAAGACAATAACAGAAATCTTTCAAACACAAATCCCATTTAAGTCAGAACTCTTCCTGCTGAATATGATCTCTGATTTAGATAAGGACATAGAGGGGAAAAAATGGACGAGTAATTTATATTTAATTTCCTCAGCTAGAATTACATATGCTAAATATTGGAAGAAAAGTGAAATACCAGACATTGGGGAATGCTTAGTAAAAGTAGTGGAGATGATGAATATGGATACTTTAACAGCACTACTGCAAAACACATTAATGAACAAGGTAGAAGAAGAATGTTACATGATTAAAAAAAATACATGGAAAAATATCAAATAAAATAGGGAGAAAGTCAACAAAGTATAATATAAAAATGTAATAAGTAAACAGAAAACTAGATAGTGGAAAAACAAGAAAAGCAAAGAAGCATGTTTGTATATTTTGGCGCTGTTCTTATAAACAGAAATAGTATCGTGAAATAAGTTATTTAAGGGTAAAGGAAGAAAACTAAAATAAAGAATAAACAGGGGAGAATATATAGTAGTTCTCACAGACTATATAGTATAGAAAGAGTAAATTATATTTACAGGAAGATAAGGTGAACTCAACCAGGAAGGAAATTTCAGTTTAAGCTTCAATTAACAGAATCAAAAGAATGAAAGAGAGGGGATGAATGTTTTTTTAGCAGTCATAGGACTCTTTCATACGAGGCTAAATTGGAAGCATAATTTAAGGTCAATTCGAATGCAATCATGGGTTTTACGTTATTGCGAATTAACTCTTCGCACGCAAATTCGGGCAAGAGGGAAGCCAATCCGAATGCAATCATGGGTTTTACGTTATTGCGAATTAAAGCTTCACATGCAAATTCGGGCAGGAGGGGGTTATTTTCGGGTAATGGGAAGTAATTCCGAACGGAGCAGGGGTTCTTCCGAACGGAGCAGGGGTTCATGTAAATTCGCTAAACAAGCGAATTTACATGAATCCGCATTGGCTCCATTCGGAGTTGAGAGAAATTCCTCCCGTTTGAAAGAGTCCATAGTGATTATATAGTTTGTTAGTGATTTATGGGATGTATGCTGTTTGTTGTTTATATGTATTTGGTTTTAATTGCTCTGATGTATGGTATGTTAAAGATAGAAGGAGACATAATACCGTAAGTTCTTTTTGCCACTTCATCTGCCACATAATAGGCACAACAAAAGGTGTTTGCCAGTTTTTGGTTGTATTTGCTCCATGACCTACAGGTTGAGTATCCCTTATCTGGAATTCTGAAATCAGAAATACTCCAAAATCGAAGAGTCCACATAGATGGCTGAGATAGTAACACCTTTGCTTTTTGATGATTCAGTGTATGCTTTGTTTCATACAAAAAATTAATAAAAATCTTGTATCTCAAATTGACTTCAGGCTATGTATATAAGGTGGATACAAAACATATATGAAGTTGCTGTTTAAACTTTGTCCCTATCTCCAGGAAATCTCATTATCTATATGCAACTATTCAGAGAAATGAAGTAAAATAAAATCCAAAATCCTAAACATTTTGGTCCCAAGCATTTCAGGTAATGGATACTCTACCTGTATAAGAATCCAGCTCTTCAAACATGAGTAGAACAGACAGTGGGAAAGGCTGCATCTAGAGGAGTTAAGATTCCAGCGGATCAGTTTGCAAGACAGGAGGCAAAGCAGAAGGTGCTTGTTGTTGTTTTTTAATTGAGATTTGGTCCTTTTATTGCGATACTTCAATATTTTTTAAAGCATTCATTGGACGTCAAGTTTATTAATGTCAACAATTAGGTTTCCCTTGTCAAATAATCTTTACATGTATTCAGAGTTTCCAAATATTAGGAAATATCAATTTCTCCTAATAGCCAGAAAAAGAAAACTCTATATATAGAATAGGAGAGTTTTCTATATGTGCAATCCTATATGACCCATTCATGTAGAATCAAAGACAAGCTATTTATTCCAAAGCACATCTTTTCCAGTGACTGAGGCCATACCAATACCTAATGCATCTTGGTAGCATGCAATTTTATTTTGGGGCTTTTCCAATTATTTTTGCCTATCCTTTCCCAATATTCCTGTAATCCCAAGGACTAGAGTTGAGTACAGAGGCTTGTGGGAGAGCAAATGTGCAAATGCATGTAGATAAGGCATGGAAAAAAATATGACAGCCTGACAGGGATAAGCATTTTGCAAGCTATTGTACACATGGATGTAGACTAGACTTCCACTGTAGGTGCCTGCATCTACACCAAATGGTTGTATTTCTGGAAGACTAAAACCAAAGGCAGCTAAAGGGAGATATTTTATAATTAAATATAAAATAAAACAAAAATGTTAGCAACATAAAGGTAATATTATATGAGATGCAAATCTGAATGTATACCCTTCAGCACCCCTCCCCCACAAAAAATTTAAGATTTTTTGTTGTTGTTGTTATGTTTTCTTCCAATGTTTCTTCATGTCTTTGGACTGCAAACACTAGTCCAGGACCAATGTGGCAAATGTATTCTAAATGCTTTAAAAAAAAAAAAAAGATGTAGTTCTGGATTTTTTTTAAAAAAAGCATCCTGATAAAGCTTGGTTTCTGGCAAGTAAATTTATATGTTTGTGTTCATAACCATAGTTAAAGGACACATTCCCAAGAAATAATGTGTTCCTTAGAATGACTGTAGATTTTCATAACATTTCCCCCCAGAAACATTTCTATTGTAACCTACATCAAAAGGGCAGCTATGGTTCTTGACTGACTATACATATGCAATATATTTTTTTAAAAAGTGAGTCTACTGTAATTACCAGTTTGCAGAGCGAATTCCTGCAGGGTTTGTATTCTCCCCATTAGTAAAAGAGATAAGTTGAAATGTATTAAAATTTCACTGTACAACTGGGAGTTTTTGTTCACAGTAAATGTGTTAATGTTTCTTCATTGCTTGACTGTTTGTGTTTAAATTTAGGCAGTGTGCCCAACAGGGACAAAATTATAGGATAAAGTTATGTATAAAAGAAAATTCTTTAGAGAGAACCAATAAGGGTTATTTTTAATAAGCAGTTACACATAATAACATTCTGCCCTGACCATAGAGGAAAATTTTAACACTTCCAGAATTACCGGAATCTTTCTGTCTCTCTCTTTGGTGTCAGTGTTTGGGAGACTGAGGCAGTCTCAATGCCTAATGCATCTTGGTAGCATGCAGTTTTAATTTTGGGCTTTTCCATAGTCTGCCAAGATAATAAAGAAGCCCTTAGAATCCTTTGCCAGTTATCAACATTTAATGAGCAAAAAGTCCCAAAATGATCTAGGTTTGGGTCAGGAAAAAAGGAACAAGCCAGATAAAATCCTGATAAAATCCAAATATATCTGGATGTGGAACCTTTTGGAAATCTTTTATATCTTAATTGTATATGTTAATTCAGTGTTGCTGCATGTGTGTGTGGGGAGGGGCATTCTAGCATCACTGTTCCACTTTACTAAAATAATCTAAAATACAGCTTTCCAACGTTTGGTCCTCAAGACATATGGGACTTAATTGCCCAGCATTCCTGACCATTGCCCATAATGGATGGTACTTCTGGGAGTTGAAGTCCAAAACATTTGGAAGATCAGATTTGGGGACTGCTAATCTAAAATATCCTTTAGCCACACATTTTGTATTGTTTTGTGTTGTGGCAGCAAAGCCTCTGACACTGGTTTAGTTGGAGTGAGGCAAGGAATGAGCACTGGTGACCTGATGGCCCAGGGAGCAAACATTTCAGCACAGAAATTCCCGCTTTCCAGCATATCTTGCCAGTCTGAAGGGATAAAATCTCACAGAGACTTTAGAGATTGGGTCATATTGCAGTAAGCTGAATGGTGAGAAAACTAAGGGCAAGGATACCCAGGCAGATTGATGCAAGGGAGGGAAGGCTAACTACAAGGGAACCTGAGAGAAGAGTAAGTGAGTAAGAACATGAAACTTTCCAATTCCTCCATATCCTGATCATGAATATCATGAGTGCTGTTAAAAATGAATCAGGAGCAAAAGAAACCAACAATTTAAATTACATAATGAGGACAAAAATATGCACTAGTACTGTTTAAAAAGTATGTATTGCAATATACCAATGTCATTTGAGCACTGGGACAGAACCACTGTGCTTCTTTATATAAATACATTTTGTAAGGCACCTAGGGTTTTCCCCTGCTGTTGAACTTTCCCATATAAAAGCTCAAAGCCAGTGGGTTGAGGAAGCAGATACTCAATTTCACATATTGATTTGAACTTGCCTGCTAATTTGTCAGCCACAGAGCTCTTGTTTATAGAAAATTGTAATTGTAAATGAACAATTTACATGTAAATGAACAATTCTTTGGACCAATAATTCTGCATTTCTGTGTCATTTTCATTGTTATGAACATGTTTACAATGTGACAAGAATATGATCACTTTGGGAATAAAATATGTTGTTTCTAGAATCTCAGTCTTTGCTTTAAAAAGGAGAACATGATAAAGTATGTAGAATCTTTTTTTTTCTGTGTGTCATGTTCTCATCTTTTATGTGGAAACTTAGAAGCCTCAGGGTTGACACCAATTTTTGAACCCAAATATCTCAGATCAAGTCTCCTGGATCACCTAGTTGGACTATAGTGGCTAGGCGTTGTGTTGTGCAATGTTTGGCAATAATTCCATTCTGACTGATTTCATAACAATACTCCAATGTTTCCAGCATAAAAATTATGTGAAATGGAAATGCCCATTTTAGAACAGGCAATAGGTGTGGAGAAGAGGATTTGGCTGATTGGACCACTCCAGTGCGTGTTCCTTGGGATTTAGCCACAAATAAACTTAGCTTTGGAATCTTCAAAACTTTGATGTGTTCACATTAATAGAGAACCTTTTTTTGTTGTTATTAAAATATTTATGTGTTGCTGTGTGCCTTCAAATCATTTCTGACTTAGGGCAAACCTATCACAGGGTTTTCTGGGGCTGAGAGTTTGTGGCTTGCCCAAGATCACCTAATGGGTTTCCATGGCTAAGCGGGGCATTGAACCTTGGTCTCCAGAGTCATGGTCAAACACTCAAATCACTGTCTCTCAAAAATATTTATATCACTTATCTGAAAATCTCAAGGCAGTGTGCAATAAAACTATACAGTGTTTATGTTTCATACCATTCCCACCAAAAACAATAACTGCACAGCTGTTCAGGTATCTCTAACACCAGATTGCTGATTCATTGCATAATCCTGTCTCAGAAAATTCCTCAGAAAAACAGCATTTTTAAAAAGTCTTTATATGACTACAGAGCTTCTAAGTGTACATACAAGGCTTCAAATGACATTTCATCTTTCTCCTTCCTTTATTCCCCTGTGTAGTTTTTATTCTCCAGCTGTGTCAGAAGAACAGTTATGAGTGGTTTTTAAAAACATTTCTCTGCAACATGTTTTTCCTAACAGAAGAACCTTTGTTATTTCCATAGCCATCATATGTCTTGTTAGTATTCTTACCATCATATCAGATTAGTACTGTTTTCCTGAATGCCACAGAGAAATATAATGATATTAGCACCTTTCAAATTGTATTAGTGAAAATAAATACACGTCGGAAACAATACTAATATAATATGATGTAAAACTGCTGATATAATACTAAGATGCACTGAACCACTCACATGATATATCCGTATGATACTGGTGGCTGAGGTTTGTAGAAAGACTCAGGAGTATTGAACAACATTGAAATGCAAAATGAAGAACCAAATTGTTTTACTTTGGGATTCCCCAATATCTGTATGACACTTCTTTGTTGTAAAAGGGTTGCTTTCCAAGAAGGGTGATTATATCTATGCACAGTGTTCACTTTTCAATTCCAGAGTGAAGATGTTTTGAGCTGTGTAAAACAAATATTCTTTGGTTATTCATACAACATAATATCAAAGGATATCGGTATGTAAATAGTAACCACACAGATTTCTTTAACCACATACTCATTTCCTAGTCATTGGTACTATTGGTGGAAATTGTGTTTTATATTCTTCCCACTAAGCCTGTATAAAACCTTTGCGTGCTTGCACTCTCGCCCTGTCAAATTCTGCTGCAAAGACAGTAAAAATGGTTTCCAATGGTTTGGAAGCCAAATATATTACATATGCTGTATCCATGGTGCATAAATGATCCAGTTTGATATCGCTAACTGCCATAGTTCAATACTGTGAGATATTTAGCCTTCTCTATCAGAGAGCTTTGGTGCCACAGCAAAATACAATTCCCGCAATTCCTTAGCATTGAGCCATGGCAGTTAAAGTTACCAACAACAGACATTGAAGTCTTCTGCCATCATTGCTCAAGTCTCCATTCCACTTGTTTAATTATTGCCAGCTCCCTAGTGAGCTAGGGGGGCACTTGGCTTATGGGTAATCATGCCCACCACCCTGGGTATTTCCCTGTTCCACAGATCAACCAGGACTTTGACAGGATCACCTGCCAAGGCAAGAGAAAACTCCCTGAGAGCCATACAGATCCATGTCTCTTGGAGTGGATCATCTTAAATGGCCATTCACCTCTGCAGAGCCTTAGAATCCCAGGGAGTCTCAACCCTACCAGCTAGTGATCAGTCCATGACAGGAGAACTACAAAAAAAATCCTCCATGCTCAGACCACTGCCTTTCCATCCAGAACAGAAAACTAAGTCCAGGCTGTGTCTGGCAACATGGCTGTCATGATGGACATGAGGTACGGAGTTGCTGCTGACAGAGCAGTCTCCACATAGATGTTGAAGTTCCCCAGTACAATAAGGTGAGGAGACTCCAACATCACTGCTGAGACAAACTCAGCCAGCTCAGGAAGGGAGACTGTTGAGTGCTGGGGTGGTGTTGCATCAGCAGAATCCCTATTCTGGCCCAGCCACTCACCTTCAAAAACATGCTAATCTGGCAGATGGTGGAACAGGGCACAAAGTGAGGAGGTCGAATCATGACAAAACACTACCACTCTGCCTTCCTGCCCCCCATGTCTTGTCTGCTACTATATAGATAACCAGGTCGAGAAAGCTAGATGAGATTGAACCACCCCAGCTTCATTCAGCCAGGCCTATATAATACAAGCCAGGTCAGCAACTCATGCAGGATCAAGTCCTGAATTAAGGATGTGTTTGCATTCGCTGACCTGGCTTTGAGCAGCAGCATGTTCTGCGCACGGAAACTGTTGGCAACACTATCCAGAGTATTTGAAGTGGGGGATAGTTTAGACATAACCACCTTGTGAGAGCCAGTGGAGCTGTTATAATATGGGAACCACAGACAGGTCACATCATTCTCGTCAAGCTGAATTTTTCAAAGGCAACCCTTAATAGCACATGACCAAATCCAGATGATGTACTAGCTTCCCAGCCTTGGGAGGAGGGTGTGATATAAATAAATACAATAAATAAATAAATAGCTTTATACATCCAGCAACACTTATAGATACCACTGAAATCTAGCCATCCAATTCAGGGCTGAATAGACTTTTTAAGCCTGCATCTTCAAGGGAATTGTAACCCCTTCCAACACAAGCTAAATCTCTATTCTATGATCTTGCTTTTAACTGACTGGGAGTATCTTTTTTACCTCTGGATTAAGTTTTAGTTTGCTTGCCTCACCCAGTTCATTACCAGCATCAGACACTCATTTAAAACTACAACAGATTCCTTGGACTTAGGGAGGAAGGGAAAAATAAGGTGTCACCAGCATACTGGTGGCACCAGACTTCCAAAATATTCCTTGCAGCTTCATTTATAAATCAAATAGCATCAAGAGAAGATAGAACCTTGTGAAGTGTTACAGTCCAATTACCGTGATGTTCAAAAGGAATTTTCCAACACCACACTATAAAACAGTGTCAACCCATTCCTGCCATGTGACCTGTAGAATTGAAAACCACCCATATGGGACACCCTGCCCTTGTCCAATTCCAAGAGTAGTACTGCCTTTTGTTGCTCCTCCTGAGGAGATTGCTATTTATTTTATTGGAAGTCCTAACTCTAAAAGCGACAAATTATTTGATGTTGAGCTACGATTACAGTAGCACTCCATCTCCTGCCCTGCATCTATGCAGCTGGTTTCTGTCATTTGGGTTTTCTTTATCCCTGGTTCATCATCCCTAGATTGTAACATCTACATCAGGTTATAGAATACTGACATTATGAGAGGAGGACTATTGCATGCAGTATCACTTGACAGTCATACAGAGATCATGTTCCTGTCTTATCCTGTGCATGAATCTGTCCCTTATAATTACAGCTATTCTAAATTTGGACCAGTGGTGTCACTAGGGAGGTGCGCGCGGTGCAGGCCACACCAGGTGAAACCTTAAGAGGGGTCCTCAAACACCTATCTTTGGGCAGAAATTGGCTGTGGCATTCATCTGCTTCCCTTTAAAATGCTTTAAGAGATGGTGGGAGTGGGGTGAAGCTCAAAGGGAGGAGAAAGGAGGGACCAACACAGGTCCAGGAAACACCACTTTGAGTAGCAGTGCTTTAGACTGCCTTACTTACAAATCTTCCCTCTACACAGATCCTGCCATTTAGATTGTGCAAAACCTTGTCTGAAAAATATTTTCATAAATTCCAAAAGAAAACAAATGTTTCATCAATTTTCCCCCTCCCCTTTTTTCTGCAGAGCTTCCAATTTTTCCACTAGGAAAAAAAAATCTTTCAGTTGGAAAAATAATCAGATGGGAAGGGGTGAGTTCTGGACCTTCACAGTGCTGTTCTTTTTGGCTCCTTTTACGCACACTGCTACAAGGATTAAACAAGTTAAATTGGATTGCCCCCTCAAAAGTCCACATTTATATCTAGAAGAGACCTTTTTCCCCTTTTGCTTAGGATTTGCTTTAAATTAGAATAGTGAGCTCAGATAGATGACCTTCAGGTGACCTCTAGTTATAAGATTTCATTATTATCTATTGCTTTTCAAACAATTAATACCGAGCTCAGTTCATCAATTGTTCCTCTCCTTCTCCCACCACAGTACAAATAGGAGTAATTTCATCAACAGCAGTATCAGTACATCAATTCTTTTCACTGTCACTGCTGGCATTTTAATCAATTAATACAGGATTGATTCATTTGTTCTCATGCCATCACACATCCCTGGCCCCTGTTATTGAAAGGATAGCATTACCATTATTGCTAACATATTGTAATATGATATCAGACAGCATTTTTATATCCTTGAATTAGACTCAGAGGTAAAGGGGAAATAGCTAGGAAGCACTGCTGAAAATATTGGTGTCTGATAAATATTTAGTGTATTTTCAGATGCTTTCTTCTCTTTAAACATTTTAGTGGAAATATTGTTTTAAAGAAAAAAAGGAAACCTCTCATTTAACTTGCATAAGGATTGATCTGGATGGAATTATTTCTCCACTGATAGTGTTCATAGAAAACATTTATTATCATAGTGGAAATACAAGAAATCCTGTGTTAGCTCTGCCTCTAGGAATTGTCTTTGATGATCTGCCCAGTGATGGGTTATTTACATGGCAAAACATAATGCCCCTCTGGAGTCCAGGTTTACTGCAATCTGAATCCATCTTTACAGTTCACTTGTATTATCTGTCTTCTTCTCAGTTGTTATATCTTCTTGGGTGTTGGCGATGTTTAGTTTGCGTCCTCCAGTCTGAGTCAGCAAAGAGTGTTTGCAATGTAATATAACTGTACTAAACAGTTATATAACTGTACTAAAATGTATAGTAGTGAACCTAGGGCCTAGGCAATAATAACTAATTTTATAGAGCCATCCTTCCACATTTGTGTGCTAAGCATTGACAGATTTGATTATTTGCTGATTACTGTAGCTGCCGCTACTACCCTGTGCTACATTTAACAGGGACTTGGATAACATTGGTGTCTCTGGAAGGAAATCAAACTACAGTCAGTCCTCTGTATTCATGGGGGAATCCATTGGTGAAGAATCTGTATTTGTGGGGATCCGTTTTGTGGATACAAAAATCTGTGCATGCTCAAGTCCCATTAAAAGTAATTATGGTGCAGCGTGCACATGCCCACTAATCCAGTCCTGTGAATTCGCCATTAACTAAAATGGGGGATTGCCATCGGCAGATGGTTAAATCTGCAGATGGCAAATCTACCAATAAGGAGGGCAGACTGTAGTGGAGTAGCTGGATTACATGTTTGTTTCCTTGCTTGCTCATAGTGAGTAAGGTGAGTAAGGAGAAGGGAGTGGGATGGGGCAACACAAGAAGGGGTGGCATGCGTGTTCCCTTGTTCACTTGTGTGGGCAGGAAGGGGGTGGGTTGGAAGAATAGAAGGAGGGAGGGCACATGCATTCCCTTGCTCACTCATGTGGGAAGATAGAGGAAAGTAGATGGGACAGGAGAACACAAAGAGGGAGATTGCATGTGTTTCCCTGCTCATGCAGGTGGCAAGGAGGGTGTACATGATGGATGGGTGTCCCCTTTCTCCCTCATGTCCCATCCCATCCCATCCCCTTCCCCGCTCCCACCAGAGTGGGCAAGTGAGCAAGCAAGGGAATGTGTTCATGGCCAAACTGTGTCACCCCAAGTACCCCAGTTTAGGTACTTTTTTGTATGTTAAATATGGTTTGGAGGACCTAGAGAAAATCACTTTTTTTCACTTTCACTGGGGTCCTGTGCCACTAGCCCCTATGAAAGTTGAGGGCCAACTGTATTTTATTCCACAATCTGGGAGCAGTTGCTGAGAAGGCTGTCTCCCAGATCCTCACAAAGAGTGCCTGTGATGGTGGGGCGACCAAGAGAAAGCCTACTCCTAAAGATCTTAAAATTCAGGCAGGCTCATACAGGGAGATACGGTCTTTCCAAGTTTAACACAAGGATAGGTATCAGACCAATCTCCCTCTGCCTGGGCCATGATTTTTCAGGAAAAGCATTACTGTTGTGTTTTGACACACATTTGGATAATACCCAGAATCCCATGAGAAGCTTCTTAATGATCTACCCGAAAGCTTCCACAAACACCCCTATCCCCACCAACCCACCCCAGTCAGTTTTATTCCATAGCTGAGATTAAGAACACAGTTGATTCCAAAATAAATGGTTAAAAAGTTTTTACATTTTCCATTAAAAAAACAGACTATTGTACAAATCAACAACAAGTTTATTGATTAACCATATCAATGGAATACTGAATACAATTACAAAATACAAAATGTAAAACACATGATAAAAAATATCAAAATATCTGCATACATACAAAGATAAAACCTAAAACTCACACCTAAGACTCATATAGGGGTTAAAATAAAAGCAAATTTAATAAAATGGGATACAAAATAAAATAGTCTAAGATAAAACAAGCTAAAACAGAGTGGGAGATATCAGTAAAAATGTTTAAATGAACTCATCACCATGTACAAACCCCTGTACAAATCAGAAATGAGAAGAAACTATTCTGTGCAATCAGAAATGAGAAGAAACCATTCCAGATGCCCTTACATTGGAAACACTTCTATTGGAACCCAGTGACACTTTTGGAGTCCACAAACATTCTATACCTGCTAGAACCTCCTTTCTTGTATTCATTCTTGCCCCCAGATAATCACATTTGTCCATTCCTCCTGATACATTTTTTAAACTTCTTTCTCCTAAGGAACCCAAAGACACACTAACAGGATTTAACTTCTGCTATGACTTGTGTCTGAACTACATACTTGACAAACCATGTTTTTATTGATTAATCAAAATGCCTGAAATTACCTAAATTTCTGGTACAGTATTCACATATTTTGGGTCTTTTTGCCTTAGTTTTAGTTTCCAGTGTCATTTGGACATTGTTTACATTTGACATTTTGACTGTTGCTTTTGTCTCAGAGGAGCTTTTAGAAATTAGTGATTGATATTACTGCTGCACTAATAATATCCTTAAAATCCTTTAGTTTTTTAATGAGCAAGGTTATATTGAGTAAAGATGGCATATTTAATAACTAGTAATTGGTTTCATTTTCCTTTCCCATCTTCGAAATCCACTCTCATTTGTCATAAACTTAGGGAACTACTAGAAGTGCTCACTTAAACTGGTTTTAACAAAATATGGTACTCTACTCGATACAACTCGTTGGTGACAAGATGCACAGCTCATAGCAAAAGCTTGTCAAAAAATGGACAAGGACATTCACCCTTTTAGCTGTTAAGAGCTCTGTAGGTAGGCTTCAGTTGCATATAACATAAACAACATAATCCCGTACATGCTTGCCTGAGAGTACAGTGCACTCGCGATGTATGTAGGAGCACTATACGCAGCTTCAAGCTTATGCTCAAGCCACACATCAATAAAACATATGGTGCATGGTGCCATGAGCACATGCCCCATTGTTTTCAATAGGGTGCTCGCATACATGAAATTCCCCCTACGTGGGGAGATCTGGAACGAATCCTCCGCATAAGGGAAGAGCTCATTGTATATCCCAAATAACTTATAGTGTCGATATCCCTTGGAATTAGACAGCTATTGGTCCAGTGTCTTTTTTGTAAAAAAAAAAGAAAGTTAAAACTGAATTGAAATCAATGAGAGGGATGTCCAAGTAAATGTGTTTAGGAACAGGATGAAAGAAATACCTGATTTAAGTGATTCCATTCATATAAAATGCAACACAGTTTACACATATTTTTAAATTTTATATAAAGACTTAATTCCAAATGCTAGTCCCAACTGGACCCAGCAAATCAATGGAGCATCATAAGTGTTGACTTATCAAATTCCCATTGATTAAGTCAACCTAGGGGCTTTCTAGCTTGGCAGGATGTGTGACATGAAGTTGCCTTTTCCTTAATGCTTAGCAGCTGCACCGCAGCCTTTATATGGAGCTGCGCTGTTCTGCAGTTTTTAAAAAAGAAGCTGGGAAAACCAGCACCTTTTTAAAGGCGCTTCTTCTCCCCTAAAACGCAAAAAAAGCGTTTTCATGGCACACTTTCCCTTTTTCTCATCTAAAGGCTAGAGTTTCATGCAGCCATGAACACACTTCTTTTTGCCAATCTAGAAAGCCCCCTAGTTTAAAATGTTAAGTCAGCCTAGTTTAAAATGTTCTGAAATATATTTGAAGATGTGCTTTTGTGGATAATGTGAGTGTAATAAACTAAAGTTTATAAACCTTTATTTCAGTGCGGCTGATAATTTTAGAAATAGCGAAAAGAAAATTTAAACTTTGGCTAAAACACCGTATTTCAGCTCAATAATTTTTAACTACCAGCCTGGTAACCTTTGTTTTCTTTTTTAGAAATAGAAATGAGGAAGGGAAGTAGAGATTTCTGAAACCTGTTCTCAACCTTTAGCAGGGAGACTATAGCACTTCTAGCATATTTATTAGGTTCCCATTGCTTCATCCACTAATAGGATAAACACCAGCAAGCTGTGCTTACTATGCTGAAAACATATTTTGAAAGAAAGCATGTGTTAGCACAAGGAGCTCCCCCTTTTCTGCCTTTTTTTAACAGTGCAATTAATTACTGAGTTCATTAATTAATGAACATATTAGAGAAAGACACCATTACTGACGAGGGGAGACCTGATATATTACTGAGTCAATAAAGTATTGAACACAGAGAAGGGACCCTTTGGTAGATTTTTTTTTCCCTCCCTTCATTTTGTAACCTACAGTCACATATATTATTCTTGCCTAGTCAGCAGTTTTGTGACTGCTCTTATATTTCATATTTCTAATTCCTTTAATCAGTGATAGGTACAACAGTGTTTTACAACCTTGCTAATGAACAGTTGGTCAGTTGGAACACTTAAATGTCAGGTGTAATACAGCAAGTTCCTCTCCCTTCATTCCACAATGCTTTTTAGAGTCTAATGTAAAGCAGCAGCAGCTGGAGATAAAAAAAGACACATTTGTGCATAAGACAGGAATCACTTGGGGGGGGAAAGACAGCCAACACCTATTAGAGTCTACAGAATAAAGGAAATAATATGTAAAACATCATTTATGTTAATACTTGTAGAAGTAGTCTGTATTCTCCGTATATGCTCAAAAAGATCACATCTATTTGATTGGGGCTGCTGCCACACTGCAGAATTATTCCAGTTTGACACTACTTTAACTGTCATGGCTTCATCCTATGGATTTGTAGTTTGTTGTGACACACTCAAATTCAGGAAGCTTTTTTTTTGTACTTAATGGGTGCTGCCATCTGCATGAAAGGAAAATACTAGAAGACCTTTGTTCCATGAGATAGTATGCTACTGAAACGTTTGTAACTCTGATTTAAACTTAGCATCCAAATACTGTACACTGCTAGCCTAGTCCCCAAGACAAGGCTATTGCCACAAAGCAGAATTAGTGCAGTTTGACACCACTTTAACTGTCATGTCTTGAATCCTGTCGAATCCTACAATTTGTAGTTTGTTGTGGTACCAGAGCTCTCTGCCGAGAAGGCTAAATACTTCAAATCCATAGGATGGAGCCATGATAAGTTAAAGTAGTACACACAGTAATAATTCTGCAGTGTAGATGCAGCCCAAGTTATATTGAGTATTGTAGTTCATCCGTGAGCTACAGGAGACTTTGTAGAGTAAAATTCAACTTGCTCAGTGAGTAAAGTACAGAAAGCAAAACTACTTTTCATGCCCCTCTACTTTGAACAAAAGAAACATCTATTTACACACAGCATGTTTGTATTCAAGCTTGTAGCACTCTCTCTAAACAACCTGATTTTATACATATTTACCTAGAAGCAGGTATCTCCTAATTCAATGAGACTTCCAAGCAAGAGATACTGGACTTTAGCCAAAATCACCATTTTGAGACAAAGGTAGTTAGTTCCTATAATGTAAAAATTCACAATTATATAAATCAGTTGAGGCAGCATTCAGAAAATTCTGATGTTCTTGCAATTACAGGTATCAACCCCCTCCCCCTTTCCTTTGACCCTGAAGTAATCATTGGCTGCATCTAAATTGGTGGAGCGATCATTTCCTGGCATTTCGAGTAGTTACAGTACATTGTTAATGTGTGAATGATGAATATAATTTGTTCCATTTCTAAAATCTGTGTGCAAATTAAGTCTAAATGCATGCCATAAATTTACTACTGGTAGCTTAAGAAGCATAGGTCAACTTTAGCACTATTTAAAAACTGAGGTGGTGGCCTAAAAAATTCTGGCTTATTATTTATGTATTTGCTTTATAATATAAAGAAATCATCTATTTTTCCCCTCCAAAGTAATTGTTCTGTTTGTACCAGATGCATTTCAGCCCCACTTGCTTAAATTCTTTTTGAAGACGGGGAGAGTGGTTGTAAAGGAAATATGTAACTTGCCAAGGTAAACGCTTGGTGCCTTGTAAAAGAAATAGAAAGATTAAAGCTGCTTTGTGTCTTTAGAGTTAATTTAAATGTTAATCTCTCTTCTCTGATATTGTACTGGTGTTTGGGAACGCACTGAGTCAGTTACCATTCTGGATTACATCTCTTACATGTTTCCAAAAGCAGGGGGAGCCCAAAATATTGAAACTTATTATTAACAGAGTCAAGGGTGGCAAAGGATACCTTTGCTGTATATTTATGTACATGTGAGTATCTACTTCATTCTTGGTTATAATTAACATAGCATTTGCAGTTTGAAAGCAACTCACTTTTTAGCACTTGAAAGTTAAACCAGAAGGTTTGTATGACATATATTTATTATCCTGCATTTAAAACCCTAAGGTGGACTTTGGCCTGTAATAGTTAAAAACATTTATTCATTTTCATGGGATGATTTTATTTATATTTTTATTTTAAGGATTTATATCCCAATTTTCTCCCGCAATGGGATTCATTGTGATGATGAGGAGGATGACTTTGTGCATCCTCTTACTGGAATTGCTTTGTGACTATGACAAAAGTACTTTTTTAATGCCTCCTAACATGACTTCATTTATTTCATTTCACGCCATGTTTTGTTTAATATGTATTAAAACATATCAGGGAGTCCTGGTAGTGCAGTGGTTAAATGCCAGTACTGCAGTCACTAACTTGCAACTACAAGGTTGTGAGTTCGATTCCAGCCAGGGGCTCCAGGGGCTCCAGGGTCAACTCAGCCTGGCATCCTTCCAAGGCCACTAAAATGAGTACCCAGCTTGTTGGGTTCAATTAGCTTACATGTTGTAGAAATGTAACTGCTATTTGCTATTATATACACAACAGGGAAATGAAAATGACAGCTATTCTACAAGCAAATATTTGAATAACAGCAAAATCCTTCCAGATATTTATATTTTATACCCTAGCTCCAAAAGGCTGTCATGGCATTCTGCACATTCATTAGGGTTGTTCTCCATTCCCATTTTGTATCGCTGTTTCTTGTCCTGAAAAATAAGCTCTAGAAGACCAGGGAGCCTTCCAGAGAAGTGTGTAACACAGCTGAAACAGAGGTAGATTCTAGGATGAAGAACCAAATACCTACTCTTCCCTATAGGCTTGCAAGCATTTTTGATGGTCAATTTGGATTGCATTCTGATCCTGTTATGATTCTGATTCTGATAAGAAGTTTATAGAAGATGGTTTCTCTTTTTTTCTTCTAGGCCATTCGCTGTACATTGGTAAATTGCACATGTGAATGTTTCCAACCTGGGAAGATAAACCTGAGAACCTGTGATCAGTGTAAACATGGCTGGGTTGCACATGGTAAGAACAACCTTATTTTTCTTTCTCCTTGTCATGTTTCCCTTGGGTTGTCTGTGAGTGCATGCAATATAATTATGACATTATTTAACTCTGTGTGACTATGTGTCTGCATGCGTGTACATTATTGCAGTGTGAAAAGTTGTGCATTGTGGACTGTGTTTGGCATTTTGTCTTCTGAAGAGGAGTATAGAGTGAGGATGCTTTTGTTCCAACACAAGTAGCTTAAATGAGAGTGGAAACAATGAGTGTTTTGTTGTATACATTGCAAAGCCTCTACAAAGTATTTTAGCCTCTGCAAAGTAGGTCAGTGCTCAGAATTTGCCTTCTGATAAAATGTCTTCGTGTCTGAGGTAAACAGTTCACACATGCACATTTCTCTCCACACAGTGAGCAAGGCAATGCTCCTCTTGCTGAGCAAAAGTGGGCTATTTTTTGGAGATGCAATCTGCTCACATACCCTTGTAAACTATGGTGCTAGCTGGTTTAAAGGAGATGACATGTAACTTCTCCTGTTGAACCCAAATGTCATCCAAATGCTAATCCAGGGGATGAAAACCTGTGACTCCTGTCCTCCTGGGCAGACCACATGCAGCCCCCAATTCATAGCTATGGAAGGAAGGGAATCTCCACAATCTCTGCTTAATGATGGGAGATACCAGTGGGGATTCCTCTGCACACATTCCACCCACCCACCCACCCAGTGGTGAGCAAAACACGAAGGAATCCCTGCTGTTATCTTACATCATTAAGTGAAGATTGTTTAAACAAGCTAATTTCTCAACCGATAGTTTGATGATAGCAAGCTGTGGCTAATCAGAACCAAAACTTTCCAAAATAACAGCCACTTCAGAGAGTGAAAGAGGGAGATAATGAGTTCAAGGCTGTCTGTCCCTAATGTGATTTACTATGACATCAGAATCAAGCCATAGGAAATAAAGTCTACACTGGCAGCCCATTGTTTTGTTAGTAAAAATAGTCAGTTAAATTGTTTATAGTACAATTGTGCTGTGGAGCTCTCACTGCCTGTAAAAAATAGCCAATAATTAATAAAGTGTGATAGAAATTGGAAAACATTAGAGTCTGTCTTTCAGAACCTGGATAACAGAAGGAAAGTGGTATGTTCTACATGGGTTGAATAAAACCTTGGTGATGATTCACCCTCATAAATGGTGTCACAGTGGCTTAAATAATCTATAACACAGGGCACAACCTGGAAGGTATGTCTTGTTTGAATCTCTAGAACAACTATAATTTGCATGGGTGGGGGACCATGAACATTCTTTGCCCACCACCATTAGCAATTCATTTTATAGTTAGTCCTCATGATAACAATGTTAACATAATGGTCCACCTTAATTGTCCAGTTATTAGTATGTTTCACTAGTAGCAGTTTTTATACCCCCCTCCCTTTCACCAGGTCTCAAAGATACTTTTTAAAGACCAATAAATTTTAGCCAGCATGGTGTAGTACAAGTAGTTTGAGTATTGGACTATGACTCTGGAGATTGGGGTACAAATCCCTGCTCAGACATGGAAATCCAATGGCTGACCATAGTCAAGCCACACTCTCTCAGCCTCAGAAGAAGGTAATGGCAAACTCCCTCTGAACAAACCTCCATGATAACTTCGCCATAAGTAAGAAATGACTTGAAGACACACAGCAGCAGCAACAACAACAACAACAAATTTTAAACATCTACCATTAATGGAATTTTAAGTCCAACCAGTTTCAGTGGGAAGAGATTTGATCTTCAACAAACTCAGGGTACTGTACATTATTTTACATCATAGTAAAGATAAACATTAGGCTTAGAGACAGTACAGTAATGTCCAAAATCCACAAAACAGGGATACCTTTATGGGGTCATTCATGCAGGCAGGCCTCTCCTCCCTCTGGCCATGTGGACACTCCAGGAGATAAATTTAAATTTCATTAGCAAGACAAAAAGATACTCCTCTTGAGATCCAAATTGCTCCCCCCTCTTTTGTGTAGCTACAAATTCCTTAGTTAGGCAGAGAGCACTGAATTTCTAAAGAAGTCCTCCATGTTTTTGCATTAGGAAGCATTTTTAGGATTAGCCCACGGTCTCCCCACATTGTTAATGATTGGATGTCTAAAGATCTCAGCTTTCACCTTCTTAATCTAAGTGAAACATTCTATCTTTAGTTTCACAATCTTCTTTTAAAAAATTTAAATTTTCATGGACAAGTTCTAGTCTGCCTTGTTTGTATGTTAGCAGCTGTGTTTGGCAATAACAGCAGGGACCCTGGTTTATTGATAGGAGTGGCTAAACAAATTGTGAAACAAAAGGTCCTAGCTAGAAATAAATACATTTGATTTGTATCACAATCCCAAAATATGATTGAATAGTACAATAGGAAACAGTTTATCATAGGGCAATCTGCTGAACTTCTCGCTGTCCTTTTTGAGAAGTTTCTAGGAACAGAATGGACACTAGTTAGTTTAAATTTAGGCTAGTTTCACTTTCCATTCATTACAATAGGGAGAAAACAGGCTTCTTAAAATTAAACTTTTTAAAAATGAAAATACGGGATCATGCCAGGGTAACTGCCTCCACAATTGTTTAAGAGGATATGAAGTTTGCAGTGCCCACATTTTCTTTAAAGGTTTTGCAAATATTCCCAAAAGCTGCTAGGGTCCATAACAACTTCATTATTCTTGAAAAGTTAAGTCCAAGGCAGGTTATACTTCATATAAATTTTTAACAAATATATATATTATATGAATCCTGAAAACAAACGCAAAATCTAATCCAGATACTTTAGATATTGCCTTAATCTTGGTCAGCAGACTTTGGTTTGAAAGCTCATAGATTGCATTTTTAGATAGTCATCCTATAATGGACTCATTGAACCAATTTTTAATTTGTGAGTCCCACTGAGTCAATAGATCTCTCCCAGTTGGAACTACCAACAGGATTTGAGAGAGTGAAGGCGCAGTAACTCATTGTGTGCCATGAGTACATTGTGGAATTGTGTCCTCAGTGCTCTCTAAATAATGCTAATGGCCAGGGCTTGCTTGTTATTTATTTCTTGTTGCTGTGTGCCTTCGAGTCATTTCTACTATCATGGGATTTTAAGGCAAGTTTCTTCAGAGGGAATTTACCATTGCCATCCACTGAGTCTGAGAGAGAGTGACCTGCCCAAAGTCATCCTTATGTCATCCTTTTATTCCTGTTGTACCCCGCTCCGATTGTTGAAACAGAGGAGCGGGTTATAAATAATAATAATAATTATTATTATTATTATTATTATTATTATCCAATTGGGTTTAATGGCCAAGCTGGTTCAAACCCTGGTCTCCTGAGTCATAGACCGAACCTAAAACCACTACACCATGCTGTGTGTCTCATAATATTCACCAGTCATTCACTAGTCATATTTCACTACTGACAGAAATAGCTTAATCAGATATTTAAGTTCATAGTATATAACATTTGACAGCTTTATATAGCCTTAGCATTAGCACATAAAATTCCACGATAACTACAAGCCTCTCTGCAGTCAGGTGCCAACTGGCATTTATTGTCTTAACATCATCATCATCATCATCATCATCATCATCCCTTTATTTTGGGGTAGATTAGGGAAGAAGAAAATGTCTGTGTACACTTCTTTGAGATATTGGATGGAAGAGGAGGGGGGAAATATGAAAATAGATATTTTTGGGCTTTGAGACTTATTTTTTGATAGGCTCCTTCTCCAATATATACTTAATTTCTATTCACTAAGGTCCAAAACACACCGCAAAAGTAATTCACTTGGAGATCACATTAACTGCCCTGGCTCAATGCTAGGCAACTCTGGGAACTGTAGTATTGTGAGACATTTAGCCTTCTCTGCTTGAGAGCTCGGGTGCCACAATAAGCTACAATTCCCACAGTTCCTTAGCACTGAGCTAGGGCAGTTAAAGCAGTCTCAAACGAGATTATTTCTGCAGTATGTTTTGGACCTAATTTACCTGTTGTCAGTCTTTCATTAGTATTTTTTATTAAATCTCAGCTTATCGAGCACAAGATGATTTTCCCCTCCACAAACAAGCTCTCAAGCCATATGATGGATTTTATGCAGTGGGTAGCAAGAAGGGACCTTTGAAGACATATGGTCGTCTACTCATTTTGGTTATTGTTTTTTCCTTGCCTTTCCTGATTATAATAAATGTTCCTAACACATTTTTACTTTGAGTACTTAAAATTCCTATTCAGGAGATGGGTATATATGTATATGATAAACAGAAATTTACATTGGAGAATTGCATCCTGCCAACATGCTTAAATTTCTTGGTCCTCTTTGAATAAATCCAATCACTGTGTTTACATTTTGTGGCAAAACAAGGCTGGTGATATATACAGATATATTTTTCTCAGACACATTCCAAACATATGTATATAAATTAGTACCTTAAGCCTATGGCAAGTCCTCTTGACTTATTTAGTTTAGCTGCTCTCCAGAATCTTTAGAGGGATGTCCCTTGAAGGCTAATTAATGTTTTGCAGTTAGAGCACTGGGTTTTGACATCACAGAACAATAAAGGATAGAAGAGAATTTGGTTCCATTCTCTCAGCACTGTAAAAGTACAAAGTTTGCACTTTTCGAACCAAAAACACAGAATGGAAAGTATTTATTTTTTTATATCCATACTTTTCAGAAAATAGAAGTACAGTATATAGACTATATTAAATATAGTATATAGGGATGCAGTGGCTCAAGTGGTTAAGACGCTGCCTCTGTTGATTGCAAGATTGGCAGGTTGGCAGTTCTTTATGCTATACATGCATGGCACAAGGCTGATTACACTAATTCAAGTTGCAATTTTAAATTTTTGTCTACACAGTCTGGCAAAAGGCAATCAAAAACACAAACTTCCGAACCTCATAGGGCAAGGTTTCTGTAACACTGGTGTAAGCACTGAGAAAGCCCTGTTTATTGACTTAAAGGTCCTCACTTCTACCATAAGAGGGATATGGAGAAAAGATTGCTCACTAGATCATAAAAGACAAGCTTCCCTGGGAAGAAATAGTCTGTCAGCTATCCTACTACCAAGCCAAAGTCTTGTGAAAAGCAAGAGCTAACATTTTGAACTATATATAACTTGGGTAAATCAAGTTAGGGAGTTAAAATCATGCAATGGTTGTTTTAGGAGAGATCCTTTTACTATTTAAGTTTGTCTGTTAATATTGTTTGTGATCAATCTGATCCTTATGGTTGAAACAACAATAAATTAATCAGAGTAGAAATGTAAAAGTGTGTGGATTATTTTCCTTCTATCAAAATATCCATTTCATTTCTCCAAAAACTGGTAATGGGATGGAGTGCATTTTGCCTTTGAAACCCATACATTCTGAAGGTTTGTAGTGCACTTTGGTGAATTATTATTATTATCATTATTATTAATATAGCGCTGTAAATTTACACAATGCTGTACATACAGTCTTATGGACACAAAGCCATGTTTATCTATGGAAAATGTACATTGCTACAAATGGAAAAATGCAAACAAATTTAATGGGACTAAAGGAAAACATTTTTAAAAACGTAGAGAGGAAAGTACTAAAGGAATAACATGTACTTTGAGAAAATGTATAAGTACAGTGGACCCTTGGTATCCACTGGGGGTTGGTTCCAGGACCTCCCATGGGTAACAAAATCTGTGGATGATAAAGCCCCATTAAATACAGCAGATAGCAGAACGTTGTCCCTTATATAGAATGGCAAAATCAAGGTTTGCTTTTTGGAATTGATATATATTTTTAAAATATTAGTAAGCCGAAGATGCTTCATGATCTCAAAAGAAGCAGCTCATGCCAGCAGCAGTCCAGAGTATTCTGATTATTGTAGATAATTAGCTAGGAGTATTGTGGCCAATGTATATATATGAGCCCCATGTCTTAGCACAGCCATTGGAAGGCTGAGAAGAATGATAGATTCTTCTTGTGAGAGACATTAGGCCCCTAACTGATTCAGCCAAAGCACAAATCATTTTTATTTTACTACTCTGTGATCATGTGGCCAGTATGATTGCACAGAACAGTATTTACCTTTCCATTGAAGTGGTACCTATTTATCTACTTGCATTTGCATGCTTTTGAACTGCTAGATTGGCAGAAACTGGGACCAGTGATGGGAACTCACCCCATCATGTGGCACCCAGGCCTTGAACTGCCAACCTGCAGATCTTGCAGTCAACAGAGTCAACATCTTAACCACTGCCAGAAACAACAAATTAAAAAACATTTACACAAATGTTTTAAAAACAATTTTTAAAAATTACATTAAAAGACTATAAAATAATCTAAAAATCATTCAGAAATCGAAATCAGATAAAACATACATATAAACGAGAACTTTCCCTGCTTAATCATTGAATGCTTGCTCAATAAAAAATGCCTTTGCTTGCCAGTGAAAGGAAAGCCTGTGATGGTGGTGGGCCTGAAAGAAATCCTTCCCCTGATGATCTTTAAAGCTCTGGCATGCTCAGATAGTAACATCATACATCTAAGGATCTCCTCCTCATCCTTCTCCTTTACAAACTGAAACATATCCATCTCAACAGGACAGTACATCACTAGGATGTGCTAGGATGGACTCAACCAGGGAAGTCATGGACATGAATTTGCAGGACTTAAGCAGAGCAGTGGAGGAGAGGGGATCACGGAGATGTCTAATCCATATGATTGCCATGAGTCAGAGTTGAAACAATGGCAACAACAACAACAAGGATGTGCTGTTGGGAAGCATCTATTAACCTCTCCCTTGACTACTTACTTTCTTGCTTTCAGGAGAAGTCTTTCATGTTTTGGGAACCATGAGATCATTAGAACACACTAGGGCTTGTTTATTTTGTTTGTTTTTCCACCTGTTAAATCAGAGGGCGCACCACCGTCGCGGGATTTACTAATGGAAACTGTGACTAGATTTACCAGTTCTTTTTCACTTACCATTTCCTTCACCTAAGCTGCTTTGAAGCTGTTTGAAGAAGGGGGAAATATTTAAAGTTCAGGGGTCCTGTAATGGTTTGAGCATTGGACTATGGCTCTGGAGACCAGAATTCAAATCCTGGCTTGTCCATAGAAGCCCACTGGGTGGTCTTTGCCAAGTCACACTCTCTCAGCTTCAGAGAATGGCAACGGCAACCCACCTCTGATGAAACGTGCCCAGAAAATCCAGTGAAAGGTTCGCCTTAAGGTCACCATAAATCGAAAACGACTCGAAGGCACACAGTGACAACAAACAACTCCCCCATTTTTTAGAGATGGCAATTATAGCCTATTAGTATAATAACAGATTCATCAAAAGGTACTTTCTGTGGCAGGATCAGTGTTTCTGCTGGCATAAATGCAGTTTATTGTGTTTTGACCCTTATGCTGTAGTGGTAATCCTACCATCAGTGCTATTTAATGCTCAGGCCAACAGTTCCATGGCTTGTAATGGCCTATGCTTACCACTGCTTCTCTTAAAAAGGAATTGGTTGTTTCTCCTGTGAATCTCTGGTGTTTAAAGGATTTAAAGAACTAGACTGTTTTAATTTGCTTCCAGCAGAAACTTGGCATATGTTTTTTCAGCTTGGAGGAAGATTTATTTATTTTTGAAATGGTTTAAATTGGCTAAACCATTTCCTAGGTCTGGCGTTGTCAGGCAAACAAGACTTTTTTAAAAGGGAGATTCTGAGACATGTTATAGGGCGGTTTTTTAAAAAACAGTTAACACTGGCATTTTATAAGCATTTTGATTTAATGCAGATCAGTGCTACCGAGGATGGAAAAAGAAACTAAACTAAAAGAGTAACAGCTGAAAAGTTCTTTTTCTGCTTTCATAACAGCCACTTTTTGTGGCATTAGCAAAAAAGGAAATAAAATAAAACAAAGAAATTACCATTGTCTTCGAGACAATGCTGAGTCCTGTTTCTTTCAGTCAGGAAAATACACACATGCTTGCATTTCTTCCATTGAAACAACTAGATTTGAGCCTGATCCATTCTGCTCAGATTGTTTTTTTTTCTTTTCATGTGCACATGCCTCAAATGACATTTCCACAATAATTTCCACAATAACTAAAAAATAATAATTAAAAATAATTTAAAAACCATTTTTTTAAAAAAAAAATTGCTTCATATCTTCTTGCCACTGAGGGTGCATCTGTACTGCAGAAATTATCAAATTTGACACCACATTAACTGCCATGGCCCAGTGCTATGAAATTCTGGGAATTGTAATTTTGTGATACATTTAACCTTCTCTATCAGAGAGCCGTGGTGCCACACCAAACTACAGTTCCCAGAATTCCATAACCTTGAGCCATGGCATTAAAAGCGGTGTCAAACTGGGTAATTTCTGCTGCATGGATGCAGCCTATGTCATCTTTGACATCTCCATCTCTTTCCCTGGTGCTCATACTTATTTCCCACTAGTTTTACTGATTCATATTTCATTCTGTTATAAAACAGAAAATTCCTGCTCATGAAATTCTAGGACTTTTTGTGGAAGGGCTTATAATTCCATTATCTTTCTTTCAATTATCTTGTTAAAGAGAGTGTAAACTTTGCTTTGCTTTCTCCTCTTAGTGCATCAGGACTGCCTGAAGATCTTTTGCTTTATTGTAATCACATAGGAAAACTGTTATGTCCCCCTTAACTTTCTGGCATCTCACTTAATGAATCAGTTGCATTTGTGTTCAGTATCACACCTGATTTTTTTAACATTTTAAATTTTTGTTATTTCTATTGTGTAGAGTGAGTCAAGGAACAGGAATACAATGCACTGATTGTCTGAATAAAATGCTTAGCGCTTTAGTTAATAGAGAGCCAGCTGCTTGATAAAAATTGCTGACAACTCTAAAGGTGCATCTACACTGTAGAAATAATGCAGTTCGACACCAGTTTAGCTGCCATGGGTCCTTTCTTCAGAATCCCAGGATTTGTAGTTTTCTGGGACAGAGGAGGCTAAAGACCTTGTAAAACAACAAACTGCAGTATTCCATAGAATGGAGCTACAGAACGTAAAGTTCTGTCAGACTGCATTACAGTATATACTCATAGATAAGTCTAAAAATTTTAGTCAAAAAATTCCCCCAAAAAAACCTGAGTTGACTTGTGCATGGATCTATGTAACTACTGTACTTTGGCTCTTATAGGGGAAAATAGCTATCCCCTTGGTGAAAGACAAGAATATAAACTTTCCTGGAAGTCCTCACACACACACACACACACACCACTCTGTCATCTATCCACCCTTCAGTTTAAGCACAGTTGTACCTTCTGGAATTTTGTAAGTTCTTTGGCATTATTTTCCTTTGCTTCATTTTTTATATACTTTGGATATCCATGGGTCATAGCAAAATCCATAATTTTTGCTCTAAAATCTGCCCTCGACTTATACATGAAGTTGACTTATAGTTGGTTATATACAGTATTTATGTCATATAGATGCACTCTGGTTGTACCCACAGTGCAGTTTGACACCACTTGAACTGTCATGACTCTATCCTGTGGAATCCTGGGATTTGTAATTTTGTGAAGCAACAGAGCTGTCTGACAGACCAGGACGGATACCTCACCAAAATACAAATTCAGGAATTCCACAGGATAGAGTCACAACAGTTCAAGTGGTGTCTAACTGCTTTATTTCTGTAGTTTGGAAACTAGGTAAGAGTGTTCTCTGCACTGAAGTTAATTAACTGAGATGATTCTTTGCTACCTGGGCCCAGGCTATCAAAAAATAAATAATATTTTCCCATTCTGGGATCTTAGATCTCCAGGAGGGTCATTTTCTAATTTTGCAACCCTCAATTGTATAAAACCTAGAGGGTGCTTTCTTGATGGCTGTTCTCAAGATCTTAGGATCTAAAACTCCCTAAGAAAGCTAGACTGTTTCATTCTCTCTGCTCACTCCACAGGCAGCCAAAAACATTTAGGAATGAAGTGTTTCACAAAAGGACTTTTAATCAATTGATACTGTTAAATAGATTGTTGATATTTTATTCTTAATCAACATGTTTAAATTGTTTTTAATCTATTAATGTTTTCATATTGTATATAGGGCAACTGCATTTTGACAATAACCTTCTGTATATACATTTTAGAGATCTGTACTTATTTTTTTATCTGTGTTGGTATTAATTTTATAAAAAACTTTGAGTTCCTGTTCTGATGAGAAAGGCAGAATATTAAATAAATTTGACTCTTTTCCCGACCTCCCCTTTTGAATTGTTATCCCAACAATGTTGTGATAGGCGATAACTTTTGATAGCTGTGTTTAAAAACAAAACAAAAACAAAACATCTGTTTTCCCTGAATCAGATGTATTTTCTGACCTGGTTACTGCCAGTTTTTCCAAATTATGTGTGATGTCTTGTTCTGCTGAATGTTGTGGGCTGCAATTCCTGGAATCTGCTATAGTTCTAAGATCATGAAATCTAGACACCTGTTTCTTTGTGTAGATATTAAGAGGACCCTAGAATAAGCAGTCCTTATTTTGTGCATGTGTACTGTTGTTGCAAGGATTTTGGTATCACAGAAGTAAATGACGTCATTACTCTGTGATCTTATCACTTCATGAGTTGGACACCCTGCCTGGCTCGCTGGAGCCACCCATAAAGAGAGGAAGGCAAGAGGGAGCCAAAGGGAAGGAGGAGGAGGAGGAGGAGGAAGAGAGCCAGCCAGAGGACACCTCTGTTTTTGGGGGGAACTTTGCCCGCCCTGCTTTTGGAAGGGGCTGGTCCAAGGCACTGAGGTCAGAGGGAGAGAAGAGCTGCAGTTTGAAAAGCGGGAGGCTGCAGGGAAACGCACACAGGCAGAGGCATCCCTGCCTGACACATAAACATCCCTGTCTTACATACACACCCCTGCCTGACACTCACACACACAAAGAGGCATCTCTGCCTCCCTGACACACACACACACACACACACACACACACCTCTGTCTTACACACACACCCTTTGCCTCCCCATCCTTTCTATGGGTATCCCAAGGAGAGGATTGGGGAGGAGAAGGCAAGAGATACCTTGGCTCCTCTGAGACCCTTCTCCTCCCTGATCTTTTCTATGGGAAGCCCAAAGAAAGGATGGGAGGAGAAGGCAAGAGATGCCTTGGCTCCTCCAAGTCCCTTCTCCATCCTATCCTTTCTATGGGAAGCCCAAGGAGAGGATGGGGAGGAAAAGGCAAGAGGTGCCTTAGCCCGCTGAGTCCCTTCACCTCCCCATCACCATCCCACCTTGACAGGAACAGTAGTAAGGGAAGGAGATCTCTCTCTCTCACACACACACACACACACACAGACAAAGAGGTATCTCTGCCTGCCTGACACACATACATACACACACAGAGGCATCCTTGTCTGGGTCTCACACACACACACACACAGTTGCTTTCCCTGAAGGATGCTCCCTTTCCCTGGCTTCTCTCTTCTCTATTAGGTGGTCAGTATACTGGGTGGGGGGGGGATTCTCCATCAAAAAATCTGCTACGGAGATGTTTACATCATGACATTCTTTTTCTCAGAAAAAAAAGTATTACATGACTGAAAATATAATTAAATTTTAACACTACTTGTGGCACCCTCCTCACTTCATACCCAGAAGTACAGCAGAGATTGCAGCCGTTCTAGGACAAGAGGGCAGGAAATTGTCCTATCCAATCAGAACATAAGGACAGATTGGGAATTGGTTGGATTATCACATTGACATCATCTGGAATGGTCTGAAAACATTCCTGTCGGCTGAGAACCCTTTTAAACAGTTCTCTCTCTGGAATGGGTGAGGGACACTTTGAGCACCAAATGGGACCTGGATGGGAACCCAGCTGTGCAATAAAGTGTGTTCCGTTCCATTCCCATTTAGTACCCAGAACGTTGCCAGAACGCTATGGGATAAACTTAAATATTTGTTCTCATCCTGTAGTACTATCATGCATCATTTGGTGATCATTCTCCCTAACCTTCCAAACAGATAAAGCTATGGTCATTTCTTGCATAATCATTTCTCCAAAGAGCCTCTAGATAGCTCCATATGGTAGAACTCTTCAAACAGTAGAGAAAAGGGAGCAAAGGAGACAGTGAAACTCCAACTGACCTTGGCTGGAAGGAGAAAGGAGAGGGAATAGCTGAAAGAACATTGGCTGGACAAATTTATTCATTTATTTTCAAAAAGATAAGGTGGGGGGGGGGGAAAGAAGGTATGAAAATGGAAAGAGAAAGAGGACTGGTATGATTGCTTAAGAGTTTATATCCTATGTCAGACTGATATACTGGTAGTGATTTAGTAAAATAAATTAGTGAAGCTAGAACATTGTTCAAGACCATTCCTACAGCCAATTGAAAAATACTCTATCTGTTACATGGCCAAACCAGTCGAAATAGTGATACAGGGTACAAAGTGATTGTGATATCCAAACACACATTCAAAGATGTTTAAGGATGTCTGTACATGCACCTTTGCATATGTACAGCAAACCAAATATTCTACCAAAATGTGAAGCTACTAGAGAGCATAAATCTTTCACATGCCCCTTTTATTGTGCACATTAGAATGCCCAGAGCTTCTCTATGCAAGGAAGGAGGTACTCAGAAAAGGCATGGCCCTTGAAGAATATCATGCCCTTTTTATCAGATTCAATAGTTAATTAGTAGCAAACTCTGCAAATTAAAAATGAATATGGTGTTCCTATTTTTCAAGCTGCTTCAAGCATTTGTAAAGGACTTGAGAATCTTTGCAGAGAGCTGTGCAGATTCCATTTCTGTTAAATATTATCTGTATGCATAATCATTGTATCATTAAAGTTTCTTTTACAATTTACGTTTATGACTTGGAAGGTTTTTCCAGCTCTGTGTAGGAGGAAAAAGAGCACTCATATAAGTCTAAGATTGTCTTCCTTACAAAAAGTGAGAAGCCATTACAGATCTGAAATTTTATATTTTACAAAACATTTTAAGATATCCTTGCACAAACTGGTGTGTCATAAAATTTCTCTTCAGTGGACTTGAAGTTTTTAATCTATTCTCAGTTACTGTTGTGTCGGCCCTTTGATCAAAACTCAGCAGTTTTGATCCAGAGCATATTCACTGATATAAGCATATGCTTTGATTGAACATGTTCATTTGGATGCTAAGCTAAAGTACTTTCAGTCCCTGGAAATCCATGTGTCCATGGGGTGTAACATTTGTTTTCCGTTATGGTCAGCTCTCCCCTTTTTTTTCCCTCAAGGGAAAAAAATGAAAATGAATGAATTTTTGTGTCTTTAAAATTGTTACTGTTATGTATTTAGAAAACAACAGCTACTGTACATGGCTTGTGACTGAAATCTGAAGACATTGTTTACAAGTCTTCAGAAGACAATGTCATAAAATAGATATTTTATAAATCTACTTCATTTTGAATTTTGCAATAAATTATGGTTCTGGGGGACTCAAATGTCCCATCTGACTGGATGAGGGTTAAGAGCAGGCAGTGGCTGCAAGCATGTTGATAATCTTCAACTAAACTGTTCTTCAGAATTTCTTTGTGTGTGTGTGTGAATTTTTATTAATTTAAAAACTATGCACAGCATACATAACATACAACTTACAAAGAGTATCCGATTCACAAAACTACTACTACATGAATACAAATACACCATAATGAACATCAGACCAAATAGACAAATAAACAAATAAACACATGAACAACAACACACACAAAAGTAAAAACAAAAAAACCACATGAAACATAAACTATAATAAGACATAGAACATTTAGGTTTCTTCCTAAGCAGCCCATTTTGACTGCTATACAGTATTACAATTTCCATTAATTCATCATAATAAACAGTTGTCAACCGTTTTGCTACTTGTTCTTCAGAATTTCAGGGAATGCTTTTGATCAAACAAATCAAGTTGGATTAATGTTGGATCAAACAAATCAGAGCTTTGAAAATATCTGGATTTTTTGAAAAGGCAGTGCTCTATTTGCCTTTAAGAACACCTTATGTTTTTTCACATGAAGTGCTGTGACTTTATCATTTTATTGCACTTTATTACATCATAAAGTTTTATATCTCACTAATGATCCTACAGGAGGCTTAATTGTTTATAGGAACATCTTAATTAAGTAAAGTTCACCAGGTTAAACAGAATACAAATTGAAAGTGTTACAAGCGAAACAAACCTACCACTATGTTGAAATGTCGCACTATGAAATTAAAACAGCAATTTGATAGCTAAAATAAAAATGTCATATTCCCTTCATGTGTTAACATTGACCTGGATAACTTTGCCTCTGAATTGATGTATTCTGGGTCAGAAAACTGCTGGATGGGAGACAATAACACTTTCTCTTCAGGCTTGGGAATTTATTTAACTATATCTCTATTATTTTCAGTAAGGAATGTACCTCAGATTAGTTGATCAAACCCCCAAGCTTTCTTAATTATCTTATTCCCATTCAGATTTCAGAAACAAGGAATGTATTCTGGATTGTACCCTCAGCAATGCTAAAGATTTCTCTAATTACAGTCTAATTGACGGCAGTCAAATTTGCTGGAGTATATTTAATCTTGAGCTGAAGTGTGAAATGGTCACAGTAGATGAACTTTATGACAATCGTGCACAAGTGTCCTGTTTAGTTGCAGGCACAAAGGAAGGGTGATTAAAAAGGATAATCATGACCCAAGGATCGTCATATCTTATGGACCTTATAACAGCGTGGCTAGTGTCATTTATGAGGGGGCGCTTGTAAAACTACCTTAATTAACTTATATTCCTCTAATTACAATGCTTGAAATCACTATTGATTTATCCAGCAGTGCACACTGAATACATCAGTCTGCAAGTGTATTGCATACCCAGGCAGCATGAACAAAGGCAATCAACATTTGTTACCACAGTAGTAGGGATTCAGGAGTGTGTGGATTACTTTTTTGTGTTATTCATTCATACTTTTCTGTATAGATTAGTATCTCCCAAGGGAATCTACACTCAGCCCTTTGTATCCACAGATTCTTTATCCAGGGATTCCAACATCCATGGCTTGAAAATATTCAAAAAACATAAAATTCCAAAATGTAAAGCTTGATTTTGCCATTTTATATAAGGGACACAGTTTTACCACCTTAATGTCTAT
Organism: Urosaurus nigricauda; assembly: GCA_034509955.1. Taxonomy (NCBI): domain Eukaryota; kingdom Metazoa; phylum Chordata; class Lepidosauria; order Squamata; family Phrynosomatidae; genus Urosaurus; species Urosaurus nigricauda. The sequence goes on along the minus strand of JAOEGL010000002.1, from coordinate 97,287,664 downwards.
AATGGAACGTGACCATCCACAGTTTTTGGTATCCATGGGGATTCTGGAACCAAACCACAATGGATTCCAAAGGTCCACTGTAAAAAGTTTTTGGAGAAAGTTGTAACATTTCTCTTTGTTTAACTTATAAAGAGTATCATTGGGTTTTTGTGGACCAAGGCATCCTAGGAAGGATAGTTGTCTTTAGGTTACATTCCCATGAACAAACAGCAGAAGAGTATTGAAAAGAGCTATATTTAATATTGAGGATAAAAAGCACAAGGAAATAAGCATCTATTGAGGAGTTTGGAGTCCGCATGAGTTGGTGTGAGCCTTTCCCAATGCTCTCATGGCTAGCAGCACTAGTGCTATCAGGACTTTATCGCATTCACTGTTGTCCTCATTATGGGGACAGGGACGGGACTCTTGGGGGCGTGTGTGAATGGATTTTACCGCACACCCAAGCATCCACAAAAAGGTCCCATTTCGGCACCCGTACCCAAGCCATACCTGTTCAGTGCCAAGGATCGTTGAATATTCTGCTCGGAAGAATTCCGTCTGGCCAAAATGGCGCCTGCCGGCACTGAACAGGGACGACTTGGGCACAGGTGCCAAAACAGGACCCTTTTGTGGATGCTTGGGTGTGTGGTAAAATCCATTCACCCGCGCCCCCGATAATCCTGTTCCCGTCCCCATAATGGTGAATGTGATAAGGTGCTCAGTTATGTTGGGGAGAGCCTCTTCAAGTGGTATATAGGCTATAATCTGTACAGAACTTAATATACACTGATAATGGTCCGGGGATGTCACAGTTACTCATTTTAGCAACCTATGGAAGGATGCAAGGCTGAGTGGACCTTAGAGCCCCTGGGATCAAACTCACAACCTTGTGGCTGCAATACTGGTATTTAACCTATACTGGTGGTTACAGTACAGGGGTTTAACCACTCCACCACCAGGGTTTTTCCTGGATAACACATTTAATCCAGGAGACACATTTCTTCATAGAAATACAGTACACTAGACTGGCTAGGCAAACTGCTTCATCAAATTGCTCTGGAGTAATGGGGTAGGAGACTGCTCTGTTAATTCAAGTAAGGGTAAAAAACAGTCTCCTCCTTAACTATTTAACAGCGTGGGGGGGGGGATGACAATGGAACAAGCAATTGTAAAGTTTAAAATTGTGCATTCTTTAAAAAATGACTGCGTGTATTTTATGGCATCAAATACAAAATAAATGTTTATAACATAGTATGAAACTAAATGCAGCATAAATATAGAACATAGAGTATATTGGAATGAAGAAGGTTGTTGTCCCTGTCTACTTTTTGGTGTTGTTTATAATAAGAATATAATTATCAAGTTGACTGTATTTCTTGGGATATCATAATGATCTGTGAACAATTCTTCCATAATGATTGCATATGCTTGGTTATTTTTTTTAAGGTGGGGCAACTATTTAAATCTTACATGGTATTTCTCTATCCAAAATAATGTATATTTTGTATTAACATGTCAAATATATTTGGATTTCTTTGATTTGTTTTTCATAGTATGTATCCAATGAAAAAAGGTGTCGCTTTTGAAACTGAGGTCCCAAACAGGCTGGCAGTAAGCACCGTCTTGGGGGCGTTGTGGGGGTGTGGAGTTTAGATTACACATACCCCGATGCCACCCCCAAGCTGATGTCATGCTGCCCACATGACTAGATGGTGGGCAGCGCTGTGATGCTCTGGCGGTGCGGCATTTATACGCTGTATGCCATAGGAGAACTGTAAAGCTGCAGTGGGAGTTGAAAGGCTGCCCTTTTGCCAGCTCAAAAAGGGGAAGCATTTTGCCACCTCTTTTTCAACTGGCAAATTTCTGGATCAGGGCCATGGCATGCAGTTGCTGCAGCCCCAATCTGGAGCTCAAAGGGTTGGTGTCACGCCTCCTCTTTAAGGTCTTCTGTTTTAGCCTTTAGATTGCTAACAGTTTATTCATAAATAAGCTTCATTTTGTTCAATGGAAATTACTCCTGGGTAGGTAAGTGCAAATGCAATTGTAGCCTTAGGGCCAGGGAGGCTTCAGGATGGCTTCTGGATGTGCTGTGTCAAAGCACCACACCCTGAAGCCGCCGGAAAGCAGCATAAAAGGGCCATTTGTTCAGCCCCTTAGTCTCTAGGATGTTGTAAAGGCTTTTGTACAACCAAATATTTATGCCACTTGAACTTCTCTCTATATGTATTTTTGGAAAGACCCACTTCCGTTTTTTAAAGCTTAATTTTAGAGTTGTTGTTGTTGTTGTTTTTAAAGAATATCGTTTATTGGGCATGCAAACCCTTCGAGTAGTTTTTGACACTAAATTTTGGAACTAAATCCTTTAATGGTGTACAAAAAGTCAAAGTAGTTTCTACTGCTTGTTTTGCGAGCACAATTTTAGGACAAAGCTTTTCTGCCCCCTCCCACTTGGTTCTCATGTTTTCCAGTCATTTTTGAAAAGAAAGAAAAGGAGGGAGGATATAAAAGAAAACACCTGTTTAGCTTGGAGGAGTTGGCGAAGAAGTCTGTTTTCCCAATAGGCCAAAGCGACCATCACAGGGCCCCTTAAAAAAAATGGGGTGGATTTTTTTTTTTTTAAATTTCATGCGAGCATTGGCAGAAACTCTGACAAGCACTTCTTCATATTTTATTATGTTCTTGTCTGGCAGAATCTCTGTCAGGCAAAAACCTTGTCAGCGGAAAACCTGTCGTAGGATCAGAGGAGACAAAAACAGGTGTCACACAGGCAGTCAAAACTGAAAAGGAAAAAAAAAAAGATTAGGCTAAAGAGAAAGAGGCAGACAATTACATTAATGCCATTGCTTTTATCTTATAGATGTGTGTTATTATCTCGGGGTGCTGAGTGCGCAATTGCCTCAAAGAAAAGTAGACAGGAGACAAGGGGAAACTTGATAGTTATTAACTGAAGAGGCAGTGTGTCAAAGCTGGATGAGGTTCAAAGTTTTGCAGAGGGATGAAAAAAATTGCAGACAGCAAGCATCATATGTGAACAAACTGTGCTTCTGCTTTCGGCTACAAAATCCCAGTAGCCATCTAAATTTTTCATCTTGGAATCAGATCACAGAGGCAGAAATTAATGAAGATTTTTGTTGACTGTTTTTAAATAACCTTTTTATTCTATGTAAATTAAAAGGACTTACGAGCAGGGCCGCTTTTAGCAGAGTTAAAAGAAATGGCTGAAGCATGACAGAGTACCATTTGTCAGTCTCCGTGTAATCGAAACATGTTGGTAATGTAGTTTTAATTTTGAGATGCTATCTGTGTTCTTATTGTATGTGCACATCTGTATGTACAAGATTAATAGATCACATAGGTGCTTTTAGAGCATAAAGGAATCTGGAAACTGACAAGTAGTTCCTTGCCTCATGTTATATGTTAATGCTTCCTTTATTTTTAACAAATAGTGCAATGTTTTGAATTGAAAAAATAAAAAGGTAAATTGAAATAATAAGGAGTTTTTGAACTTAAATGCCAATGAGCACAATTCTCCCTGCTCCTGAGATCACTTACTAGATAATACTACATTAACACTTCACTGGATAATTTCTTCTCAATTAGAAATGAAGAATCACTGTTTTGAAGAGCACAAATACCATCAATAGTAGGTAGCTTAAACTTTTGTGAGGCATAAAATTATATCAACTAGAGTTTTTTTTTCCTGAGTGCAACACCTTGCCAAAATGACTTATGGTGCTCCTACTTGAGTAGGAAAGTAGGAATGTGTACTACCTGAAGAGTTTTTGATATGGAAAGAAAATACAGATTTGTCTTCTTCTGAAATCTGAAGTCATTATTGAGAGAGATAGGGCCTATGTAGACTGGCACTTTGTGCCAGCCTATGGGCGGAGTCAGGGAGTTAGTGGAGTTATTGAACTTCATTGTATAACAACTACTTAATGAGTCAGGCACCAATATAAGTGCTTCTTGGGAGTAGTTTAGAACCCAGACATACATAGTCCCTGGTGTTATTCATTGGTTATCCAGTAATGAAAATGAAGATGAAAACAGACAGACAAAACACCAAAACAAAACACAAGACTGTTGTTTTTTTTTGGGCTGAAGATTCTTATCTCCATTCCTTATTATTTATTCAGCCTTGGACCCTACACTAAGAGAAAGGTGGGAAATAAATAAATCAAACAAAACAAAACAAACAGCTTCATTTATATACCACTTCATACCCTTAAGGAGTGTCTAAGCGGTTTACAATTGTAAGCTATTTGCCCCCCAACAATCTGGGTACTCATTTTAGCGACCTCGGAAGGATGCAAGCCTGAGTCGAGCTTCAGCCCTTTGCTGGTCTTGAACTCGCCACCTTATAGTTTTGAGTGAGTGGCTCCAGTACAGGCATTTAACCACTGCGCCACATAAATAAATGTGTGCACCGTGCACATTCAGTTTCCAGCCCAGATTGAATTGTCACCAAATTCTGTTGTAATCTATCATTTCTAAAGCTCTTGAGGCTTGTGTGCAATTTTGAATTTATCCTGCACACTCTAATTGCAAAGCTTTCCTCTAGAATATCATTAAACATTACTTGCCTCTAGAATGGTATCTCTACTACAGTCTAGAAAAGTAGGTGTGTGCCATAATTAAATACATGCTCAGCTGAAGTCGAGGTTTTGTGGTACGCTGAACTCCTGCAGTGCCCATAGCTATGGCAAGAGTTCTGGGTCAGCAAGAGGTCTTGCATAGCTCTGTCTAACCTTAACTGGCTAGGCAACAGAAGAATCTTGCTTTGCACTTTCTGGCACTTGATAAATTGAACAAACCACTTGCCATTACTTTAATGCACAGTGTGGATTTAATTTCCTTTGAATTGTGCAGGGCCTCAAACCCCCAATAAAATATAAATCGAAAACCCTTTTCCTACCCCTTCTGTTGAAAAAGAAATGTAATGCTAACCTTTGGCATGCTATATTATGACTTAGTATGCCAAAGTAGCCAAGTGAGCTTTGGCACTGTATCTTGAACGTATGTTGTAGGTAATCTGTTAGTTTGAATTTGACTCCAAAGGTCTGCATAGTATGAATCATCTTGTGTATAGGTCCTTTACAATCTGTAGAAGTTGTTCATTATCTTTATTAATATTATTTGGTAGAAGCACATGCAGCCTACTTTTTCAAATGCTTATTAAAACCCTATTTCCATTTGTGTCATCAAGGTTTACACAAAAGTTCCATAGACTGTTACCTATACTCTGACTTAATAGTTTAAATAATTAAAATTTGATTTTACAACTTTAAAGTTCCTTTTGTTAGCTATCTCCAACAGCAGCCTTAAACAATCTTCTGTTATATGGTAGATGGAAGCAAGTATTGTTCTTTTTCTCAAATTTTGAAACTATTTTTCTACTTTTGTACCGTCTGGAGCCATGAAGGTTTGGGTCCACTGTTCATGAAGTCATGTAAACATAGAAACACACATTATAGAAATCACGAGTCTATTTATAGTCTTTCAGTGTAGCAGTAATAAATAGTGAGAACTGTTTATGCATTTAATTTTTTTTACAGGTTTCGGTTACATGTTTCACAAAACTCGCCCCTACAGAAGAGTAGAGCTGGGAGAAGTCTAAAATTCAAATACAGACTTTCTGTTCTTATTACATACAACAATCCACTTCACCTGTTCCATAATCCCACTAAGCCTCCTCTTTAGTCTTTCACTTTTACGACCATAAGTCAGTCTACTTTTGTAGTAAATGAAATGTAAGGGCTTAAGTCTTACCTTGGATATTGTGATCACTTCTGATTCAAGAAGAGTGTTGATTTTTAAAAAGCAAATGCTGGGATAGCATCCTCTTCCTTATGTATAAAACATGCGGGTATATCCAGTATAAAAGGTAAAGGTTTCCCCTTGACCTGAATGACTAGTCATGTCCAACTGTAGGAGGTATTGCTCGTCTCCGTTACTAAGCAAAAGAGCCAGCATTGTCTGAAGACAACTTCGGTGATCATGTGGCTAGTGTGAGTACATTGAACGCTGTTACTTTCCCACCAAAGTGGTACATATTTATGTACTTGCATTTGCATGCTTTCAAACTTCTAGTTGGCAGAAACTGGGACTAGTGACAAGAGCTCAGCGCATCACACAGCACTTAGGCCTCAAACTGCCAGCCTTCCAGCCTTCCAATTGTCAGAACTGGCATCTTAACCACTAAGCCACCATATCTTATCCAGTATACTGGGCCCAAAATTAAATTCTAAGAAACTGAGATGTAAAGAATATTTAAATATTTAAAAAGGGTGTCTTGATGTGTCAAGACATCCCATCATAATAATAATGGTCAACCTCTGCAGGATTTTTATTACCCTGGGAGAATGAAAAGATTGTACAAAAACATTGCATTTTGTTTTAAATGTTCTACTTGCTGCAAACCACAATATTTTGCCGTAATGTATATTTTGAGTGAAAATATATTTTATGCAAAATCCAGTGCTTTTGTGTGAAAAAAACTCCATAAACATTTCACCAAAAATTTCTCAAAATGGAAAAATACAAGAAATGTGCAAAAAGGCACATGGTCCCACCCAGAGGTGAGAAAAACTATTTAGAAATATTTCATTCTTGTATATGCAAATGATTTAGGCAATAATTTATATTCTTACTAAGAAACAAGTCTTTTATAAGGATTCCGGAAATTTTGCCTTCCAAACTATGAAAATAAACACTACTGAGGTAAGTGGTATATTTAATCCCAGCACATTTAATGTTTTATTGTAAGTCTGTACTCCTAGCCAGTCAGGTCAGTGGCACAGAAAATTGCTTCCAAAAGTGGGTGGGGGGAAGTGAAATAATTCTGAATTTGATAATTTTTGTGCATTTCCCATACCAATAAAATGTATAGTCAGCAATTAGAAAGAAAGTGAGACTTTTTCAGTTTAAAACTATAGTGAAGGAGAGCACTTATCAGAATGTAGTGTTCTGTTCAGGAAAATGCAGAGTGAATGAAACAAGCACACCTCTTTACCTTTTAAAATCATGCTCTTTAGAGTGACTTTGTGCACTCAAGACAATGGTTTCATGTTGTGTCTGAAATGTACAGAGGGTCTCTTGGGCTTACCAGCATTAAAGTAGGCTCAGAAACATTTCTGAAGGAAAATATGACGCCACTTTTGGCATCTACCCAGAAAAATGTCTGAAATGAACTGTATTGTATGTGCTTGCCTCATAACTGGAATTTCCAAATGGAAAAAACTAAGAATATTGTACCACTTTTTCATATAGTCCTATAAAATGTACAGTAGTCATTCTTATCCCAAACCCTTTCATATTAATATATCAATAATGCTTTGGAGAAATCAAGTATAAAGGATGCTTATATCAAGTCCTGATATGTTCTATGCATTCAAAATTTGAAGTACTTTATTCCACTTAAGAACAATTTACAAAATATTAAACTGCTGTTTTCACCATCCAGTATTTTCTGCACTGCCACAGATATGCTGCCTTTTGTGTCCTGTCAGCCTATATTGCAATTGATGGTGTCACTAACATTTATAATTATTTAATACAGAATACAAAATTTGACATCTTGTACAGCATATCTTCAATATGAAATGAACATTAGAGCACTAAGTTATCATGTGTGTGTCAGATTTCCTAATTACTCACCCATTACCTGCTGCTGTCATGGAAGCTGTAAGGAGAAAGAGATGTGTGTAGTGTGAGTGTGACCCACCTCACTATGGAGTACAAGGAACACAGGACTGAGGGTATGTGTTTTTCAAAGGCGACCATGAACATTGGGTATATTGAGAAAATGTGGATATCTGTCTTGAAAAAATCACTTCAGGATACGTGACAGCTATTTAGAATTTATATCCTTTTGGTTATACAGTATACACTGAATAACAGGTATTGCATAAGCCAAAAAATATAAAGTTTTTTAAAAAAAATTTCACAACCATCCCTTAAATCCCTTCACCTTCCATAAGACACACCTCAGGTTTATGGCTGCACAAAAACATCTCTTGGTTTTAAAAAAATGTGCTGGCTAACAAATGCAGAATGAAGATAAACATGTGTTCAAGGAATTTTTCCAGCACCTACCATTTGCTGACACGAAACATTTTCCATGATTAAAGCCTGCTGCAGATACAGTGTTCTTGGGAAGGAGCCTGAGAGCATGCTTGCTGGCTCACTCCACACTTTCCCCCCTCTCATTTCTAAGATTTTCTGAAGTAGTGAAGTAGCTTTCCCTCTACATTATATGATACCTATGTGTGATGGCCTCTCTCCAGGCTGACCCATTGCACTCCTGTCACTCACCTTTTTCCTTCTCAATCCCTTCTTGAATTAGGTAGTTGGGTCTCAAGGTGTCCCCCTACATGGACCAGTGGATGTGGTAACCATCACTGGACTCTCTATCAAAACATAACAGGAACAGTCAGACACAAAGAATCAAGAAGAAGTTAGGAAACATTTAGATCACACATTAATCCCTAACTATTTAATCATTTCCAGCTCCCCAAATCCCTATTCAGTTCTTCCTCCTGCCTACTGACCTATCTCTATTGCAGCATTTTCCTATCTCCAGGCCATCTTTCCCCATCTGACTTCCGTCTTATCCTTATCTGCATCCTATCATAGTCAAGTTTTCTATTGTTTCTCCCCCATAGCACCCTCTATACAGCATTCCCAAAGCTGTGATTGATTGGCTCCAACCAGGCTTGTCAGGCTTCTCCCTTCAAATCATGGTTAAAGCTAACTAGGATGGCTCATGTAATTGGTAACTCCTCCTCAGCCTATTTCCTTCCACTTGGCAGCAGTTATTTGAGGCCTATAGTGTCATTACATCTCCACCAAGCACTAAGCCTAGTCAGTGCTTAAGAAAATTTCATATAACTAAACTTCCAAAATTTGGGATTCCAAGAGCCCACAATAAACTCTAAATATACTAATTATATATAGTTAGATGACAAACCAGCATTGTGTAGTGCCTTGACAGTTGGACTCTGTCTCTGGAGACCAGAGTTTGAATCCCCACTCATGCATAGAATCCCACTAGATGACCTTGGGCAAGTCACATACTCTCAGCTTCAAAGGAAGGCAAATGCAAAACTTCTCTGAACAACACTTGCCAAGAAAATCCTGTGTTAGATTTGCCTAAGGGCCTCCACAAGTTAGAAATTACTTGAAGGCACACAACAACAGTATATAGAAGATCGGGAAGTCTGTGTCTTTAAAGAATTTAGGATTTTTCACATAGTCATCAGGTTTACAGATATGTGGAGTAATCACACTGCTATATCTATGTAAAGCTACAACATTACAATTTCTGCCTACATTGAAAATATGGCCCTTAGCAATAGGGTTGTCTTATTCAGTGAAATAAATAAAATAATTAATTGTGAATGTATTTGGTAGAAGATTGCCTTTCATATTTCTGCAGTGTAAATGTTCTGCAGAGAGACAGAGGACTTCAATCCCCAAGCTTGCCAATCCCTTATCTTTTGTGAACTTTAAATTAATTTTTAAAAACCTATTTATTCAAGGTTGACTAAACTGCTAGAATAGGAAAGATCAGACAAATCAGTAGCAAGAAATGAAGTATGAGGAAACCAGAACTCTTTGACAAAGTATCCCCAGGGGCAAGTGTGCTGAATGAAGCCAGCAGGGAAACGATAAGGGCATTTACGCTGTGGATATAAGAAAGCAATTTATCAAGAGTACATGAACTCTCCAGTGACCACAAGCAAAGAAGATACCAAAGTACATGGGGAGGAAGAAGACCCCCTACAACATCATTTTAAAGGCTGACAAAAAAAAGCCCATTAAAATATCTATAGTGCCATAGGGCAAGCTCATTTTGCTTTAAATGTTACAAAGCATTAAGGATTCTTGTTTTTAAGAAATGAAGTTTTAACTTGTGTAGGAATGATGTTCACACTTGTCCTTGGAACAGCATCAATTGGCCTCTGGTGGTTTTGCTTGTCCTCTGTCCCCCTTCTCTGTTTTTACCCTGTCAGTGCGCTCTTTAGAACTTGGCTGTGGTTTAATGTGCACTGCAGAAATAACGCAGTTTGACACCACTTTAACTGCCATGGCTCAGTGCTATAGAATACTGAGATATGTAGTTTCTTATGGCACCTGAGCTCTCTGGCAGAGAAGGCTAAATATCTGACAAAACTACAAATCCCAGAATCCCATAACATTGAGCCATGGCAGTTAAAGTGGTGTCAAACTGCATTATTTTTGCAATGCAGATTAGACCTGTGACAAGTGAGGTATAGGCACAGAGCATCTTCCAGTGATGTGAATGTTCCTAGATGTCAGTCACTTGTCTCTAATAAATTACATGAATACCACAAGTTGTTTGTGTGATGATTGTACCTATATCAATTGTATTATGTTGTATACATTACACAGTAGGAAGCCTGTATGTGCTGACATAGGTATGTGTGTCTTTTTGAGAAAAAAAATCAACAGAGCATTACAGAGAAGCTTAGGAAGAAGCGGCATTCAGGGGAGGAAATCATTTTGCATATTTTCAGGCTGTTTCAAGGTTGTATTCATATGACAGAGTGAAGGAGGGATCGCAATGTGTGTATGACTGAAATTAATGAGGACTATTTGTTATACTTTTTATGCAGCAGTGAGGTTAGCACAAAAAACATGCTACTATGCCTCCACTATCTTATCCTCAATATGCCATCAGCAGAGTTGTTCTCAGGGCCAAGGCACCTATGGAGATCAGACTCTGAAGGGCTATGAGTGGAACTTTCAATTGCTTGCTCTAGGAAACTTGCAAGGAACTTAGAGTAGAAAGTCATTAATATTTGTTCAGAACCTGATGCCATGGTTATCACAGAGCCTGAGGAAGTATCCAGTGTTCTATCTAATCAGTTTTCTTGGGATCATCTTCAATTGCTTCAGATTGATGATGTGGATAATAAGTTTGAATCAGTTCATCCCACCTAGGGGTGCAATTTTTCTTCAATTTTCTTCTTGCAGAAAGCAATGAGTAATTATAGCAATTTTCTTCTTGCTGCAGTTTTTGAAGATTATTCACAGTTCAAGACTTAATTTTGTGCAAAATTTGTATATATATATTTTTTCCTGCAGAAAACAGCATTTTCTGCAGAGAAAACAGTTTTTTTGGCACAGAATGGATTTCTGTGTAGCAATACTATTTTTTGCATAAGAAATGCTGTTTTTTTGCAGAAAATCCATGTGCAAATTGCATGCAGAATCTTGTGTGAATTGTATTCAGAATCAGTTCCCAACTATAGCATTTTTTGTGCAGCACAGAAACAACCATGTTGAAATTTGAACTGAAAATATTTCCATCAGTCCAAGATTCTTTTTGTCAGGGTTAGTTGACACTCATGAAATTTGTTTTTCACCACTTTGCAAATGTTTTCAAACATTCTTCCTATCCCTAATTCATCCATACTCAAATCAATTGATCTTTTCAGTTGGCTGCCAGTGTGCGTCCAGTCTAAACTCAAGGTGCTGGTGATAACATTTTAAAATCCTACATGGCTTGCAAACTCAATACTTGAACAGGCATGTCTCCCTATATTACTTTTATGTCCCACCAGCGGTGGGTTGGTGATACACAGAGATTACAAGAGAGAGGGCATCCATTGTTATGGCAGCCTAATTGTGGCATACCATCTCCTCAGAGGCCCAGTTGACAACCAATACTGGTACCAGTGCAGTGTCAAGTAAAAACATGGCTTTTCACAAAAGCCTTTGAGCCTAATATCTTTATTCTAAATTTACGTATGTGCATGCTGTTAAATTGTCTTCAGCTGCTGTAACTGGTTTCAAATTGTCTTGTTTTAACTTGTTAAATGTTTAATATGCTTTCATCTGTTTAAAATTATTCCTAATTGATTTAAATTTTTAAAAAACTATTTAAATAAAACTGTTTTTATTGTACTCCTCCTTGAGATTCTTGGATACTGTATAGGGTAAGATATAAATCTTTTAATAAAATAAATGAATAAATCAACGTAAACTAAAGTCAAACTAGTTTTGGAGTTGTGAGGGACAGGTCAAAAGGGAAAAAAGTTTCCTGGGCCTGTTTTTGTGAAGCTGTGTAATGGGTTTGCTTGTGAGAAATATCTTAAATGTTTTCAAGATTTTTAAATATTAAAACTTTTTAAATGTCTAAAATTCATTTTTTACTGAATTTGTAATTTCTCCACAAATGTCACTCGTGTAGACACATTTCCTCTGACTGTTTCTTTTAATTTTAGTGAATACAGTTATTAAAACTTATTTTAAAAAGATGTAACATTAAACTTTACATTATTATTATGTTTATGTTTATGTTTATGTTTATTCATATCCTGCCTTTCTCCCAGTACAGGGACTCAAGGTGGCTTACAAATATAAAACGGTCCAAGTTAAAACAGTACAAAACACGCAAAATAAAAGTTAAAAAACAATTAAGCAGCTCAAACAATTAAAAGCATATATATGTATCATGCCAATATCTAGCAGTTAATTCATCCCATGATGTGACACTCCCACATATTTTTTAACAACTTGTCTTCAGAATTACATCTTGTTATTATATTATAACTCACATGAGGCCATATGCCCTGAAATTTATGTTATACAATTTAAAGTTGAACTAAATTTAGATTGCCTCTTCTCATCATTCAATTCTCTTTCTTTCCCTTCTCTCTCAGCTTTGGACAAGCTTAGCACTCAGCATCTCTACCATCCAACACAAGTGGAGATTGTACAATCCAATGTTGTGTTTGACATCAGCAGCTTGATGCTTTATGGTACCCAGGCTGTACCAGTGAGACTGAAGATATTGCTGGACCGTCTCTTCAGTGTGCTGAAACAGGAAGAAGTACTGCACATCCTGCATGGTTTGGGCTGGACACTTCGAGACTATGTGCGGGGCTACATCCTTCAGGTAGGAATCAGCCTCGTGCATGAAATAACTAGTCGATGACCTCTGATTCTTGGTTTTTAAAAGCATAACATCTTCACATTGGGAGCTAAATGGACAGGCAAAAAGAGGTGCTTTCAGGCTGGCTTGAAAGTGTGGTGTTTAGATGACACATGCCTGGAACCTAGCAGAAAAGTACCCTTCTGCAGAGAAAAACTATTTCAAACAGAAGAAGCTTTTTTCTGCTTCTTCCTGGCTTGAAGCCATGTCATGTGGCCATGACATGAGCACTCCAGCTGCCTTGGGAGCCGATGGAGCAGTTGGTGGGGTTTCAATGTGGCTTCGGAAAAGGCAGCTTCAAGCCACTTTTTCCTGCCCATCTGTTTTGCCCCATAGTCTCTTTCTTATATTGTAGGATGGATTCAATGTCTGTAATGGGAGTAGAAGGAAAGGGAAAGTAACGCTATTGAAAGTGGGATCATCCCAAGTGCTATGGAAAAACACACTAGAAAATTCCTTGTGTATATCTCTAAACTGTATTGCCTGTAGCATAGTAGGCCTATGTTATTTGCAAACCTGAGATAGACTTTGAGGATTTTCAGTTCTCATATATTAAACAATTACAGTTTCTAAACCATAGAAGGCCAAATTAATAGTCCTGGGTTTGAATATCAAATTTGACATGTAATTACTCATTATTCACAAGTAATGAGTAATATATTTTGTTAGCACTTTACTATAAATACTTTTAAATGTCCAAAAAATTCACTATACTCACAACCCTCCCCCCCCCCAATATTGCAGTAATGAGTAAATGGTATTCTTTGTAATGTTGACATCCTTAGAAAATTAAAAATTATCCCCTTTTCTGCCCTACTGACTCCCCAAGCACCCTTTTGCTTTAAAACAAGTGGGATGATTAATTTTGGCAGTCTTCAGTAATGACCACTTTGTCCAAGCTCTCTCAAACATCTAAAACATCACCTATAGTGATTCTGATCACTTCTGGATGATGAAACGGACTGTTTTGCAGCCAATTACAGGACATTGTACCCTGCAAAGAGTGCAAAGAACAGGGTGAAATTTGACCTGCATCATATCTCACCTGTGAGCTATGGAGAACTAATTGAGCTTACCTTGTAATATATTTGAATAACAGTATGAAACTGCAGTAAGATGAAATTGCAGCAGTCTTTGTATAGACCAGATTTAGACTGCAATCCTGTACATACCTATCTGAGAGTTAAGTCTCGTTGAACATCTAAGATTGCATCAGAACTGAACAACTGAGCACTCCAACTCACTTTGGAGAATGAGATGGCTACCTCAGACAGTAAATTTTAGGTTTCATTAAATGACAACAAATTATTAGTTATTTAGTTTATTTTCATTGCCTGGGTGGGGGAGACATTTGTGAGACTTTCCGCCTTGTATATAAAAATAACTTGGCTGACTTTAGCTGCCTTGATACAGTGGATGGTGGAATCTGTTGTGCCTCAGGTAGACAAATGTCTTGAGTCAGCCCTGAATTGCATTGTTCTGAATTGTGAGTCTTTCTATGGATGTAATTCTTTGCTAATTTTGTTCTCAAAGCAATCAGACATTTTAGCAGTTTTGTTCCTGCTGCATAAAATCATTCAAAAATGGTGCAAAAATACTATTATTTGTGCAGAAATGCTACAGTTGGAGATTTATTTTGCCTAAAATTCATACATGAATTATTATTCTTTTTGCACAGAATTAGTCCTGAGCTGTGAAGATTCTGATCAGTCTAGGTTTGTCCTCCTCAGAGTTCTCCAACATGCAAGAAACACTTTTTGGGCCATGTATCAAATGTATCAAATATTCTTTCCATCTCTCAGCAAAAGCCCTGCTGTTCCCAAATTGTTAAACCTAAATTATTATAATAAATAATACTAAATTTTTCACACATACAGTATAATCCTTTATACATCAACATCAACCCACATTCATTTCAATGGGATGTAATCACAAATCAATTTATATGAGATTGCAGCAGAACAGGAGTACTTAAGATAAAATATACAACATATATTTGTAACTAGGCATAAATGATTAAAAAAAACCCATAAAACCCTCCTGGGTTTACATCATTACTGTATTTCAACATAATGCTAAATGATGGATTAATGTTACGTGAAAGTATCTAGCCTCCTCCTGAAGATTTGTGCTTCCTTTTCTCTTCCTTCTCTGACATGCAGTATTCACCCTGTACAAAAACACTGCAAAATCTGTTTTCAGTTTAAATATGTTGCTAAACTCCAGCTCCAGCTCCCCATCATCCTCATCCCCCTTCTACAGTAAAGGAAGCTTTTACGGTCAATTTTTATTCAGATAGGTAATTAAAAGGAAGATGAAGGAGCAGCACATTGACATTTTGTGTTCACAGGCATGCTTTCACATGCTTGTGTGCTAGCATCAATAAGCATTGGCTTCCTGGACATACATGAGAGGGGGCCCGCAGATCTAGTGCATGTATAAGAATAGTTTTTTAAAAAACAAAGATTTGTTTCCAAAAAAAGGCAAAATGCAGACACTAGGAACAATTTTGTGATTTGTGAAAGAAGGACAAAAACCTTCAGGGTTTCATTTCCGATTTATATCATGGTTGTTGTGACTTGTTTGAGCTCTGGAACTCCATGACTGCAGTGTTCAATACAACTTCCACTGAAAGCAGTTGAATATAAGTTTAAGGATCAGAGTGCTAGCTTCACCGTGAAGACCAAATGTTAGATTTGTTCTAATAATCTCTTACTTTTCCTTTCTCCCCACCCCCAAACTATTTTTCAAATCTCATGTTTTAACTTTGTACAAGTTTTGGACTATTACATAAAATCCTACAAGTATATTTGGGTGGGGGTGGAGGGAGAAGGTTGCTAGAACTTTATTAATTTGCTTTTAGAAAGTTAAAGACATGCAGGTGCCTAACTGTTAAATTTTAATCCAGTGTAAAGATTGTCACTGATTTCCCCCTCCTCTCTGAAAACATGGATATGTGCCTTCACATATGCTTTAGATTCAAACATATGCCTTTTGCTCACAGATGTACATTTTTCTCTTAAACAATGCCATGTGTGCTTATGCATTAAAGTGTAAATTCCTAGGGTCTGAATAATGTTGTTTAAAAGGTGAGTAAAAAGGCTAGTATCCTGTTAAGTAGACTGGGTTTCTACACAGAGCTTAAAAATGCATTTGTTTTGAAGTGTACAGTGAAAATCAGGGGGGGGAAAGGAATTCACAGTCTAAGGCTAGATTCTGTAATGCTTTTGGGGTACAGGAGGCTTATTGTAGTGAGTAAGTGTCACAGAAATAGGCCAGTGTCTGGTTTTTAAATTATCTGTTGGGATGATTGTATACTAGGAGGAATGATTTGCAACAGAACCTGCTCCAGATGGGTAACCGTGTTGGCCAGTAGCATCAAAAACAAGCAAGACTAGCAAAGCTATGTGGCATCAGCATAAGCTTTTGTGGGTTACACCTTACTGTGCACTTAAAGAAGGCAGCTCTTTTAGGTGCTACAAGACTCTAGGTTTTGTTTTTATCAAGACAATTTAGAGACACCGAAAGCTACTTCTTTAATTCATTCACCAGCAACAGTATCACTTTTAACACCAACTGCGTGAGACTTGGTCATGCAGACCCTTTATCACTAGCCAGCATCAGGACTGACAGTCAAATGAATGTGAAAGACCCAAGCAATTTGCTTTGCAAATGTATTGGCAGGCCTTTAAATGTTAACAGCTACACCACAGGATGGCTGCAAAGCTAAGCAGTTCCGTCAACACTGCTGTAAGGTCCAAACACATCTTATGTAAACAGGGTTGTAAGCAATTACACCACAAGAGCTACATAGCTGAATGGTGTAAAGCCCATAATACACCAGTAGGTTGGAGGTCAATTTTTCTGGCTAAATTCAATAATACTCTAACCTTCAAGGCTTCAATATGATTATTATGCTAAAAGAGAGAGAGAGAGAGAGAAAAGAATCCCACAGTGTACTGACTATTTGCTCAGTCAAAGGAGAATAATTATCAAGGCAAGTTAGAACAGCTGTTGGAAGTCTTTACCACATATTGACCTGGTTAGCAGTTGGCTGTAAATTGTGTTGCTGGGTAAATGGGGGGGGGGGGATGATAACTGACCTAGGCAAGTATGCTTATTACTTGAGTTCCCTAATTCTGTGCATACGTAATTTGAGAAACTGACTATTACTGGTCAAGGTGTGCAGGGAATATTAATAGTAAAAAACAACAATAAAGCAAACCTTTTACTAGCTAAACTTTGAGTTTGTTCATTCTCTTAATAAAATAGAGTGTATTGCGTGGAGGAAGAGGATGCTAATGACCAAATTATATCGTCCCCCAGTTTTTACAGCAGCAGAAACCTATACTTTTAGTGAAGCCTCATTACTACTTTTAATTGTATATTTTGATTTTCATTACCTCCTTTTTTTTCTTTTTCTTTTTTTGGTAAATGATCAGTACACATTGGGGAAAAATGAATCAGCTTTTCATACACAGATCAGCAAGGCTTCTTCTAATCCAGTATCCTGTTTCAAACAGATACTAGCCAGATGCTTCCTAGGGCCCCATATATGAGACCTGGAGGCATTATCTTTTCCCTGTTGTTTGTAGCTTTGCACATGCTATCCTTCATATAGAGATTTTCGAGACTGGAAACATTTTTTTTAATGGAATCTCTTCTAGTCTCCCAATCAACATAACCACTAGCAGTGGTGGCCAACAGAAGCCATGCTGGCTGGGAACTTCTGAAAAGCATAATCCAAAATATAACTCCCAAGTTCTCCTCTGCCCCCATGACTGTTAGCTGTTGAAACCCCATGGAGTCAATGAACATCACTTTTGTGCAAGGGAGTGCATAGAAATAATTATATATTTTGTAACAAAGTACTTTCTATCCTGAATTTAGCAGAGTGAGTCACTTTCATTGAGTGATTGTGTTCTCATATTTTGAAGACGTATTGTTAACTGTGTGGGAATTTGTGATACAAGCAAAGCACTAAGTTACTTTCCCTATTAGGTTTTGAGAAATCATTGGGGCAGAAGCTGAGGACACAATGGACTCTGTTAGCTTAGGTGTTTAATATTTTCTCTTTTCATAGGGCTAACTCAGACACTAGAAGTCAGGGAAAAGGAAAAAGAATTTGGACCCCTGATAATTTAATAGCTTAAATAGAAGTTTTATAGACGTTGAAAAGAACCACCAAAGGAAAACTGAATTTATAATTGTTGAAAACAAAATTAAATATGAAAAGACTCAGAAGAAGTTTCACATGTATTTCAAAGAGCTAATGGGGTTCCCGGCAACCTCACTGGTGTGGGAGAGTTTAAAAAACAAACTAAAGCTTTTTTCATGCCAAGATTTGAGTTCATGTATTCACGCTTGTTTTACAGTCCTGGCTGAAAAATCACAACCACAGAATAAAACAAAGAAGCAATTTGCTTTCCTTTGTTTTGCCATTCTAGGCCTGATTGAGATCACAAGTGTGACTGAGACATAAAGAGCTCCAAAAGAATCAGAACCATAAACCTGTGTAAGCAAGGGCAGCTTTGAGTTCAAACCGTTCACTATTTCAAACATTAATAATTTTAAGCCTAAGAATTTTGCTTAAACATTCATGTCTGCAAGAAGGATTTACTATTGGACTTCTGCTGACAGAACAGCACAATCTCCATCATTGCTCCCCTGCCACCCCCAAAACTGCTCTGATGGGCTGAATAATCCAAATGCTGCAAGGCAAGGGAGAAATATGGTGTTCCGTCATAATGGGCTCACGTAAAAGTGGTTTGCTATTTTAACCAATAATTATTCCACTAGTAGGCTATTATAGGGAAGAAATGCCAATTCTGCCCATGTCTCTTAGCCATAGAAGAATCAGAAGTTCTCTTTGGCATATCAAATAACACTTGTATTGTAAGTCACTTCACTGTAAAAGAACATGTATAATAGACAGTAATTTGGAGACTGGATCCATTTTTTTCAGTGCTGCTCATCTTTAAAATCCAAGGTATAAAGGACTTTATGTGCATAGTAGTTATCTGTTAACTTCCTATGTGTTTTACATAATTGTTTCTTAAGCTATTTAATGTCCAGATCCCCCCCCCCCCCATGCCAGGGAACTATACCATATTTGTGCCCATTGACAACAACTAGTTCTTTCTTTTCTAGTAACCTTTCATGGATTGGCAGCCAATAACAAATGAACAGGCACTGGTCAATGGACTACCACTTTGTGTATCACCATTCTACATCATGTGCTTAGTCCATTACGGAAAACAGCCACCTGAACATGCTCTAAGGAAATCTCTTTCATTTATTAGGTGGGAAGTAGAACTTAAGGGCAATATGAAAAGCTGTCTTATTAAATCTGTGACAGTACAAAGCAAAAGGGTAACTTCATAACCTATTCAATATAGGACTGAATTGTTTGGCCTTCATTTTTAAATGAACGAACCTAGTTTGCCTTCTTGGACAAATGTACAAATCAGAGCACAGTCATCCTTTGGACTGTGAACTTCTTCTGTAGTTTGCAATATAGTTATAATATTGAAAAAGAATTTATGAAGGAAAGCTGCCTACAAAATGGGTATATTAGTGGAAATTGTGTGCAAAAATAGGTCTTCATTTTTATGCAGGTTTTTTTTAACATCATAGGCAGATGTGGAAATTAGAAAGGACTTAAGAAAGGAGATGGTCCAGAAATGGACAGATATATTCATCCCTGGATAAACTAAATGTTATTTCATTCCTGAATGTTTGAGCTTATATGATATAGCACCAGGATTTTTTTAGGCTAGTTGAGTCGACTATTTACCCACTTGAAAAAATGGGAACTACTTTTATGTTTATGTTTATTTTCTCAGTGCAGTGACACTGGCTTTCAGCAGATGTAAAACCTAGACCACAGAGATGGGGAGGCTGGAAGGCCCTAGCAAATTGAACTTGCCATCTGTCTAGCATCCATAGATTTAGTGCTTTAAAAAATTTTAATGGATAGGAGGGGTTACTTGCAGCACTGAGATTCTAGTACCTGTCTTATGCAATAAAAAGGAATAACAGTGAAGTATGAATGACTCTTATTAGAGGGGGTAAATGTCATTAACACTTATTGTTGCCTTGAAGGCAGCCAGAAGTACAGTGCTGAGGACAGCGAGAAATGGAACTCTGGCTTTTAATGTTGAATACATTAAAAACCTCTAAGGCTATATTTTAAAAAATATTAAAATGCATAGTTGTAGAAAGATACCACTCTCAATAGTAATATAATTATTTATAATAATTAATAATTTGACATTATGAGGCTCCAATCACCCATTGTTTGCAGTATGCATGGGTTTTGTGTGTGTGTGTTTTTAAAGTATGGATTTTTAAAGTAACATTTAAGGCATAAAATCATTGTGTCGTTCCAAAAATCATTGGGTGGGGGGGTCTTCCCAGTTATAAAACAAAAAGAAAATATATGTTTCATATGATCCTAATATTGTTTTCACCGGAGGTGTGTGTGTTAAAGGGTGCTTTTAATGGTGTAATGTTTGTTTATGTTCTTTGGTTTAATCATTTTTGAATGCTTTCAATTCTGTTGTTTGTTTAGTTGCATTTTAAAATACATGCACACACACACACACACACGGATGTTTCTGTATGTTTTTAATCTGTATTGGTTTAATATGTTGTAATCTGCCTTGAGTCATAGTGGGGTAGGGGAGAGGTGGAATACTAAAGAACATTGTTGTTGTTGTTGTTTAAAGTACCATAACTAACTAAAATTCCCCAGCTTGAACTGTCTGTGTTACTAGCATAATATTAAGGCAACAGAAGCACAGGCTAGTGTTGTGGTAGTTTGTATATACACATGGGCATTTTGTGTTTTTACTCAGAAATTATATAGGCTTTTCAGTTCTTAGTGCAAAAAGAGTCTGTAACTTTACTGGATCCATTGGTTCTGGGACTCTGCTAGTGCCACATGTACTGCCAAAAATTCAACAACAACAAAAAAGAAAAAAAGAAAAAAAGAGAAAATCGTAACAAAACTGCAAATGGCAGGAAGTCTGATTTTGGGGGGTGGGGTGGGAAAGGAGTATATGTATGGTATATTTTCATGATGATATAATTTTATGAAACTTTTTCAGGAACGGGGGTCTACTGCAAAACCAGTCTTGACGGGCTGCATATGATCTCAAGGGCTCAATTTACCAATTCTGATGAAACTTTTCCCCCCTGCCTAGGATGGCCACATTGTCAAACAGGGCCAAAAGTCCATTTTCTTTAGCACTTGCTCATTTATTTAAAAACATCCATATCAAAAATCACCTGATGCAACTAAATGAAAAATAATTCTAGATTGTTAGTAAGAGAGGAAAAGAGTTTATTTGCAAGATGCCAGAAGGATGGTCTTTTCTGTCAAAAGCTTTTTGTTTTGTTTTGTTTGGTCTTGATGAATGCAATATTTTAGATCAGGTAATACTGTGTGCATGTGCTTTCAGGTTGCCTATTGACTAATGGTGACCCCATGAATTTTGTAGGGTTTTTGTAGGGGAAAAATACCTAGGAGTGCATTGTCCAGTTCCTCTGAAATACAACCCACAGCACTTGGTATTCATTGACAGTCTCCCATCCAAGTACTAACCAGATCTGACCTGGCTTAGCTTCCAAGATCAGATGGGAAATGGTGTCTTTAGTGTATTACTGGCGGGTGGGCAGAGTTTTTTTCTCTTACAAGTGGCCAGGAACTCCATCTGGGATGTCCCTGTTGCCAGGGTGGACACTCCTTGGTCCTTTAATGGGAGGGCCATAAAGAAAATAGAATGTGCTCAGAAAATACATGGTGGAAGCCTGTACTAAAGACAGAGTTGTTAGCAAAATTTCAATTTTCATATCTATCCTTGTGAATCCTATATACCCTAAAGTCACCAGATCCTGTCTGATCTTAGAAGCTAAGCAGGGTCAGCTCTGGTTAGTTCTTGGATAGAAGATGGTAGATTAATACTAGGTGCTATAGTTGATATTTCAGAATGATGAACTAGCAAAACCACATCTCAGTATACATTTCCTTAGAAAATGCTGTGAAATTTATGGGGTTGCCATAGGTTGAAAGGCAACTTCAGGACATACAGACACACATATGTTTCACTTCCCTGATTCTAAAAAGCAGTCCAGCCACGAGCTGAAACTTGTGGGCTAAGTATTGCTGTAATCTTAATGTATTACCAGACTATAAATATCTGGCCAGACACTCTCTGTTATAGGACTAAAGCCTGTGAATTGTCTTCAATGGCAGAAGGTCTGCCATGCCACAGGACCACTTGAACACTACCAGCCAAGTCAGGTGAACCCTCAAAACAAGAGCTCAATCTTGTCTGGAAGCAGCGTTTAGTAATTTTATCTTGAATATATCAAATGGTAGGCATATTTTTTGTTGCAAATCTGGCCTCAAATGCTTTCAAAGAAAGTAGAACAATGACATCCAGGGATCAAACTGTGAATATGTGTATGTCGAAATGCCATATATTCCTGCAGATTTGACTATACTCTGCTGTAATTGAAGTAAAGGAAGTCGATTTAGAGTGATGGCAATATGTGTTGAATTAGTCACTTAAGGTGATCAGACAGAATGAAGAAAAACAGGTTCAGTGCAACGCTTCTGAATTTGCGTACATTTTCATCCCACAGCAGTTTCTGAAGAGTGTGTACCTTGTGACACTGACAAAAATGTTGGTGACACAGTACCAGCAGAGACACCAGTCGCATTTTGCCCAACAGCTCCATAACACTAGACCAGAAACACTGGCAGGACTTGGAGAATTTCCTTCAGTGGAGAAGACACATTTAGCCCCACTTGGAAACTCAGATCTTATTAATGCAGACTATGGGGTGAAACAGGCCACCCTGAAGGAACAACTCTGCACCACCCCTTTGCTCGCTGGATCGGGGGCACGGCAACAGTACACTGCAGCTACAGTCCAGCATTTTTCTCTCACAAAAAGAAGCAGCAAAATGCTGCTCCTTTTTGTGCCAGAAAAAAAATGTCCCTTTTGCCACCACTGCCGCCGCTCTTCTTTGCTCCTGTGGTGTGCAGCAAGTAATCGCTGCGCCACAGGAGCATTCCCATGCTGCCCGCCATCTGAGCAGGTGGGCAGCGTGATGCTGGTTCACAGGCGGATTCAGGCTGGGTAGTTGCCATAGCCCCTATGCTTTGCCCCTATGTTTTTGCTATTGAAACTCCAATGAGCCTCCTCACACATATCAAGGTACAAAGTGAGACACCACACATTCTTGTACATGTGACTTGGACTTTAGCATTGTATCAAAAGCAATAAAGTCCCTGTTAGAAAACCCATCTTAGATTTCCCCCAAGTTAGTCTCTAGTTTTGCATTTATATCTCTTGGGTAGAGTGGAGCGAAGAAAAGGGGTCCTAGAAGAAGTGCAGAAGAAGCCCTTTAAAATGCTCTGTTTCCACCAAGCCTTGGTTCAATTTTTTTTAATTGCCTTCCTCATAGTATCATGGCTTTTATTACTCTTGTAAATGTATAGGGTTTGTCACTCCAGAATTCATAATGAATACATTTATTTCCCCTCCCCTTCCCCCAAACACTGCATTTGTTTGCAGAAAACAAGAGATTTCCACTTAGGAGAATGTATTTACATGAATTGACAACATTACTCTGGTGAGTATGGTTAGAAAGTTGGGAGAAAACTAGCCATATTTTGTGTATAGTCCTTTGAGAATTAATTGTTACCAGATTACACTGTAAATAAAGTTAACTGTCATAAAATAAACACAGCCGTGGTGCGCACCATATGTTATATAATAATTTTGTGGCTTCTTTTTTGTTTTGTTTGTTTGTTCCTGCTGCATGTAAACATTCTGATAGTTCTGTGATGAAGTTTACATCTTAAAGAAGTGAGTTAAACTTAACCCCACATGTCTAGCCAACTGATTGTTTAAGTGTATTTCTCTTTTTAAAAAAACAGCTTCTAAACACATAAAACTGTCTATAACTTTTTCAGAAAGTCTTTTCCCCCTGAGATTTCTAGTCACTACTCTCCTGTCCTTTTGATAAAGTCACATTCCTTGGCATTGAGAGTTAGCTCATTCATACACCAAGTATGTCATTTTTAAAATGACTTCGAGATCACTATTGATATGTTAGAGGCAGGAACAAATAAAGCTTGCTGCTAACACGAAAGAATGCTTTTATTAACAGAACTGCCATTTCCCTCTACACAATAGCCTCAAGCGCTATGTGTAGGGAAACCTAGTTTTAAAACAGAGAGTGCATGTTTAAATAAATTCAGCTGATCTGGTGGGATTTGCCATGGGAGAATACTGAAGAATAAAATTGGGGCATTTTTAAAGTTGAAAGGGAATTGGGTTTGGGCATTGCAAAAGTGCAGCAGAGACTGTGACCAATCTCAGGGTCATTTGAGACAAAATCCAGACGCACAGGTATAAAGGGCATGTTTAATCTCCATTCTTCTCAATGAAAGCAGCAGCTGAGAAAGAAATGGGCTTCTGCTTCTTGTGCATTTCTTTTTCCTTTAGAAACGCAGCAGTTTAAACGTGCGTGTGCCATACTGTCATAACAGGCACTTGGGCACATTTATTAAAGTTTTGTAAGAAGTGGCCTGGGGAAAGGGACCCATAATGTTCAGTTAGGCAAGACACAGCAGGTATGTGTGGGGGTGTCGTTGCTGTTGGTGTGCATTCTTCCCCAAGGTATATGTAGTGTGTGTTCTTCATCACTCCCTATGCTGTAACTATTGGATTGGCTGCAGCCATCTCTGATAATTCAAGCACCAAGCTGGTCAATGTCCTACCCAGCCCAGTCTTTTTTTCTCTCTTCCTAATTCTCTCTGCTTGCCACCTGGCAAACCTATTTACCTTCTTCATTCACATTTCACTCTGCTATATATCATCACCCCACCTTTTTTGGGGGGGGGAGGGATGCCTCTTCCTCAGCAAAATAAAAGTGCGGATGTTTCTGAGGATAGCAGTGGCTAGGAAAAGTACAGTGCATCCCTCTCTGGATGTGGGAGGTCACAAAATGTGCAGCTTACAACATCAATTACAGGGTGTGGTTTAGGTTTGTCCACTGACCTCTGAATAAAATGGCCAGAGCAGAAAGTATCTATCTTCAAAGTGGACAGTATCAATCTTTTTGGAAGCTGTGTTCAGTTTCCATACCTGCATTGGCAGGTATCAAAAGTACAGACCTAGAAGCTGAATGCAGCAAAACACAATGTAAAACACCTGTTTTGCATGCAGGGTTGTCAGTCTAAAGGAGACAAGCAAAAATTGACTTCTCATGTTTAAAAGAGCATTCACAAGGTATATTAATATAAATGTTTTGGTTGACCATTTTATAAATCATTTAAAATGCCTTCAGTCTGTATTGCACTCTGGTTTAAGCTTTTAGCCTAAATTTTTGGAACTAAAAGTGAAATCCAGGGCTGTGAATGGCAATGAGTGCAGTAGATTCCATTTGTTTAATAAAACCTTTTCCCATTTGAATAATAATTCAATATTTGTAACAACTGAGTGGTAAGTAAGAATCCAAAGCTGCAAGTGTTACTTTCCTTAAATTCTGAAGCATTTAGAATTGCATCTCTTCTTTTAGAAAGAGTTAGAGATAAACTGGCAAGAAGATGGGCACAGTTATGTTCCTTTTACATCAAAGTGAGAGTAAAGAAAATACCTACCTTTCACCGATTTAAACCAATAAAAACTTCAAAAAATTAACTCTGGCTGGATCATGTCAAACGTTAAGCCCAACCCCACTTCCACTCACAACAAATATATGACACTCTGCTAACTAGCTAGCGTAGTGCTTAGTGTCCTACTGGGAAAATAAAAATTAAAAAGGTGGGTCGGGTGTAAAATAACTTGAAGGAGGCTAAGGACATGGCTGATAGGCTGGAAATCTGAACAGAAGCATTGTTGTTTGATGGTGAAGATTCCCGACCTTGTAAAAGATACCTTTTGGACTACAGTGGCTATAGCCCCAAAAGTTCAAGACAAGGAACTTTTTCAAGCTCTGCACTGTGTTGAAGACAACATAGGAAGTGAAAACTCTATTGTTATTTGTACAGAGTCTTTTTAGTTTGCCTTTCTGTGAAGGAAAGTCTAATGTGATTTAAGAAGGTGAGAAATGGTATGAAATGGCTAGTAGGCACAATTTGTTTTTGTCCCGTCCCCCCCCCCGGGGACAGAATCATACTTACAGTGGTCCCCCGGGTTACGAAAGTAATCCGTTCCAGGATTACTTTCATAACCTGGAAGTCTTCGTAACCCGGGGGACCGCTTTTTTTGCCAGACCGCGCGGCAAATTTAAAGGGGGCCGCGCGGTTTTTTTTTTTTCATACCCCGGGTTTTTTTTCGTAAGCCTGGCTCTTTCGTACCCCGGGATTTTTGTACCCCGGGGGATTCGTAACCTGGGGTACCACTGTATATAGAATCATAGAGTTGGAAGAGACCACAAGGGCCATCCAGTTCAATCCCCTTGACATGCAGGAACTCTTAGTCAAAACATACCCAACAGATGGCCATCCAGCTTCTGTTTTAAAAGCAGTTTATCACAGTGAGCAAATTCAGTCATACTAGTGAGATAGATCTAGAATAGGATTTTGGCAAACTTAAACATAGATAGCAGCAGTGGATGTAGTGCCAGTGTTGTTTCTCAGTTGGTGTTAAGATTTTACAAACCAGGAATTACACTGGTGGTAAAATATGAAAACTCTTATTTAAAAAATCATTCTTTTTCTTTTGCTTTATTGTGATTTTCTCTTCATTTATTTTTGTCAACACTAGATCCATTCAGCACCTGTTCTCCTACAAAAAGCCCTCAGGAAAAATTAAAAAGCTGTTGTTGCCAGTTCATGGTTATTATTACGAATCATAATTCACCTCATAGTTACCTTGCCTCTTTCTCAGTTCTTATCTCTGCCTCCATGATGACATTGCTCTCCTGATCGAGGCGTCACTTCAGCCTCGTCTCATCTCTCCCACCTTAATTTGTTGCGATGCACTGCAAGTTTGGTGACAGGCATTTGTTCGTGCTTGAATAACCCGCGATTTGAATTCTACAGTTTGTGGCATCCATGTAATGCTTAGCAGTAGGTACAGCTGTTAACTATTCGCTTATAAATAATCTTCCTCCCCTCTCAACCTGTCTCCCAGGTAGTGTACCTGTCACCATTAATAACTCATCGGTAGCTCCCCTGTGATTTGGCCCATCACTTGTCATTCACACTAGAGCAATGCTCTGGCCTGCTTCTGACGCTCACACAAGCTCCATCAGCTATTCACTCGTCGCGGCAGCTGTATTGTTTCAAGTTTTTGGCTTATGGGAAATTACATTGATGCATTTCACAGCAAGGTACCAGGCTCATACCAATCTTATTCCCATGCATGTGCACACAAACAGAACTAAGCCTTCACAAAGTTCTGCCTTGCCTTTTAAAAAATGCTATATCGACCACCAGTGTGAGCAATATGCTACATAGAGTTCTTTCTGGAGTGAGCTATATTGATCTCAGCGATGTTACCCCAGTGGTTTGTATTGCCCATAATATAGCATAATGAAGTTTATGTAATACTGTATGATATACCACATTGATTGTGATGCTCTGGTGATTGTCCAATGGGAGTCGAAAGGAAAGTTTGTCTCACCTTCTAAAGAGTTTTGATAGTGACATTTACCATCACCTGGTCTGAGCTTTTTAGGAGAAAGAGAAAGCTATCACTGAGTGTGTTGCAGGGGTTGTGAATTGTAATAAGGTCAAAGTTCCAAAGATAGGATAATGAAAAGGCACCATAGGGTGAAGTGATAAATGAATTGCAGTTGCATTGATCATCCAGATGATCTTCAGGTTAACCCATGAACAGGTATGGATAAAAATGTGTGTGCTCTGGAGAGCATCATTGGCTTTCTCAGTCAGTTTGTTATTGCTCTGAGCAAGTGTGCATTTGTTCCCATGAATGTCCATGGGACATTGTTATTGATGAAAATGTTTGTATACAATCTTTCTCCCATAAATGGCATTCTGTCTGAGCTTTGTTTTCATGTTGCCTGTCAACTTAGAGTGACCCCATGTATTTCATAGGGTTTTCTTAGGCAAGGAATATTCAGAGGTGGTTTTGCTAGTTCCTTCCTCTGAAATATAACCTATGGCACGTGATACTCATTGGGTTCTCTCATAGGTACCAATCAGAGCTGACTTGCTTACCAAGATCAAATGGGTCTGTTGCCTTTTGGGTATTTGAGCCATCTAAATGTCTTTCAGAATGACATAATAGTAATTTAAAATATCACAATATAAGCCTGAAATCTATCTCAGCTATACAGGAAAAAATATTTTCTTCTTTGGGCAACGGTTGTGAATGTGTTTGGTGGGTGGTGATAAAGAAGTGTGGAATTTATATGTTACAGTCATTCTTGGTATGTATTTGCTAAATAATGCACATTATACACATGGCAAAATAAGAAATATGAGGGCTGGTTGATTAATGTTTTGCTTGACTGAAGAGAACTGTCCGATCAGAGAATGCATGGACCATTCATCTAGGGTTAGTCATGTTACGGTTTCCTAAATTCATTTGAAATAGAAACATGATCCAAGCTCCAAGCATGAGCTCCACAGAACAGAAATTTATCTTCATAAAAATGCTCAAAGTGATAATCATGAATATATCACAGCAGAGCCTAAGCTAGATTTCTTTCCAATGCCATAGGGCTTCAACATCTTCCACTTTGTGAAACATTCTTATAGCCCCCCACCTCATCATAATTGTCTTAGTAGTCACATACCTTTCCACTCAGTGGAGGCATCCATGTTTTAACCAAACACCCAAAAGACTATAGGGTCAAACTGGAAATGTTTCACCTGGAAGAGCAGTCTACAAAGTGGGAGACCTCCGGGAAAAGTTTGATGCTAGCTGTAGTTCATAGGTCTTAGATGTTGATTGGAGTATGCAGGATAGAAAATTTGAAAACTGGTGGCCATTACTGTACCCAGGTTTCAAATTGTGTAGGTATTTTAAAAATAAAGCCAGCACTTTAAAAATAAATAAATAAAACTTTTATTTATACCCTGCTTTTTGCCATGGCAATCAAAGGAGCTTACAATATTTAAAACCATATAACTATATATATATATATATATATATACACCCCTTAAAAAAGAATTAAACAAATTACGATTAAAATTTACATAAACAGTTAAAACATAGTTAAATAAAATTACAACAGTTCCCAACAATAACAATGGCAGAGTCGTTGTGCTATGTGCCTATGTGGGGGGATATTTGGGCCGAGTGATTTATTCCGGGAAGGCCTGCCGAAAGAGATCCATCTTGATGGCTTTTTAAAAGCCATCCAGATTGGTAATTTGACGGATCTCGTCTGGCAGGCCATTCCATAAAGTGGCAGTCCTCTGGGAGGTTGCAACCAATCTGGTCTTCACTGGTTGCAATAGGTTTCTTTGACCCTGAAAACCGTTAACCGGTGTCAAGACAAACAACATAGGTGTAATGTGTTGTTGAGATAGGTAAGTGAAAGTGATAGGTAAGGGACAGTTTCAGAAGAAAGGTAATGGTATAGCTGTTAGCTTCCCCTTCTTATAGTTCAGTATGTTGGCCTGTTCATTTATCTGTTCTACTCTACTAAGTATCTCACAACTTTTTAAAAAAATGTATTGCTAAAATCACAAGTAATCCACACTGGACCAACAGATGTTTATGTAATCTGTTGTATGAAGATACTTCACTGCATTAGAAGTCGGTGTCCAGGTTTGTTCAGTTATAACAGAATAGAAATTTTCATCTACAGAAGATTACTGAAGCCATAAATATCTCAGCTAAAGCATGTAAGATCATAAGATTCACATGGCTTTTTGGGGGGGGGGGGGAGACGATAAGCAGAAAAGGAAGGAACTTGTTTCTAATTGTGAAATTTATGTAGACATTTTAGCATGTTGTGTTCTTCAAAGGGCATTTATTTGAGGAAGGAAATCAATATTTAGATTTTTACAATTTAGGTTTTCACAGTGTCAATGACACATAGGCTTTATGGTGCCTTTCCTGCATAGGAAGGCCTATATGGTTATAAAAATACGGAGACATTTCTGGAAATCATTAAGTCAGACCACATGCCATTATCTCTGTGACTGAACATAGATGATGGGAAGTTCATGGTGGCATTTTCTTGTTTGTTAAATAAAAGCTTCTTTTATTCTAATTAATAATTAAACATTTTAAGGCTCTATTATAAATTTATGCATTCTCTGGAGCAGCTCTCACTGGCTGTCTTTTCTCACTAGTTCTCTGCTACTCGTGTGTATATGTGTATTATAATGTCATTTTGATTGCTGTTCACTCGCTTGGCTTCGCCCTGTCAGGTTTGTGGCCCTTTCTCTCAAATGAAATGACATTCTAATGCAAAAGGAATCCCACTGACCCAGAAGCAGGGGGTGAGTTGGAGCGTACAAATAAACAGAAGTTACAGTTGGCTATGAAATATGTATCTGATTGTATCTACAATACAATAATATTACTATACAGAGTGTGTGTGTCTATGTGTGGTAGAATTGTGATATCCTCCCCCCCCCCCCTTGCATTATTTTGTGATCTTTCTCTGATTGTCTTCTTTGCATGTCTAATAAACTGAAAGATGGTTCAGTCTTAAGCTGGGCTTAGGAAAGTTACTTTTGAGAATCAGATCTTCTAGATTTCCCCACCCAGCATATTAGATGTTGGGTCCCAGTGGATATCAACATTTTTGGATGTCCATGTTTCATTGATTACAATGGATAGTAAAATGGTGCCCATTATATAAAATGACAAAACCAAGGATTGCTTTGTGGAATTTATATTTTTTTCCCAATATTTTCAAGCCATGGATGCTAGAATGTGTAGATAAAGACTCTGTGGATACAGAGAGTCTACTGTATTTCTAGCAGCCATCGTGGAAAAGAATTGTTTTAAAACATTTCAGTACTAAAGGTATTATTTACATGTTAGCTCTTCTCTCTGTCTCCTTAGCCTAACTCAGCAATCTTGCCAGACATAGTGGGGTTAATAGAGAGCTAGTCTGTTCTGGTCTTTTGGCATTTCCCAGCTGTTCTTCAAGAGAATCTAACGTACTTTGGGACCAGATCCAAAATTATTTTTTGTGGGAGGGGGAAGCAGAGGGATAGCTGAAGGGTCACATTCTTTACAATAAAATCTTCTATGGGTCTACTCAGAAGTAAATCTTATTGCATTAATGAAGCTTGTTTCCCTAGGTAAGCTTGTAGTTTTAGTTACCTTGTCCCGCTAACAAAAACTGTGGTGCTGTTTGCAACTCTTGTAGGCACACACACAGACACACACACAGACACACTTTCAAAGACCAAATGACCTCCAGGCCTCTTGGCTCCCTGAGAGCAGTTTATCAAGTCTCCTCCGCCTTTTCCCCTGTAAAAATCCAGAGTGAAGTGTGAAAAGCATCAGAAAGCCTCTCTTGTGCCAGTGCAGCCTTTTAGTCGCTTGCCAGCACCTTCATCTCTTCATATGTTTCTAGCTAAGGTCTAACATGGAACAAAACCCCGACAGCAATAGAGACCAGATGCTGGTATTTCTTCTCTGTCACTTGGCTGCTGAGCAGATGGAATTTATATCAGTCGGGCATGCTTGGAGGAAGAGGCCATGGCAGCCAACATGTGGAACTGGGGCTGAGTGACATTTTTGCTAATGTTTTGTCCTTGTAGAACATTATGCTTCCTCTTTGCTTATGAGCTGTGGTTTTCCTGACTCAAACAGGGATCCAAGCCCAGCTGGAATGGCTGTCCCCCTCCTTCCCCTCCCTCCCTTCCTAAAGGAGCGCTGGGAGCGATGGAGGAGTAAGAGACCCTGAACAATGGAGCTCTTTATTAAAATACCTGACATCTGCATGCAATGCACCCAAATCATTTTAGCCAAGCATTAGGAATTCACTGGGCATTACCAGTCACTTTCTGTCCATTTCTGTATGCTTCTTTGATTTATATAATGAACAAATGCCTCTGGCCAAGGGCTATTTTTAGTTTCCTTATTTTATGTGGGCAGGAGCTTCTTTTCTAAGAGGAATTGCCATGGATTGTCTCCGAAAAACAGAAATAAGACAGGGAAGGTAGGTGGGCTAAAAAAGAGCCTTTTTTTAACCATGGTCTTGCATCACCTTTTAAAACAAATAAATGAGGAAACAAACATTCTTGTAACCTGAAAATTTTTAACATTAGCCTTTAACCACCTCACAAGGCCAATTAAAAAAGCGATGGCCAAAAAGTGATTTAGTACATGGAATGTATAGCTAGTGGATTTTTGAAAAGCTGACACTCTTCACTATACACTGAGAAGTTTAAAGAACAAACTTGGGTGAAAATATTTTTTAAAACATTAAAAGAGTTATAAGAAAGAGGGAAATTTTTTTGGAAAAAAACTTTTTACTGGAATTTGTGGAGCAGCCAATAGCAACATTGGAGTGAGAGACCTTTTAGGAGCCACCAAGGTTTCATTTTTCCCCCTAGGCCCTCTTTTTTCATCTTCTATGGTGAAACAAATCATGTCATACATTCATATCCCACCTTTCCTCCAAGGGCTTCAAGGTGCTTCATGAATCTAGAGGCCATTTTATACTCACAGCAACCTTTTGAGGTAGTTCAGTGTGAGTGGCTGGCTCAAGGACTGCCTAATTTTTGTGACCAACTAGAGACTTGAACCTGGGTATTCCCAACCCTAATCCAACTCTACATATTATCTGCAGACTACCTAATATATGTTATGCATCCTGAGCTCCCCATAGTGAATATTGCTAGACAAGGGATACCACTGGTAAATAATTCTTGGGAAAGAGGGCTGGTATCAAATAAGGAATTGGTGCTTCCAGAAATTTACCCATTGGGTACAGACATTTTTAAGACACAAATTCATCTTTGACCTTCATATTGGTTCAGAAAAGAACATACACATTTGGAGTGTCCATTTCTTCTTATTCACTGTTTTCACAGACAGATTTTTTTCTAAAAAAAAAAAAAAATGATTTAATAAAAAAATACTTTCTGAATGACCCACCTCCTTTCTTCTGTATATAAGTACACTTTTATATATAACATGGCATTCAAAATTCATAGAGGACTACAATTTTAGTGATTTGGATGTAAAGAAGAAACTCTCTCAGTACCATAAATTAAAGAGCAGCCCATGGGCACATGCATTCCTTGCTTTTTTAGATTATATGGCCTCTGCTCAGCATAGCCATAGTTATACTTTAAATTAGAGCCATTGTTAAGCATGGTTAAGACAATCCAGGTTTGGTTTTGTTTTTGCTTTTTTGCTAACCAGGATTTGACTCCTGTTTTAAATTATGATTAAATTTGACCTGCTCTCACTATTAATCTGGTAACATTTAAATATTGTTGTTCTTAACTAGAATATAATTTTTTGCTAAGTTTCTTCTCAAAGGTAGCAGTGAGTAATTTAAGCAATTTTCTTCCCATGGTAAGTAAGTCTTCAAAAACACACAATTTTCAAAGACTATTTCCAAGTCAGCACTTATTCTGTACAAAATTTGCATGTGATTGTTTTGCACAGGAAACGATATTTTCTGCACAGAAAATAGTATTTTAATATAGAAATAACAATTTCTCTGATTTCTGTGCAGAAAATGCTGTTTCCTGTGCAAATCAACCATATGTGATTTTACACAGGATGAATCCCATATTGCAGCTTTTTTTTTTCCATAAAAATTGCAATTTTTGTCCAGGAATTAGTATTCCTATGTTGAAATGTTATTTTCCACATAGAAAATGCTATTTTCTGCACAAAATAACCATGTGCAAATTTTGAGCAGGATAACTCCCAAACTGTGAAATTCTTCTCAATCCAGAATTCCTCTTGGCAAGTTTTTTTAGCTTGAAAAACATTCTTTTCAACATTTTTTAAAAAAAAACATGTTTGCACATTCATTCCATCCCTGCTGTTAATCACAGTGGAAACAGATATCGGAAGGGAATACATAAATGGTTTTGGGATAGTGCATATCTGTTACTGACTTGCAGTAGTTTGTAGAGTCCCAGAGCCATGTATATGCCTGAATTAATCCGTTGTACATATAATCAATGTGATAAATGATCTCAAGAATGGATCGTACTACTTTGGGATTTTCCATTGTTAACACAAGTTTCCTTTTGTTGTGCACCTTGAAGTCATTTCTCACTTACGGACACTTTAAAGTGAACCTATTATGGATTTTCTTGGCAAGACTTGTTCAGAGGAGGTTTGCCATTGCCTTCCCATGAGGCTGAGAGCATGTGATATGTCCAAGGCCTATATATCTATTTGATACATAAATGATACACAAAAATATTGGAGTAATTACAGAACTGATTTTTTCATGCAAGCAAAGTCTTGCTCAAAATTCCACAACAAAGACTCCTACTATCTATGGAATGAGAAATTCCAGAG
Source organism: Urosaurus nigricauda (assembly GCA_034509955.1). NCBI lineage: Eukaryota > Metazoa > Chordata > Lepidosauria > Squamata > Phrynosomatidae > Urosaurus > Urosaurus nigricauda. The sequence continues at coordinate 97,253,263 of JAOEGL010000002.1, read as the reverse complement.
GTGCAAGCTGGTTTCAGAAAAGGAAGAGCTGCTAGGGATCACATTGCAAACATACAATGGATAATGGAGCACACCAGGGAATTTCAGAAGAAAATCTGCATGTGCTTTATTGACTACAGCAAAGCCTTCAATTGCATAGATCATGAAAAGCTATGGCTTGGTCTTAGAGGAATGGGAGTTCTACAACATCTGATTGTCCTGATGTGTAACCTGTATTCAGGACAAGAGTTCCATTAGAAAAGAATATGGAGAAACAGGATGGTTTCCAATCAACAAAGGGGTCAGACAAAGCTGCATAATATCACCGTATTTATTCAACCTGTATGCAGAAAAGGAGTATGCAGGAAGAAGGAAGATTGGGGGAAGGAACATTAACAATGCAAGATATGCAGATGAAACAATACTACTAGCAGAAACCAATAGGCACCCGGAGAAATTGCTGAAAAAGGTTAAGGAGGAAAACACCAAGGTAGGCTTACTCTTGAACATTAAGAAAACAAAAATAATGCCCATGGAAGATGTACAGGAATTCATCTTAGATAACAAGTAAATTCAAATAGTCAAAGAGTTCCCATAACTTGTTTTAAATATTGATCAGAAGGGAGATTGCGGTCAAGAAACCAGAAGAAGAGAGGATATTAAAGAGCTGGGCAAGATCCTAAAGTGCAAAGTTATAACTTTGAACACTAAAGTGAGAATAGTCCAATCCACTGTATCCCCAATAACAATGTACAGATGTAAGAGCAACACAGTGAAGAAAACGGATAGAAAAAAACCAACTCATTTGAGATGGGGTGCTGGGGAAGGGTGTTGAGGATACCAGGGACAGCCAGGAAGACAAATAAATGGGTTCTAGAACAGAAGCTTGAATTCTCCCTGGAAGCCAGGATGATTAAGTTGAGACTGTCATACTTTCACCATATCATAAGAAGGCATTATTCATTAGAAAAGACAAGAATGCTGGGTAAGGTAGAGGGCAGCAGAAAATGAAGAAGATGACACACCAGATGATTAGACTGAATCAGGGAGGCCACCGACCTGACCCTGCATGACCTGAACAGAGCAGATGAAAACAGGGGATCTTGGAGATGTCTCATCCACAGTGTTGCCATGAGAGCACTTAACAACAAACATGAAGTATAACCTTAGAGTTGATATTCAAATTTTTATCCTTTGGGTTCTTTGAACAAGGTCAGGGATTTGGAGAGCTGAGGTCTAAAATATCTGGAGGTCCAAAGATGAAGGATCCACTGCTTTAGAGCATTATTTTGAGAACACTCAGCATCCCAACAGTGGTTTGTAATTTTCAGGCCATGCTAGAAAGCGAAGATGACTTGGGGATTTCACAAAATGTGTTTAATTTTGTGTCAGCAAAGCCTTTTGCCACTAAGTCATATAATTGCCCCAACAGTGGCAAGGGACTGCATATAATTTAAGCTAGTTGCAAAGTACTACGTATGCCCATACAGTCCGATACCTGCAAGTGTTCATAGGTATTGCCGTTTACTGTATGCCCTCAACTTCTGCTGACGATAGTTGAATCTGAAAGGACTGAGGGAAGAACTAAATGTTACATGTAAATCCCCAGTCAGTTTTTTTAAAATGAAAAGCAGCCTCGGGCAACTGCAATTTAGAGTGGTGAGTGGCAGCAGCAGGTGGGCATGTTGTTTAATTCTTTCCCTGTCAGCTGTCTTTCTGCTCCGTGTTGCCCTTCATCCCCATTTCTTTTTCTCCATACTGTTTCAAATGTGTGGTTTACAAGGGTAAATACACATCTGGAACCCCATGGAAGAAAAGTCACTGGGGAAGGGGTCAATTTTGAATAGGATAAATGGCCAGCGTAAAAGAGTTAAGTCTCTCTCCTCCTTTCTACACATACCCATCTGCTCTGATTTGCAGTCTTTCAAGGCTGCTGTGAATTCCAGCACCAGGAACCCAAAGTGTCTGGACATTATTATATACATTGATGAATAAATCTACTTTGTCCCCAAGGCTGACATTCTTCCTTGCTCGTGACCAAACTAGATGTGATGGCAGAGATCTGTCTCAGATCTCCTATTTTCTAAATATTTTGAAAAAGGAGCTGAAACTCCTCTCCTTCATTCCAGTGTGGATGGAAATGAATTGGAGGAACGAACCAGCATCTCCTGTGTCAAAACACTATAGAGCTGCTTCCCTTCCCTGTGCTATTTTATCTGTTGCATTGGGGGAATGGCACAGGTAAAAAGGGTTAAGGTTTGATAGAAACAGACATTAGGAAAATACACTAGTTTCTAAATAGTCCTGGCTTTTGTGCTGGTGAACCCAGAAAACAAATTGGCAGTTTTTACTATAAATGCAGAAAAAGATACAGGCCAAATAAGCTGTATTAATTCAGCACAACCACAGAGTTTTCCCACTAGTTTCCTACTCTGCTTTTCCATGAGCTTCAGTGCTTGTTTTCCAGGGTCTGAAAGCCATTTACAGACAGAATATTCCCATTTAAAAAGAAAATGAAAACAACACACCACCATAAATCACCCTCTAGGAATGTGAACTGTACAGCTTCGAAACTTTCTAAAAGCATTCAGTTAAGCATGTTCCTATAAATTTGTCATATTTCTATAGTTTCTCATTCTACAATCCATTATCATTACAGGATTTAGTTTCTCAATTCAGTGTCTGGGTGGAGATTTTAGTTAAAATCACTTGATTAGTTTTATCTTGAATAACCAAGCTTGCACATTTCAGTGATCAGAATGCATGCTAGATATAAGTCATGTTTGTTTCATGGAACTTCATAGCTTCTTTTCTGGGAGAAGGAAGCATATGTTTCTTGGAGCAGACAAGGTAACAAGGGTGGTTTCTTGGTTTGCTCTTACCCTGATGTTTCCTGCTGTCTTCTCCCTGAATAAACCACACCCTAATTGCTTCCTTAAAATCCAAATCCCATGCAAGTGTTTCAGGGAGCATGTTTCTTATAGAAAGCACAATTCTAGTTAATAGCTCTGGTCTACTTTTCCTGCAATTAAGAGGTGTGGGATGATACTTCCTGGAGGGAAAATGCTTATCATTTCATGTGATTTCTGATAGGATTCAGCATGTGGCTTGGTCAACAGTTGGTATTCCACTGCCCTAGGAGTATTAGATGCCTTTTAAAGCTTCCTCCTTTGATATAAGCAGATGTAAATAACTGCCAGTGTGCTTTTCCCATTGACTGTATATTTCTAAAAGACCTGTGGAAGATTCTGATGAATAAATACAGGTGATGTCTGGCAAAAATGAAGAACTTGGAATGGTTATATAGAGTGTGTTCCCTCAAAGCCTAATAAGCATTTAAAAAAAATCTCCCAATTATTTTTGTGTATGTGTGCATGTCCATACTATTGTGCAAGAGGAAAACTGTGAAAAGAGCAGAAATAATTTCAAATGATAATAAAAGTAACATTTTAAAACCATTCAGGGTTGCCTTTTGGAAAGCAGAAAGTGTACCATTTATCTATATATTTAAAATCCATGAGTGCAACCTCATGAGAAGAAATAATACTATGTGTATCACACATACAGATGTGTCTTAAAATTAAAGAGTAAAAAAATAAGACAAAACCCTAAGGTCTAAATGTACCTGCTACTCCCAACTGGATAAGATCAAATTTATTTTAAGTGTTTAATTTGTGTGTCTGTCTGTGTCTGCCTTCAAGTAGTTTGTCAACTTAAGATGAGTCCAAAAAAATCATAAGGTTTTTTTTTTTAAGGCAACAAATACTGAGAGGTGATTTTGGCAGTTCCTTTTTCTGAAATATAGCCTATAGCATCTTGATATTTGTTGGTGGTCTCCCATCCAAAAACTGATCAGGGCTGACCACGCTTAACATCCCAGATAGACAGGATCTGGTGCTTTTAGTGTTTTTAGGCAGGCATGTGTTTAATTTACCATGAAGCAATTGATTCATCTGGAACCAGCAATTGAATACAGGTTTTTTGTTTATTTTAAATTGCTGACCCACATAACATGTCTTGCCATGACAAAACATGTATTGCTAAATAAACATCTCCTGATAAATTACACATTTCTATACTCACCTTTTTATGCTTCAGTTCAGTAAATATCCAGTAAATCATAAGTCTCAGATCTAGGAGGGAATCCACTGATGTGGGTTCTATAGGAAAAACCGTGTTTAAAAAAAATGATTTTGATCATAAAATTGATCAAGTTCCATCTATTTTCTGTTGTCTCTTTGAAACTTTACAATGCCAGTAGTCATGACAGATGTGTTTGATGGTGAGATGTGAAACTGTGCTTCACAATCTACTTTGCAGTGTCTTTGGTTATAAAACTGATAGGCAGATAACCCACATCAAACAAATGTGACCCCAATGCCTGCATGGTACCTAGATCAGTATCAGTTCTTGGGTTGATCTTCTCTTCTATGCCTAGAAAGTGCCCTAGCTGCTTAAAGCTGGTCCCAGATCTTTAAAAAGAAATTCCCACCCACAAATGCAATAAGTCTATTAAAAAGTTTTCCTGTATTTGAAGTGCTGGGTTCTGCATGAACTGTAACTGAATGCTTGTGGAATAGTGCCATAATCTTTTGTTGGAGAAAGGGAAATAGGGCGGATGGAACTTAAGCACAGAAAAGATTTGTTACTGCTGTATACCTTGCTCCCATATTATATTGGGATGGTGGTGAAATGAATGAGTTAACAAGGTAGATACTGTAGCATTTTGGGTCTGTTACTCAATTATATCTTGAAACTCAGAGAGAGAGAGATTTCCATATAGGGGTATGTAAACCTCTCTTTCACAACCTCACTGTGTTCACCTCCCCCAGCAATAGCGACATACATATGCACTGTCTCTTGGTACAAGTGTGCATAAACTTAATAAATCTGAATCTTATCTGAATCTGCAGCCTTCAGTGGGATCTTGGGGAACGCTTGTCAGTCCAAATAGCCTGCAAAATCTCAGATAGGTTTGGAACAGCAGCTCCCAAATTTTCCAGCCGTGACATGGTAGGGTGATTTACTCTCCCTTGTGCTCTTCACTGTGTTTCATTTACAGCGTGTCACTTCTCCTTTGCTTCAGTTGTGTCAAGATGACACTGACCAATTTGAAGCAATGTAACTTGATCTCCTGCACATTAATACCAAGTCTAATCAAAACACACACTGCACTGTGTTTCTCTTTTTGGAAAGGCTGCCTCCCAGCTGCTTACATCCTTTCTGGGGCTGTATTAGAGTAAAAGTTAACTTTATTTTATGGATTTTTTAAATCAAGATTCAGCAAGTTATACATAATGCCAGTTATTTTATATAATAATCAGAACCTGTGTTTTGATGAGATGATACAACTTTGGGAGGAGAAATTTCAGTGTGAAAAAGTAATAGCTGCAAAAGCAGATATTGTAATATTTGTATTCATTCCTATTAAATTCCTAAATGTATGCTAATTGTATTTACACTGCACATATCTCACATTTCCAAGCACTGTGGGGCCAAAAGGAAACTCTTGTATGAGGACATGTGTTAAGTGTACTCATGGACAGTAATGTCTTTCAAAATAATTTACCACTGGCTCTGCCTTTTAAAAATTTTTGCCAAAATGTGTAAATGTGTCCAGTCAATTTCCCTTCACCTGGGAGTATTTGTTGCATCCAGGAACCCAGGAGTTGGTGATGTTGCTCCCAGCATCTGACTGGTGTTTCCTCCTGCCTTTGACACCAGGCACGCTGGACTTCACATACCTGGCTGTCCCCTCACCTTTCCATCCTCCTTCTCTATTCCAGTCTTTTCTTCCTCCTTCCTTTTGCTACTCCTGGCTCTCCCTTTAATCTCCCTAGCCTCTATGTCTTTTTAAAAAATTAACAACTGGTTTGGGTGAACCAATGGGAACCAGCTGAATGACACCCGTAGGGAGAGGCGGGAAATACAAATAAATTATTATTATTATTATTATTATTATTGGCTGAGATGGAATTTGAAAGAATACAGTGTTTAGTAACCAGGTGCATATGAAGAAAAAAATAACCCCAGAGCCTCATACATGCCTCACACATTCCAAACCAATAATAATAATAATAATAATAATAATAATAATAATAATTAAACCTGCAGGAGCACACATGCTCAAAATTGCCATTGCCCATGAATCAGACACTTCTCCCCCACCCCTGGCTTTCAAAAATACATAGTTTGTAGTTGTTGATAAAAGTGAAAAGGAGGCACAAAATAACAGAAGCCCTTTGCTCCCATTTTTTTCCTGCCCACCATTGCTAATAGCTAGGGGAGAGTATTGAAGAAGCATAGGAGGAGAGATCAATGTACTTCTTAAGTAAGCACTAACTCTTTGAGTGTACAGCTCTCAGTTCTCTCTTCTTTGTAGTCTGCTGGGCCTGTTGGCAGCTGCACATATTGTCTGATGAGGAGGGCTTCCTATGGCCTAAGAGATGAGCAACAGCTCAGACAGTTAAGGAATTGACTACCTTCTCAGCTAACTAGACTGGATTCTGCTTTTTGCAGCTCTGTGGGGCCAAAAATAAACTGAGGAGAAGCTGCTGCCCCATATGAGGAATGAGCGTTATATGCTGGAGTCAGAAGAACCAGACCCTTCTGCTATTATTTCATATCCTCCGTCCTAACCTGGCAAGGACAGGCCCAGTTATTCCATAACCAACCCACTTCTGCAGACTGCAAAAATGTCCATTTCCCTCTCCTCGTCTCACTTTGTCTTCAAATTATTTGTTGCTGCAAACTGAGTTCAAAGTGGAAAAGTACTGTATATACTCAACTATAAGTCAATCTCATGTATAAGTCCAGGGCAGGTTTTGGAGCCAAAATTATGTATTTTGATATGCCCCATGGATAGGTCAAAGGTAAAATTCAGGGGCATGTAGCAAAGGATCTAAAGGATAATGGAAAGATAAATGATGCCAAAGAATGTTGGAATTTTTCTTTCTTGAGAATTCGTTAGAAAGCTCAGGAAAGTAAGAGAGATTGTTTAATCCCACCAGCAGAGCAAACACAGTGGAATATAGGTGAGCAGGAAAAACTAGGTCCATAGACATGTATCTACCTACCTACATACAAAGTTGCTATATATCCCAACAAAAAACTAACAAAATTCCAGCAGGCATGATTCTTTCTGTTCACACTAAAAGCTGGATGGATGAGGGGGGCGGTGTCACTGCTTCCGGGACAGATTACCTTTTAGCAGGGGATGGTTCCTTTTTTTCAAAATAAGAGTTAAAGTACAGAACCTACATTCACCCATGGATAAATCGACTCAGGTTTTTGGGGTCAATTTTTTGACTAAAATTTCTAGACATATACATGAGTATATACGGTCGTTTGCAATCAATTATTTGAAAAGTGGGTAGAGGAGAGGAGTGGACACAAACTTGCTTTTCGCTGTAGATTCAGGCAAAAACAAACTGTTGTAGCCCCTCCTAGCTTATGTGTTCTTCCTCATTAATATCCATTGCCATTGACATAGCATGGGTCTCTGGCACATGGGAACTCATCAGTATATCCAGAAACGCAATCCCCATTCCCTTCCTGCACAATTTTCTTTATAATGGGAGTTGATTACACCATAAACATGCAGTTTGGTCTAATCAGTTTAATATACCATTGACTAACATAGAATCTAGAAAAACATTGCAACTGGGGAAACAATGTGACAGGTTTCAGTGTGGCTCTTTCATTTCCTCTCTAGTGCATGTCCATTTCTACTATTAAATGTTGAATTAGAGCTAGTGACAAGGAAGCAGGGACTCCTATTAATCCGCAGAAGTAATACTCCATGAATATTTAAGTAAGTGACAAAGTACTGAGAAAAATCCCTTTTTAAAATATATATATATATATATATATATATATGCTGTGTTTTCTTGAAAAGACAAGAGGGTAAAAGATACTTACAAAGAGTGGTTGGGTGCAAACTGTGTTGCATGGGGATTGGAATCCTTCCTCCATCCCCAAATCAGTTACAGCCCCTTGCTTAAGGCCACCACAGTTAGTGATCTTTGGCAGGAGAGTTCTTCCATTTTTGGTAGTGACAGCCTGAATTCGTTTTTGGACATACTTTCTTCTGGATCTGCCATTATCTCTCAAACCTGTTTCATGTTATCATTGTCAGATTCTTCTTCTCTCAGTTTCTCAGAGCAAAATATTTAATCGGAGGAGGAGGAGGAGAAGCCAGGCATGGAACCGGGAATCATATGGTTATGATTTGAGAATGTCAAGAAGTTTGGGTATTTTATTATTATTATTAGTGTATGTGTGCACGCACGTGTGTGCATTTTCTTTTCCTTTTTTCAAAAAATAACCTGTACCATTTACTTTAGGCAACGGACTTGCTTCAGATACATCAAAGGGGATGTGTGTGATGGATCAAGGTGATCTCCCCCCACCACCACATCCTTGCCAGCTGTAGTGTTTGTGATTAGAGGCAGACGTTCCAGACACCTCAGAGTCCTCAGTAAGCATCAGATCTTTAACAGGATCCATCCCAACTGAGTGACACTAAACAGACAGCCAGAGGGGAGATGGTGGAGAGGGAGGGAGGGGATCCTTTGGCACTCCACACACTCAGAAGCCAGGCTTTATAACAAACCTCTGCTAATACCAGTTTTTACGTTGCCCAGAGGCCCTGTCTTTTGGCTTCAAGGACAGCTTTCATTAGCTGGGGGAATGCCTAGAGCTCAGCAAATTCTGTCATTGATTCTCTTGTAAGGACTCCACGATTTGTACAGCATTCAGGTCACAGCCCGCTCAGCTTTGAAGCAGCTCCTCTTCACACTCCTGTCAGATGCATACTACCAGCTTCCCGAGGCTGACACAATTCCCCTCTCCTATCTGATTCTTCCCTCTCTGCAACTAACTATGTTCAATTCCCCTTGGATGACCCCAATGGCAGAAAATATTAACACTTGTTTACTGATCCTGTTGACATAAGAATTCTGCAAATGGCAAATCATACCGATAGTGGTGTGCCATTGCAAGCAGGCCCACTCCCCCTGCTTCAGCCTTCTTTCTGTGCTGCTGGAATTGTTTTAAATGTATCTCTGCTCAGTTGCCTTGGTCTGGAGGCAGTAAAATGTTATAACAGCACTGTTTCTTGTAGTGTATATGTGTAGCCTCCATTATTGAGTTATGCAGAAATAAAACCCTATCGAAGAGAGGCAATATTGTGTGTGTTTGTGTGTGATTGGCACCAATGTCTGTCATAAAACTGTGTAATAACCGTGGGCTTGTCAGGTCAGCAGAATCCATTTCCCTGAGATTTCAGGCTGAATCCTGAGCCCAGTTAGTAGCCCTTTTCATATTATGGGGTGGGTCTTAGAGACATCACAAAGGGAAAGTAGGCAGAGGTTGGAAGCAGGGCCAGAACCGCTCAGCCAGCTGATTGCAAGATGCCAGTTGGTGCCTTATTTATTTCGCTTTTTATGCCACCTTTCTCCCAGAAAGGAACCCAAGGCAGCTCACAAGATAAAGACACTTTAAAAAATTTACAACAAAAATTTAAAAACAATTAAAATACTCCCATTAAAACATTATAAAATTACAATTAAAAACATACAAAGGTTAAAAACTTAACTAAAACACACACTCCATATAAAAGCCACTCTATCTTTTTTAAAAAAAAATTACTTATTTTTATTAGTACAGGAAACTGTGTTATTCATTTGTTAAATACACCCAACCAAGCAAGGGCAGAGCTGTGTTTGAAAAATCCTGCTTGAATGAAAACATTTTTACTTTCCAGCAAAAGGGAAGCAGGGAAGGGGGCAGCCGAGCCTGCCATAAAAGGGTGTTCCAGAGGAGAGAAGCTACCAAGAAGGCTCTCTCTCATGTCCTCACCAAGTGAGCCTGTGATGGAGGCAGGACCAAGAGAAAGCTTTCTCCTGCAGATCTTAGGGCTACTTGAGGAAAGTAGGATTAAATAGGTGCAGAGCTTGTAAACCCAGTTGAATAAGTAATGTTGTTGTTGTGTGCCTTTAAATTATGGCAACCCTAAGGTGAGACTATCATGAGATTTTCTGGGGCTGGGAGTTTGTGACTTGCCCATGGTCACCCAGTAGGTTTCCATGGCTGAGTGAGGAACTGAACCCTGGTTTCCCGAATCATAATCCTAAAACTCAAACCGTTACACCATGCTGGCTCTTACAGCAATGTTGTTGTTGTGTGCCTTCAAATCAGTTCTGATTTAGTGACCCTTGACAAAAGTTGTTCAGAGGAGGTTTGCTATTGCCTTTCACTGAGGCCTCACCTGAGGCTGAGAGCATGTGTCACCCTGTGGGTTTCATGGCCAAGTGAAAAATAGAAGCCTGGTATTCAGAGTCATAGTCTAACACAAACTACTATGGCACACTGGCTCTGCAACACAAAGCTAGAAGGGGAGCACCTTTTTTTTTATGGCTGGGCAGGTGGCACCCAGTAGCTGTTTCCATTCCTGTTAGGATTTTTATCCAACACAGCCTTACCTACAGCATGATATTACATACTGAGAATTTTTTAGCTCCTATCCTGCTGCTACTGGTGCTGGAGCTTGTGGAAGGCTCAATGCTAGGCTGCAGAAAGGTTTTTCAAGACCTGCTCTGCTACTACAAATGCTTACGTAACTGAAAGTTTTATTAGTCAAGATGATAGATTTCCATTTCTTATCTTGATCTAAATGGCATATATACCAGCCTTCTCCATCACCCCTGGATTGTTGGCATCCCTATGTGTGCACAATTTTATACATATCTCTTATATGTTCACATATTTAATACATATAAATATATCTCAAACCACTTAGGTGGGAATGGGTAGAGACATGTGCCCAGACTTCAAAGCCATCTCACACGCAGAAATCAGAAGTACTTCTGCTCCAGCACTGCTGGTCCTTATATTTGGCTTCCTGCCTAGAGACCTGGAGAAGCACAGCCATTCATTCCCTGAGATTTTGACCAGGCCCCTGAGACCTGGCAACTCAACTCACTGACCTGTGCTCTTGAGAACCTGAAATGTACACTGCCTTAGCACATATAAATAAGAAAATACTTTCTTTCGGTGTCTATCCAGTTTAAGATTAGGATTTTTAAATATATATATATATATATCCATGTGGTACTTTGTATCTAAAATAGCAGTTCAGAAGGAGTCATATTTAATGGTACATTTGAGCTCGGCAAGAATAATTTGTCTTTATGTAGATGCATTCCCAGCGTAACAGTCAAACTCCTAGGAAATAAGTCACAATGTAGCGCTTAACGACATCACTTGGAATTAAGTTCCACTGGGACTAACTTCCACCCAAATTTATTTTCTTTATTTGAGAATCTGTACCTTTTGGTGACATGTTAAAAAACAACAACACCTTTTCTTGATGTAGAACAGGGACGGGATTGCATGGCTATGAACTGCATGAAGACCAGGGGGATGGGTTCCTGTATGAATCTTGACATCCCCACTGACACCCCAAAATCTCTAGCAGACACCTCCCCCCCCCCATTATTATTTGAAAGATATCAACAACATCCAAAACCTTTTTTCAAGACTACAGAATGCTGGAGGGGGAGGGGATATCCCCATCCAAAAGAGGGGGGGGGGAATGCAGAATGACCCAACAGAAGTGACCCAAAAGGCAATATGTCATCATTTCAGTTGCCCAAAATGGCAGTTGTAAGGATGGGTGCAGCTGTCAGGAGGAGCTGAAAATGGATTATTGAAGCCCTTTGGACTTGGGAGAATGCCCATCTCAACAGAGAGCATTGGCTTTGTTATGGTGGCTTAGAAGTCACATTAGGGTTGTGCACTGTTTTAAAGTGGATCACACCAAGGTGACCATTTGAATGGCTTCTGCATTTAATAAAGCCGTCCCTCTCTATCTCTGCATTCATGGATTCAACCAACCGCGGTTCAAAAATGTTCAAAAACAAACCTTGATTTTGCCATTTTATATTAGGTGCATCATTTTACAAACTGAATCCCAGAAGATATTGTATGTCTATTGTAAAAAAATAAATAAATTCAAATCTGGAAAATAAAGTGTTCCCTGACAACACAGGTTTCCCTAATTCAGGACTATTGCATTTCTGAATTACTAAGAAAAGTTGGGCCAGGCAAGAATAATTTCAGGGTCCCCCCCCCCTACTTAGTCTTGTCACTCAGGAGCCCATACACCTGAGGGAGAGTATTACACACATGCTCAGCTTGCCTCCACAACTGCTCTTGTGTCAGCAAGACTGAGCTATTTGTGTATGCGACCTCAGCCACTCCCTCCCTCAGGGGCTAAGCATGCTTTTCTCTTAGAACTCTGAGCACTAGCAGGTCTGAAAACAAGGGACCTAAATTAGAGGTGCAGATTTACTTAGATCAAAATCTTTTAATTAAGAAAAAAGAGGACCCAAAATGTATTCTGTGCTTCAGGGCAATAGTTTTAAGTGAAGGCCTCTTCTTAGTGTTTCCATCCTACTTATTATCCTCTGTTAAATATATATTTTATGTCATTAATAATGCTAGAACAAGTTGGATAGACAGCTTAATTTTAAAAAAAAATAGCATGCCGCTCATAGGAATCTGTAGTACAATTCTTATTTCTTGACTCTCCCCCAAACCTCAAAATAAATGCCACTATAAGATTAATACAATATACATGATTATACTACCACTACCACCAAACTGCATGCAGTGTGTATCTTTAGCCACGATTAAATGTCCTGAAATGGAGGAGAAGTTGGGGCCATTCAGATATTATTGGGTGGCAACTGCCATTGGCCCTAGCCAGCATATCTATTAGTAATAGGTGATGTGAGTTGCAGTCTAACAGCACATCTGGATGGCTATAAGTTGCTTATTCTCATCCTACAAGAAAGAAAAATGAATCAATATATTTTAATGAAAAAAAATCACAGATTTTCCTTCTATGATAGTAGTTCCCAAATTTTAGTCCTCCAGGTGTTTTAGACCTCAGATCCAAGAATTCCCAACTGTTGGTCAAGTCAGCAGGGGCTTCTGGTAGCTGAAGTCCAAAACACCTGTAGGGACTCACTGCTCTATTCTTGAGTTGTGTAAAGTATTCTGTTTCAAATGTCAAGTCAAATGCAGTTATGAAGTGGGATAGAAATATATTCTAAAAGCTAATTCACATGAAAGATTACAATCACAAGCCTCTCCTTTAGCCACATTAAGTGGCAGGTATTGAACAGTCCAACTGTGTTTGTGAGACTAACATAATAAAAATTGCATGCAATGGCTGTTTATTCATATATGCAGTGTTTGCTGATATTATCTGTGTGGCACATCCACCTTGACCAGTGGGCTGTCAGATTAACAAGACACAAATCCTAATATTTTCAGCAGTGGCATCACAAAGAATGGCATCATCCAGTGCAGTAACTCATGGTGTCATCCCTTCATTGTCCGCCTCTCATAACACACCATACAGAATCCTTAGTTATGTTTTTTGTATTAATGTTACTCATAAATTGTAATTCCCATATATCAATGAATAGTTGTGACATAAACAAATAAAATTGTGTCTTTAAATTATACTATCATACGCACATCCTAAATGTATTTCCCTGTACGGTTTGATGCAGTTAAAGTGAAAATTTGGCAAGGCAGACGTTTGGAGAGCAGTGGTGTCATGTCTCCTTTGGGTGTCACCTGGTGTGGGCTTCACTCTCTGCACCCCTATAGTGATGTCCCTGCCTATTGAATCTCGCTGCTGCTGCTGCTGCTTCTGCTGACAGCTTCTTCTCTTCTACCAGTGCACCCAAGCATGAGAAACCTATACTGAATAAGGTTATCCCACTTCCCACCTGCAACATATGCTTCAGCCTGATTTGTTAACTTTCCTGCGACAGAGCAAACAAAGGAACAACACCTGGAAATAATGGGGGTGAAAGGAAGCCAGATGGGAATGGGGGGAAAAGGAAAAGGCTTGAAACAGCAGCTTTGCTTGTCTAGCGGGTATGTTGTAAAAACAGGTTTTGGAGCAATGAGGCCTCCCCAATATGTTGTCTTTCTTTAGTCTTGATAAAATGGACAGAGACATTTTAAAAATCCAGAAGTTTTGAAGTCATTCAAAATACCTAGGGTTTCCCCCCCTAATTTTTCATAGACAAATAATATGAAGAATTTTTAAAAAGACAATATTATCACCCTGTATTGATTGAAAGTAACTTCATTAATGTTATGCAAATAAAATCTCTTGAGTTTATTTTTGTTTGGCATAAAATTATGATGTTTGGTATATCAAACATATAGTTTAATGATTCTCAAACTAGTAGGTGGGACCCCCTTGCTCAGAGAGGGCTTACTCAATGGGGTTGCCAGACCTGGAGTCCCTGATCCTCTGTTTCCCAAATGTATTTTTCCCCTCTTGGATAGGAAGAGAAAGGCAAAGAGCGTGCTTGGAGCCTCTGCCTGAGGGAGGAGAACAAATAGTAGGAGAGCTATTTCCTTATAAAATATTAAAATATGAATAGACATGGATGTATGAACAAAAATATATACACTAAACAAGCAAAATATTTTTATTTGTATACTACGTACAATACTAGGAATATACATAGCATTGAACATCCACATGTAGATGTAAAGGAGGTCACAAGGCTAAAAGTTTTGAGAACCACTGGTATAAAATATTTGCACTGTCATTACAGATTAAATTATCTTCTTTGCTTGTTTATTACTATGAGATCCTGAACTGTAAGGAACTTGTTTGGTTTTGCCATTTTATTATGAGCAGTCAGATCCTCCAATAAAAACATAAGAAACCATTAAAATTAAAACTCTCTGTGTGTGTGTGTCTGTGTCTGTGTCTGTGTCTGTGTATGCTCTTCTCATTCTTTACAATATCGGGACGACATTAGAAATAACTTATTTCCATAAAAAGATTTGTGAACAAGAAAACAGGACAAAGAATTGCAATGAGATTATTCTATACATACTCTTGCATCCTATTAAAGATTTTAGAAATAATTTAGATATATGTACACCTTCTTTTAAACATTTTATTCATCATGCTAAAATAAAATATTCCATAATCCATTTTTTATAATTTTGAAAAAAAAATTCCAATTTTTCTGGGAAGCGATGGAAATGAATATTTCCCCCCAATTCCCCCCTTCTCTCCCACCTCAGGCTTTCACCTCACTAATGGTGGTTACTACAAACATTATATACCAGTCCTTTTTTTAGGTGGGGGTACCCAGGAGGCAATCATCCCAGACCTCCTTTATGCAGGAGAACTGGCACATACAGGGGGCTACATCAACATTGGAATTGCTTCATTGCTGCCAACTTTTTCTTTCAGAATCCCATTAACTTCAGCTCCCTATGCATAATGGACAAGGAAACAGCGGGAGAGAGTCTCAAATTAACATTCTGCCTCAAGCCTATCAGTGTCTTAAAAGGACCCTGATGATATACTTTGCTGCTGTAGCACAGAACAGGTACAAAGGCAGCCACAGCCACTATTATTTCACTTTCTGCCAAAGTTACTGCTTCTCAAGGCAGTGTTTTCATATGCAGCCTGCTTTGGTTTATCTGGCTATAAGAGGTCTTTTTGACCTTGGCATCTTTACTTTCATACTTTTTCATATGGAGGAACTGTTCCTAACAGATTTCTGCCCTAGTACTTGGAGGACTTCCATTTATTTTAAATCAGACAGTTTATATTAGTTTTATTTGACATATTTGCAGATGGCAACTATGCAGGGGAGCATTCACATCAGAATTCCTGGAACATTTTTTTTTTACTTCAGTAATGTTGAGGATTGTAACATCCAATGATATGTGTCATTATCCAACAATGATACTATCTATTCTTGGGAATAAACAATACTTGTCAAGTTATGTGCAGGGTGTGTGGGCATGTCTGCATTTCTCTTGCTGTGCCTTATTGCTATAATTCACAAGGAAATTGAATACATGCCTGTGGCAAATCACAATATCTGTCTGCTTCCCTTTTTCAGTGCAGAGCGATGTAGATTGTTAAGCCTTACACTGTCCTTAAGGTTGCAGTATGTTTATAACAGAAAGCTAAATACAAGAACATTCCCCTTCCTTTTCTTAACTTGAACTATATTTCACATGATATATGTCTCCTGTGTGTGTGGTCTTCTCTCTCTCTCTCTCTCTCTCTCTCTCTCTCTTGGCTTCTTTTTTTTCTGGAAGGTGCATGCATAATTGGACAAGGTGTTGTGGAGATACAAATGTTTGGAAAATACTGATGTGGTTTTCCCACCACTCTTTGATAAATCACTTAACGGTGTGTATGGGGGGAGGAAAAGTTCTTGAGGGTTTTTTGGAACAGATTTTTTAGCAACCTGGCAAAATCCAAATCTATTTCATTAATCTTCCTTACACAAGGGATCTTAATGCCTTTGAAGATTTTGGATAATATTCAGTACTTGGAATTTGAAATCTTCTGCCATGGACTTTTGAACTTTTCAGTAGTTTGGAAAGGGATAAGAAATTATTTCTCAAAGCCAGTATAATAGCTAGTATAGTGCCTGCAGTCTATGAACATCATCAGTGTTTCACACCCATATTTTTTTTTCTCTGTACCCTGCCCCTAATCTTTTTCTATCTTTGGAATTTTGGGAAGTGGGGGGAAAGAGAGAATCAATTGTGTAAAACAAGCATATGTTGTCCTACAGTCAGACCAAAGGTGTAGATAGGAAAATTCATCTCACTGGTGAGGGTTTGAGACAAATCTCTCCTTCCCAGCCTATTTTTAAATGAGGCAAAATAAGTTTTCCAGTTATCATTTAAGTTACAATGGAATTTAGGGATATGAAATAATGTGAAAATTCTTCACATACCTCTTGTGGAGTTCTTTCCATGGGCATGAAAATTCATTAATTTAATTTAATTTAATTTAAATTGGTTGTACAAACAGCTTGAAATTCATTTTCAGATGTATGCAAATTCATTTGATAATTTGTGTTATTGGGTTTATTGGCTCCATCCACAAACAGTTTGTAGCTGGTAATAACATATCATGGAATTTCACCCAAGATGACCTGGCTCTTTATTATCTCAAGAGGGCATCTGCTTTATCTTTTACATGTCTGCTTCTTTAGTTGATGATACAATTAACACTGAAAGCAAGCTTTTATGGTCTTCAGTTATGTGTTTGTCACAAGATAGAGGGAAATGAGTTTCTGCTGGATAAGTGAATGTGACACTGAAGTTTAAAGGATGATTATTTTGCAGTCTTTATCTCAGACACACATTCCATCACTGTTTGAGAATTAACAAATCAAACGTGTAAATTCACCTTCAATAGAATAATTGACTTGAATTAACATCTAAGGCACACCTCCTTCTTTTCTACAGAATGTTGGATCTCTTGGAATTCAAGAAGGACAAAAAAGGAGCATTTTATAGATTAGAAGGCAATTCCACTTACCCAGAGTCCTGTTTTTACTAATCCTTTGAACTACTGGTTCTGTTTTTAGTGCTAGGCTCTTCCTTATCAAGTAATCATTACAAAATGTACTTTGGATTTTTACTTCTAGCGTAAACAAACATATAAGGAGGGAAACTGTTAACCACGGGTTCAAAAACTATTAAATTGGACATAGCAGTATCAAAATAACTGGTTATTTAGAGGAAGCTCTATGTGTCCCTGCATTTGGTTACAGATATATGTGGTGGAGTTCAGAATAAAAATAGTGAGGGATGTGCCATAGACTCTTTTCGTGTTGTTCCTAACCTATGAAGAAATTGCACTCTGCTTTATAAAAATGCTTTTCATAATAATGCAAGAATCTCATGAATTTTGCCAAAAATTTATAAAGCTTTATCTCAGTTCTTTGGAGGGATGGGTAAGACATTCATTTGTCTTCATTAAAAATGTACATGCAGTTCATTGATAAGAGTATTAGTCCTTCACCTGGAAGACCATCTGAGACTTCTGCCTAGAACTATTAAGAGTACAGTTCTATTCCTTATAAGGATCACAGACTCTGACATGCAACAAAAGAATAATATATATTGAAAACTCTAACCACAAAGTTAACAAAAGTAGTATCAAATCACACTGTTGTGACACCTTTTCCTAGGAATATAATTAGTTGGCAATGCATCACCCTACTAATATGGT
This sequence comes from Urosaurus nigricauda, assembly GCA_034509955.1. Classification (NCBI taxonomy): domain Eukaryota; kingdom Metazoa; phylum Chordata; class Lepidosauria; order Squamata; family Phrynosomatidae; genus Urosaurus; species Urosaurus nigricauda. The sequence continues at coordinate 97,235,178 of JAOEGL010000002.1, read as the reverse complement.
TGTATCATGTATCTAAAAGTTATTCCTGCATCCTTCTCTACTGATTCTGCCCAAAAATGCCCACCATTTCAGATAAAACATGGCTGTTGGGACAAAGGTACTGTCATCCACTGAGGACAGAGGCATTCATGCAACCCCAAGTCAGAAGATAAACAACTGACCCTTTCTACAACAGCGTTGTGCTCTCACACAAGGACTAGTCCTACCCATGTACAATACAAGTTATGAACTTTGCATTCCCTTAGAACAAGCCTGAGAATGATGCATCTGTCTAGATGTTATTGGGCTGCAACTCCCATCAGCCCTAACCAGCAAAGGCAGTGGTGAGGAATGCTGGGAGTTGCAGTCCAACATCTGGAGGGCTGCCTGAGTCATACCTGTGCACTAGAATTAAGAATAGCCTCCTTAGTGTCTTCTGTAAATTCCACAGATTTTCTTTCTTTTTTTCTTGATGATGATCTAAAACAGTGCTTCTCAGGCTATTAGATGTGGGAGAGAGATTCCCCCCCCCCCAAGTGTGCATGACAAGCCCTGTATTTGCGCTCATTGACTACTGTGGGCCAGTGGCCTGGGGACCTGAAACAGCCCAGGGACCACCATTATGAGTAGCTCTGATCTACAGTATATTAATTTTACCCATAAATATGCTTAAGAGACCTACAGCTTGTTGTGGGGGGGGGGAATAATAATAATATTTATTTATTTATTTATTCCCCGCTCTTCAGCCCTAAAGGCTATCAGAGCGGCTTACAAATATTATTTTAATAATGGTGATGGGGAAGGGGTTCAGGTCCAGCAGTTCTTCTCTCCCTCTGAGGCCTGGACCAAGGCAGATGGACTGGAGGGAGGGCTTTGCTTCATACTCTAGGACAGGCCTGATGGAGTTTGGTCTGTCCTTTCAATGATATGCCACAGTTGGTTATAACAGAGTGGTTGGTGTGATTTATTAAATAATGATACTTAAAATATTTATAAAAGGATTATTGATTAGATGTTTCTCTCTCTTTATATGTATTATGTACTAGTACTAAAAAGCAGTAATGAATCAATATTTTAGTGTACTCAAGACATAGAGATAACATGAGATAACAGTATTTATTTACCTATTTGTAGCGGGACAAAACAAAATGGCAAGAGTTTTTTTAGCAGGGACTAGTAAATTACCGAACAGCTGTGCTATGCTAGAGTTTTGAGATTTCATGCAGATGTTAGCAAATGTCACCGAATGCAATTGAATGGATGGCTTCTGGCATAATAGCAACCAAACAAAACAAACAAACAGCTTCATTTATATACCGCTTCATACCCTTCAGGAGTGTCTAAGCGGTTTACAATTGTAAGCTATTTGCCCCCCAACAATCTGGGTACTCATTTTGGCGACCTCGGAAGGACGCAAGCCTGAGTCGAGCTTCAGCCCTTTGCTGGTCTTGAACTCGCCACCTTCTGGTTTTGAGTGAGTGGCTGCAGTACAGGCATTTAACCACTGCGCCACCACATGCTTCAATGTGATGATTAAGAGACAGGGCATATTGCTGCAAAGACACAGGCCAGCAACTGGATGTATGAGAGGGTAGTAGGAAAACAATATTTTATATAGATGTCTTGCAACATTTTTGCAGTAACAGTGGCCACAATCCAGCACAGAGTTAAGTGCATTTAATTCTGTGTTGGATTATGTCCAGTCTTTTTGAGAGATCTGAGAAATCTACTTCAGGCATGAATCCACTCAAACCTCTGGCAAGATATTAAAAACATGTAGCATGAGTCACAAGGGAATGGCACGGAACACAACTTCTCCATGGCAAGCAATTCACCCTCCAAGTTATAATGTTTTCAGGCTCTTTCCTCAAGGGTCATTCCAATTACTCTAGTTGTTTCTATGATTTCTGTGCTGTGTTGGAAGGCTTAAATACTCAACATACTGAGGAAAGTCATCTGGAGACTACCTTCAGATAGTATCATTATCACAATTTTGAAAGGTCTGAAAATTATTATTATTAAGCTTCATTTATGTCGCGCCGTAAATTTACACAGCGCTATACATACATTCAGTTAAAATAGATGGTTCCCTGCCCGCAGGCTCACAATCTAAAAAAATCAGGTTGAAAAATCACTTTTATGTTTGTGAAAAGCCTGTGTTGAACATACAATTTCCAAGATCTCACACATGGACAAACAAAGAAACAAACAAAGAAAGAAACAAAATCCAGGATGGAGTAATACCTTCATTAGGCTACTAAAATGTTACAAATAAGATAATCTTTCAAGTTAAATAGAAGTCTTTTTTAGGCTTCGATGATACAAAATCTAAAGGGCTAGGATAGGAGGGGGGGACCCAAAAACAAAGACTTCAGACATTAAAATAACTGTTGATAGGAAAACACAATTTTTATTGTCAAGGAGGTAAAAATAAATTCATGACAAATCAGAAAACTGTATCAGTGGAAATGGAATACAGTGACTTTTCTTAGGTGAGATTTACACTTGGTCACTTAAAATGTATGTGAAAACTTCTTACCAAATTGCAGTGTCTGCCCTCCTTTACTACAGTAGCTCTTTAAATACAAAGGATCAATATAGCCAAGAGAGGTACACTTTTGCAAGCAAAAGGCTCTTTCATAAGGGAACCTTGACCAGAAGAAACACACAAAGTGCTTTGAGCAGAATTCTGCTCCTTGCTTATATGCTTATGAGGGAAAAGAGGGAATTGTTTCCATAGTTCTTTTGCCATCTGGTGATGCAAAGTGGCAAGGAGCCAACTGCTAATATTGTGGGGGAGCATTATAAAACTGTAATTTAATACTAGAATTTTAAATTTTATTTCTGTTTATAAATGCCATACAGAACATTTATAATTTTATGTTGTTATTTGCCTTCAAGTTGATTTCAATTTATGGTGACCCAAGGAATGAGAGACCTCCAAGAGGGTCATCAACTGTCCTACTCAGGTCTTGCAAACTCAGGGCCACAACTTTCTTGGTTGAATCATCAACCTGTAGGAGGCTCTCCCTCGGGTCCCCTTTATCAAGCTTTGTTGTATTTTCCTTATTGGTACACATTTTTATTTGTTTTATCATTCAGCCCACAGAATCCTCAAAATATACTTTAACTAAAACAAAAAACAAAGAAAAAATATAAATACACAGACTAACATCGCATTCATCCTATACATTGTAAAATACATATAACACAAATACTTTGACTTCCCTCCACCCAATTACCACAGTATCTCATTTTAAATGTTCTATCTTATATTTAATAAGTTTGTATAACTCTATTTAAGTCGCCAGTTATGTTTTTGAGTATGTGGCTTCCAATGAAATTTATATGCTATACCTCCTATATTTCTTCTGATAAGTAAACCTAGTATCTATTTTCTTTTAATAAATTTGTAATATTATTTGATTTAATTAAATATTTTGAGTCAGATATACAGTTGTACATACCTATTTCTTAAATACTCTCTTAACTTAAAATAATATCTTTCCAACACTTTTCCAAATAATTATAAAACATTTGCCAATCTTTTTTGTATATGTTTCTCTCTTTTCCTTCTCATCCAACCTGTCATTTTATCTAACTCTGCCATTCCATATAATTTGATTAGCCATTGTGCTACTGTTGATGTTTCTTCTCTTTTCCACATCTGTGCATATATTATCCTTGCACAGGTTAGCATATTAAGAAAAATCCATTTTCTCAGTTATTTCCAGTAGAAAAACTTCTGGTGCCAAATCAGTACCACTATATTATTTAATCTAATTATACAAATGCTATTCATTGCATTATTTTGTGGATGCCCATTCATGAAATAAATTAAATAAATATTGGTAGTGTCTCCCCCCCCCCCCCATTAGTTCAGACTAGAAGCAGATAGTTGGGTGATTGCTGTGAATGTGCTAGACAAAGGGATTTGCCAGTGCTCCCTTGTCCCAGGTAGTTTCGATCAATCACCTTTGGCCATGATCCTCTCATTGCTCTCTGCAGCAAAAGGGATTATGCTGGAGCTTGGGGAATCCCATCATGGTGTGTGCCTTCTAGGCTCTGGCTAGCCCTAACTGGTTTTTTTTCCCATGTGTGAACAGGTCAGGTGTCCAAAGAGGGGTCATCACAAACCTCCAGCTTCCCTTGTAATAGTGTATAAAGATATGAGGGGGCAATTGGGGGCCTGGTTCCAGGGTAAGAGTAGGACAGGCTCAGTTTAGTCATCCTGGCTTCCAGGGAGGCTGTGGACTTAATCTGCTCTAGAATCCATTTGTTCATTTTCTTGGCTGCCCATGGTATTCTCCACTCTTTTCCAGCACCACATCTCAAATGAGTTGATTTTTCTTCCTAACCACTTTATTTACTGTCCAGCTCCCACATCCAAATATGGTAGTGAGGAATACAGTGACTTGTATGATCCTCACTTTAGCATTAGCATGAGCAGCTTCATTTATATACCGCTTCATACTGAACTAAGCAATCTCTAAGCAGTTTAAAACTGAAAGCTAATTGCCCCCAACAAGCTGGGTACTCATTTTATCAACCTGAATTATACAACTATATTGCACTTTAGGATCTTGTCCAGTTCTTTCATAGCTGCCCGTCCCAGTCCTAGCCTTCTTCTGCTTTCTTGACAGCAGCCTCTGTTCTGCTCACTGTTTGATCCATATATATAGTTTTCCTTGACTATTTAAGTTTTTCCATATCTAGGATGAATTCTTGTATATCTTCCATGGTCATTATTTTTGTTTTCTTAGTGTTCAACATCATCTACCTTAAGAGATCAAAGTCTACATCAAAGTCTGTCTACACAAATGTGGCAAGGTAAACCAACAGAAATGGGAGTGGGAGAAAAGTTTTTCACTCAAAGGACTTAGAATTCAGTGATTTCTGCCCCACCTGCCCTTTTCTCTCCCACTCTATTCATATTGAATGGGATTTTATCAGCCGGGGGGGGGGGGGGACATTAATATTGCTATGCTAAAAGAGATTAAAATAGGATTTAATGTGCTATACTCAATGAAGAATCTGGTCCTTGCCATGCCATGCTGCAGTATAGTAGAAGTAAATGAGCCAGCTCATGTTATGGCTGTTTCTGGCCTTTCAGTCTCATATATTTTTTATAAAAAAAAACACGCTGAAGAACTTCTTAATGGTTGTATTGGGTTTTTATAAAAAAATAAAATAGAAGAATTGCCTTTTCAGTACAAACATAAAGTGAAAACCATACTGAGTGTGCTGTTCAAGTTATGTTGTGTTAAACAGCTGCTCCAGCACATCACATATGGAAATGAAGAAGGTGGTCATAATTATCAAGCTGTTTGTGCACTTTTAAAAAGGCACAGATTTCTTTAAAATATAATCTGTGTGGTTAGTTTTGAGAATTGTTTGTCCTTACAGCAGAGTGTGAGCAGAAAAGAGAAGAGTACAGACAAGAATTGGGGCAACTCAAGCTTAGGTCTTCTTCCAGTGACTTGGGGTAAAAAAAAAATCTTATGTGCATTATTCATTCAGAATCTTTACAGTAATAGACTTTCAGTATAGTTTAGCTAGGACACTGTCACCTGTGTATTTCTAACCATATCCTCAAAGGTTTTCTTTCTGTAAACAAATAAAAATCTTTCTGATAAAAGTGTGCTTGCCTGCCATGTGTTAATCTGAATGTGCAACTGCTGCCTAATATGTTGAACTGCTCTCAGTCAAACGTCATCTGAGGCCCAAAACACACTGCAGAAATCATCCAGTTTGAGACTGCCCTGGCTCAAGGCTAGGGAATCCTAGGAACTGTAGTTGTGTGAGACATTTAGCCTTCTCTGTCAGCTCTGGTGCCCAATAAACTAAAATTCCAGTTCCCAGGATTTGCTAGCACTGAGCCAGGGCAGTTAAAGCAGTCTCAAAGTAGATTATTTCTGCAGTGTGGTTTGGACTTGAGTCTCTGCTCTGCCTCTTATAAATTTTGTCTGTTTTTCTTTCTATGTGATTCATATTTTTTCCTTGCACTCTTATGTTACAACCCATTTTCTTCTCCATTTCTGAATATTTTAACTTGTGCATGAAATTCATGTACACGTTTTGTGTGCATGAAAATTTGTAGGCCTTTGGGAAGATAGCAGCCAGAAAGATAGACAACTTTCTGCATTCCCCCCTAAAGTATTCTTTGTTGTACACAGTTTTTTCTAAAGTAAAGGTTTTAACTTTCAACCAGTATGCATTTATGATAGCTCTATACTCAACTCTGGATAGGACCGTTGTGTCACAAAATTCTGAGAAGCTCAAAAATTGGCTAATTCAATTGGTTCATGTATTAGTTTGGAAGCTGTGAATTGAATCAGTTTAACCTCTCTCATTTCTATTTTGTTTATGCAAGCAAATCAGAAATTAGAAGGGCTGTGCCAGACTAATAATGATATTTTAGGTGATGAATACTTATACCATAATAAATTTCTTAGTCTTTAAAATGCCTCAAGACTGTTGCTTTTTCAGTAACAGACTAACAGCTACCATTCTGGAAAATCATCATGATTCTGCAGAAATTCCAGAGCACGTTGTTATTATAGTAACAATTTAGGAATTATTTTTAAGGTCGTTTTTAGGTCAACCAGAATATCCCATTACATTATACAAACAGAAAGATGGCACTAATCATTATGAAAAGCAAAACTGTATTGGGGTAAACCATGACTACTGTACAATCCAGCCTTTGACAACAATCAGGACTTAAATTACTTGGACAGTTTTTATTTGTAAGGCCCCATGAAAGCAAGCCTTCCTCCCTGTTCAAATTTCTCACAGGTGATCTCAGGACATTTGCATTTTTAAAAATAAATAAATAAATGAAGCTAATAAGAAAAGGCATTTTGGGATATGGGGGCATTTGGGCCACCTGTTTCTTTCTCTTGGAAATGTTCTTATGGTTGTTTGTTAGCAATGCCTTACAAGCATCTCTGCCTACGGATGACTACCTGCACTCAACAGCTATACCCTTCCTGTCTTTCTTGAATTACTTGTAGCAAGGGTTTCTTTTAAGAATTTCATATGATTTTATGCTTCATAGAATCCCACGTCTGTGCCACAAAGTTGTACCAATAAATTTTAAAGTATATTGCCTTTGTGTTAAAAGATTCTATGTATACAGCTTGCAGCATAATATTTAAATAATATTTCCCAAAATGCCTAGCTAATATGACATTAAATATATTGCCTGTGGAATCATGTTCATTGGAGGGGGGAATTAAAGTGTCCCTCTGATCTGGATTGGGTTGACAGTGTTTGGGAAAGGGCTGGTTTAAACCTTCCCACCTCTAGCCCTGGAAAAGTTGTTTCCCCTTTTAACAAATAGAAATAGAGGATTTACACTGCCACTAGGAGAAACTCTTTTTTAAAAATTCACCAAATGCAATATGAGGCTGATATGATTAGCATCATGACTGCAGCAAAGGTAGAAAGGTTTAAAACATTCTTGCTCATACATTGTGTTCCCAAATAGAATCATGCTTTCCCAAAGTTAAGAATTAACTTGCTAATTAACTCACCATATTTTTTTATTCCCTAGGCTTTTCTAAAATCTTTTCCCAAGCTCACTATATTCTCCAGTTAACATTGCAATTAAAAAATATGCTTTAGAGATTTGAAATGTTAGAATTCTTTAGGGTGGGTGCATCTGCCATATTCAGTAAAGTAGGAAAAATATATTGCATGGGTCTGTTTTTATTAAAGTTAATCCAGGTGATATCTTTGGGAAGACAGTGGCAAGGGAGAGAGACAGCTTTCGGGAGCCCAAGTCAGAGCAAAAGAGCTAAGTCTGGGAAAAAAGAAAAATAATGGAAATGTGTGTGGGGGGGTCATAAAATGGAATGTGTGATGAAAACTTTGCCTACCCCTTCCTTTGAATGCCAAAACTCTATTTGTAAATGCTCAGCTGATGTTTTAAGTTACCATAGTGCCAGAAATTTGTGGATCAAAGGGAAATTTCATGGGAGAGGCAGCATTCTTTCTGTGAAAAACAAAGCCCACATTTTGCCAGCTCATAGCGACACTACTGAAATGACACAGATTTAGTTTGAGATCACTGGCTTCTGCATATGCTCGACAGTTGATCTTTGATTGAGGGTATGGAGGCAGAAAACATGCAGTGCTTTAGTTGTACAGAAAAATGTTCATTATATGCTCAGAAACTCAATTAAAAATTATTCACTCTTGATTAACTGGCCAATCTGTGTACTGTCCACTTATTGTTGTACTTTCAGTGGACTAGTGTTGTCTAACTGAAATAAATCACTCCTTACTAGCAAATAAGGCATTTAGGAGTGAATTGCATGTTCATGTTGGTAAAGGGTGGAAAGAGAGATGTATACAGGTACAAGTGTCCAAGGGATGTAGAGATGTGTAGACAGGTGTCTGAACTGGTGACTGACAAGTGACTATGCTGGAGAGGTAGAAATCAGATCTCATGGTTTGGATCAGCCTTCCCCAACCTGATAGTTGCTAGATGTGAAGGACATTTTACCATTCTCAAGTGACATCTCTATTATGGGCATTGTAGTTCATGTGAGGAAAAATTCTAGTTGGAGCAAGGCAACTTTAAAGGGACCAAAAAGCACCCTTTTGAAGGAGCCAATAACCAGATATGTTCCCTTAAGGTGAACAATAACACCTTTCTGTAAATCCTATGCCGTAACCCAACATAAGTATTTCAAACAAGGAGTTAATTAATAATAACTTAGCCAATTAAATGATTCAATTACTAAGTATTTATAAATATATTTTTCAATTTCTAACATTTAAAATTATTAAATTAATTTTCAAAGCTCTGGGCTTTCCCATGTCAGGCAATCAACCTTGTAATAACACCTTGTTCTTGCACAAGGCCTTTTTCACTCTCCAGCTTCAGTAATTTATACATTAGTTTTGTCTTTGAACATGTTGAGAAGCAGGAGCAGAAAAAGGAACCAGTGTGGTATAGTGATTTGAGTGTTGGGCTAGGACTCTGGATATCAGCGTTTGAATTCCCAGTCAGCCATGAAGACTCAGTTTGTGCCCCTGGAAAATGTCACACTGTCTACAGTGTACATCTACAATGTAAAAATAATGCGGTTTGATGCCATTTTAATTGTCATGGCTCCGTCCTACAAAATCATGGGGTTTGTAGTTTTGTGAGGCACCAGCACTCTTTGGCAGAAAGACTAAAGACCTTGCAAAGCTACATATCCCAGGATTCCTTAGAACAGAGATGCAGCACTTAAAATGGTGTCAGACTTCATGATTTCTATAGTATAGATGTGCGCTCAGTCTCAGTGTAAGACAGCGAGAAACCCCATCTCTGGAAATCTTACCTAGAAAAACTTGGGGAAAAATAGGTCACCTTAGGTTTACCCTACTTTGGAAACAACTAGAAGGCACAGAACAGAAACAACAACTGGAGAAGGAAAATGGATGCAGTGAGTAGGCAATACATCTAAATTTCTTGTTGCAGATCTTTTACAGGGCAATCTTGTCTGTGTTTGCTCAGAGGTCAATTTCCCTGTATTTAATGGGCCTTACTCCCTGGTAAATGTCCATAGCAGACTTAGAGGAGTGCCAGCAGAATTCCTGTTTTGATCTCTGATAAGTGCAATCAAAAAGAGATTAGAGTCAAAATGACTTGGAATGCCTTGTTTGTAATTAAATGTGAATTATCTCAGAGTAACAATTCCAGTTTGGCTATCTAAACATAATCCAAACTTGACTGGTATAGTAGGTTACATAGTTGTTGCTTTTAATGATGTAAGCATCTCTGCTATCCTACTCTGTCATGGCTAGTGAGATATAAAATAAAACTCAAGTGAAAGAAAATAATGAGGTAAATGTGATAATTAGTGTTAGAAAATTACTGGTAAATTATAGCTTCTGTCACAGTGCCACTAATTTAGATTTGTTTCATTCAGTGTAGCAGAGGCAGCACCTGCATTGCAAATCACTCATCCTTATCCACAGATTTTTTATCCACAGATTCAAGCATCCATAGCTTAAAAATATGCAAAAATATGCAAATTCCAAAAAGCAAGCCTTGATTTTGGCATTTTATATAAGAGACACCATTTTACTATGCCACTGTGTTTAATGGAACTTCCACGGATTTTGGTATGCATGGGGGTTCTGGAACCAAACCACAGCAGATACCAAGGGCCCACTGTAATCCAGTTTGACACCACTTTAACTGCCATAGTTCAATGCTTTGGAATTCTGGGACTTGGTAGTTTGTTTTGGCACCACAACTCTCTGATAGGGATAGCTAAATATCTCACAAAACTACAGTTCCTAGAATTCCAAATTATTGAGCCATGGCAGTTGAAGCGGTATCGTATTGGATTTCTTCTGTACTGTGGATGCAGCCTGAAAGAGTGTATATCACAAACTGGAACAGGCTGTGGATACCATTCCTGCTAAAACTTGCAATTTTAGATTTTAAAATTTAGAAATTAGAAATTAAAATTTAGATTTTAAAATGACAGTAGCCGTGGAATGACCATTTTAGTCATTGGGCTTGTCAGTTAGTCCAGTTGTATAGCTGTGTTTTTCCCTTCTTTTGCCTAATCCTGCAGTTAAAAACCTGTGACAAATTCCCATTGGTGATGTACCTCAGCACAGTCAATGCAAATACCACACAACTAAAGAAAGATAATAATGTGTACGATACAGCTGGATTCTTGTGAGCCGTATATTCCTTGTTTCCCTTAGAGGCAACTGTGTTTGCTTCAGCATATTTTCTCCAAACTGATGTTCAGTAGAAGAGAGCATATGCGAGCAAGCTATGTTTTGGAACGCATGATTATTTTATTGGAGTATACATTAATTAATCCTGAAATCAGATCCTGTGTGACACTCAGAGTTGTGTTGAGTAGCACAGAGTTTAAATATTTTAGCTTTACAACTCTGTTATGCTGGCAGCAAACAATAGTGTCTCAGTGAAGTCAGCATATGAACGCTGCTTGTGATGACATCTGGAAGGCTTGTTTTATCTATAAGCACAGTTGTAGACAAATGAAAGCAGACAGATGTAAGGCTGGTGTGGCATCTTTGCCTCAAGCGCTCTCTGGCTGTACATTTTCCAGTGTGTCAAGAACAGGGAATACTTTTTGTGTGTGTGTGGAATAAAAAATAAAAACATCCTGTCACATCTGTACACTACTGTGCTACCTTCTTGGAACTTGGAATCAGTACAAAATGATAAATGTTTCTCAAAATTTTAACATGGGATCATGTCACACAGCCCTGAACATTAGCTGAGTCACCTGCAGAACCCAAAAAGTTGAGAGCAATAGAAAAAGCAGTTTATATTGATTTAATTTAATATCTTATTAATTAAAAATGGGTAAGAGAAGAATCAAGTTGAATATCACTATACCACTTCATCGCTGGATACCGCTTCAGGATCATATCTTGTGTAATGTCCCATTCAAGGGATGAAGCTGTGCATGTACCATCAGTTTCTGTCAATATGATTACTCTCAGCTTGACAGAAATTATTAAGGAATAAATAGAAATATGACCAGAGAGAAGTGACCTAAGAAGGGCCTCATGACTATTACCAAGAGGAAGTGTAGGACAAACTGCAGATAATATGCCAGGAGGTACAATGACCATATTCCAATATTTGAAGGAGTATCACAATGATAGTAGAGCATTTTTAAATTATGCTCCAGGGACCTCTATGGCTTCTTTTCAGAGCTGCCATGGCATTGATTTGCTGAGATTATTTAACAAGATTTAGGACCAATTCCAGATCCATCACTCAGTTATTTAATGAATGTGGGCCTAAAAAACTAGATACCCGATTCCTTCCATTTTCTTCATTCTGCTATCACCTACCTTCAGGGTCCATTGCTATATTCATGTGTTGATTTTTGCTGCTTTAATGTACAGTGGGCACTCCACTGAGGTTTAGTTGCAGGATCCTCCATGGATACCAAAATCCATGAATACTCAAATCCCATTATAGACAATAGGGTAATAAAATAGTGTCATTTATTTAAAATGGCAAAATCAAGGTTTTGCTTTTGGGAATGTATTCCTTTAATTATTGGAATATATTCACCCTGTGGCTGGTTGAATCCATGGATGCAGACTCTGTGGATATGGAGGGCCAATTGTATTCTGTGGGATAATATTAAATATTTGTGTTCAGTGAAAACTGGGAGCAACTAAATAAAAATGCCACCTTCATCTTTTGATATATAGTTCTTTATCACTGAATACATGGACCAAGGGAGGGGGCATGCCTGGAAAACCTGGATTCAAATCATAGCTCAGTTGAGGACTCAGAACAGAATTGTGTTCACAATAGGCACAGTCCACAAAGCTTGCACCACCTAAGAATGCATGTGGGTGAAGTGGAAAGCTGAGAAAATTTTAACATTATGACACTGTTTAACATGAGAAAGGTGTAAAGATAAAAGGTAAAGGTAGTCCCTTGTCATGAATGCCTAGTCATAACTGACTGGGGGGGGGTTCTTATCTTCATTTCTAAGCCAAAAAGCCAGCATTGTCCGAAGACTGCTCTGGTGGTCATGTGGCCAGCATGACTCCACCAAACGCTGTTACCTTCCCACTGACAAGTTGTACCTATCTATTTGCTTGCATTTGCATTCTTTTGAAATGCTAAGATGGCAGAAGCTGGGATTAGTGATGGGAACTTACCCATCATGCAGCACCTGGGCCATCAGAATTGGCGCCTTAACCACTAAGCTACTGTCATGGTTTAGTCACATGAAAACTTTACATGAGTGTTATGCTAAAACTTAGAATTGCCGTAACAATAATACTATCAAGCAAAGAAAGATACAGTGACCTATTTACGTGGGATTGTCACAAAGACGAGAAGCTGTAAGACTTCAAATTGTAAACAATACAGGAATTATTGTTATTTTCAATATTTAATTTCAGATAGATTAAGAGCACTGCAAAACTAAATGACTTTGAAAAATAAGCATACAAAGAGATTGTTGGCATGTTTTAAATGGAGAGGGGGCTTTACTGTAACATTGTCTAAAAGTGCATGTACACTGTAGAAGTAAGGCAGTTTGACACTACTTTAATAGCCCTGGCTCCATCCTACATAATCCTGCAATGTGTAGTTTTCCCAAGTTTTCAAAGGCAGCCTCACTTAGAGGAGTGTAATCATTGTCACTGTAGCCAGATCTGACATCTCAAGGCATGGATGCAGCTTGCGCACTAGTTTTAACTGTGCAAATGCACTCCTGGCCACTGCTCAGAACTAGGTATCCAGGCTTAGAGTCGAGTCCAGGAGACCACCTGCGAGCCTGAGATTTCATGGAGAAGTGTAACTCCATCCAGCATAGGCAAAGCCCCAATTCCCTGATCTGCCTTACAGCTGACCAGACCAGGAGCACCTCTGTCTTGCCTGGATTAAGCTTCAATTTGTTTGCCCTCATCCAGTCCATTACTGACAGCAGACACTGGTTCAGCACAGAGGCAGCTTCCTTGGTGTCAGATGGAAAAGAGAGACAGAGTTGGGAGTCATCCACATACTGATGACACCGCGCTCCAAGGATCCGGATGACTTCTTCCAGCGGTTTCATGTAGATGTTAAATAACATAAGGGACAGCACAGAACCCTGTGGTACCCCACAGGCCAATGGCCAAGGAATCAAAAAGGAGTCCCCCAACACCACCTTTTGGGTCCACCCCTCCAAGAAAGAGAGGAACGGTGCATAACAGTGCCCCCAAGTCCCATATTAGAGAGGCGGCTCAGAAGGATACCATGGTTGATGGTATCGAAAGCCACTGAGATATCTAGCAGGACCAACAGGGACACACTCCCCCTGTCCTGTTCCCTGCATAAGTTATCCACTAAGGCAACCAAGCCTGTCTTTGTGCCATAGCCAGGTCTGAAGCCAGATTGAAATGGATCCAGATAATCTATTTCATCCAGAAACCTGGGGGCGGGAGGACACCACTTGCTACAGAACCTTGCCCAAGAATGGACTATTAGAGACTGGCCAATAGTTATCCAGAATGGTGGGATCCAAGAAGGTCTTTTTTCAGTAATGGCCTCACCACACCATCCTTTAGGCAGGATGGAAATTTGCCTTGCTGCAGTGAAGTATTCACCTCGCCCTTTTCCAGTAGCACCATGTAGTTTCCTTTTGGGTGATGTTTTTGCATTCACTACTTGTTAGAAATGGGTTGATTCTGTGATCCTAAAGTCAACTCCATTTTGCCCACAATAATCAGGTGGAAGTGGTTAGTGCTTTTGGCTTGTTTGTCATTGCGACTTCTCACAAACTCTGAAATAAGCCTGATACCTTCCAAAAACATGGGGTTTACATTTCCAGAGCACATGTACTTGTGAGTGACTGAAGTATTACATTTGAACCCCAGAGACAGCATGTTTGAGCAGCCACCCGTCCTAGAGGCACTTCCTGTAATTCTTAAAGTTCGTTTTTCTTTAAAAGGATCACAAGTTAATTTTTTTTAATAAGTGAAAGAATATGTCAAACTTTTTCGCAGCTGAAGAAAACAAAAGTAGCATGGTTGGAGCTATCCAGGAACCAACCCATGGTGATACAAACCGGGGAGCAACTTTATGTGGTAAAACCCAGGCCAGTAACCTTCAGTAATGATGTATCATATCTCATTTCTTTCTGTGAAGACAAGCTGGCTGTTTTGCAGCATTGCCTGCTACTGATGCTTTGGAAGCATCAGTAGAAGAGCTAGTGAGAGTTGCTGAGGGTTTTAGTAACAGAGAATCATTATGCTATTAACCTGGGAAATGTGCCCTTGTCCATTTCCTGTTGTGTCCCCACCAAACTACCATCAATCCATAAAGAGTGCTTGGTATTCAGAGCCCATGGGTCCAGATAAGTGCCTTTGTGTATATGAAATTGCACTTTTTTTGTTTTACATGCTGTTATCATGGGCCAGAGGAAGTGAGTGTGTAATCGCATCTGTACAGCAAATAACCATTTGTACCTGCAAGGAGCAAATGGGTCCACTCAGATGGATGGATCAGGCTTTAATAGCACTTGAGTGAGTTGAGAGACAGACATAGATGTACCTGTTACACCAGAGACTTGAGGCCCTTGTACCTTTGCATGACTTTTCACTTAAAAACTACTGTTTGTGGTTCAGTGACTCCATCACTCTATTTGTGTTCCTTTGCTTGTAAGACCTTTGCCAGCTCCTCAGAGTTTCAGTGTCTAAAATTTTAATGCTGTAATGTTGACCCCTTGGTAATGTTCCTGTATTGGAAAGCACATTAGCCTTAACTTGAAAGATGTAGTTTAACAGCCAACGGTAAATATTTTACCTTGTTCCTTCTGAGCTGGCTTTTTCTTGTATTTAAAAAAATGCTGAAACCAGACCTGAGGTAGCAAATCTCAATAAATAGCCTTCAGGACAAATGGTACTGTTTGCAACACGTCCTCATTTGTCTCTTATTTATATTTGCCCACTTTTAAACAATAAAACACCAGAAAGATAGAAGCCATTAATGCAGCCATAAGATTTCTTTGGAGTTCACTTTTGCAGCATCCTAACTGAAACTGATAAATCCCGTCATATTTCTGAAAAAGAAAATAAAGAGAAGAGGCAAAGAAAAGGTAGGTTATGTGATTGCATTATATTTATCAGTTTACAGGCCAGTGTGACCCCGGGGCTTCATGTAACCCGCATACTTCCTGAACTGTCATTTTCTGCCAAAAAAGAGGAGGAGTTGAATTTCCTTTGGAATACTTTTGAATAGGCTTTGGGGCACCCTAGTATAGTTCAGCGTTTTAAAGAATACCATTTTAAAAAAACAAACAAATCCCATAATATATATGGACTTCAACCACTTCAAGTTTGTATGTTTGTTTCTTTTTGGTATTTTGTGCACTTCCTGTGACACCCAGAGAGACTCAGGCCATAATATCTTCCTGTTAGGCTCACCACAGTTGCCTACCCTTGGTTTACAGAATCAGAAAAATTATGTAGGGACCCTATGCAAAGCATGCTCTGGGGCCTTTTGATTTTACGTTATTGCTACCCATAAAACCTGGTACAATGAAATCACCATGGAAGAGGTGTAAACTTCTTGAGGCATGTTTGGATTAATAGGGATCATTCAAGGTGAACACCAGGGATGGGAGTATACACACTGCAACCTATGGCCCAGCAGGAGACCCAGCCCCTCAGCCTCCTGATACTGCTACTCTTTCCCCCAATTGTTCTTTCTTTTGCTTGTCCTCTGTGAGTGAACGATCAAGGAGAACAAGGGGCAAGAATCTCTGCATGCCTTGTACTGTCTCATTCTCTGTTTATTTTGATCTGAAAGATTATCAGTGCTGCTCTTTTTCAACCTGGTTCTGCAGAGCTGTTACAGAACCACAAAGTTTGGATCAGGTATACAGTTGGTCCTCCTTATCCATGGATTTTATCCATGGATTTGAGCATACACGGCTTGAAAATATTCCCAGAAAGTATAAATTCCAAATAGCAAACCTAGATTTTCCATTTTATACATGGAACACCATTTTTTTTTTTTGCCATTATATTTAATGGGACTTGAGCATACACAGATTTTGTTATCCACAGAGGACCCTGGAACCAAACCCCAGCAGATAACCAGGGCCCACTGTAATTGTTGTGCTTCCTAACAGATTAGGGCTATAGATAGGTAGTGGTATTTTTCTGTGACTGTGTTATCAATAATTTCTAAATGTGAATAATATGTCTTAGATTGTATGGTGGTCTGTTCATGTATTCAAGAGACAGGCAGCATCCACACTGCAAAAACAATCCAGTTTGACACTGATTTAACTGCCATGGATCTGTGCCATGGAATTCTGGGAACTGTAGCTTGTTGTGGTACCAAAGCGCTCTGACAGAGAAGCCTAAATATTAACAAACTGCATTATTTCTGAAGTGCAGATTCAAACAATGAATGATATCCTGTTAGTGACGTGTGACTTACATGCATGTATGTCCCTTGTGCTCTACCCCAAAATGTCCTCTCCCACAGGCAGCTATCAAGCCCTGGAATGGCTACTGTTGCTTCTTGCTGGAAGGGGAAGAAGCAGGGAGACAGTTCAGAACATGTTGGTACGGATGCTCTGGGCTCTTGGGAGAAGGAAAAGGAGAGTGCACTCCATCCGGAAGCATGCTCTCATTTCCTCCCCTTCCCTGAGCTGAGTCCAGTTGCTGCTTCATTCTCTCAATTATTTTCCCCACCACCATCCCAAAATTTGGTGGGGGTAGAATCCAGAACTGTGAGCAGAGCTGTTCTCCACTGTAGGATCTCAGACTAAGGGCCGAAACAGATGCCTTGGAAGGAGTGGCCTCACACCACTCCTTTGATCACCAGTTTGGGGCCTCAGCAACTGCATGCCACACCCCCAACCTGGCATTTTCCCAGCTCAAAAAGAAGCGGCAGAAAGCTGCTCCTTTTTGAGCCGGGAAAAAGCCGGCTTTGCCACTGTGGTGGCACCTTTTCAGTGTTTCTGCAGTGCAGCACGTGTAAACGCCACACTGCCCAAACACCGTGAAGCTGCCACACATGCGGTCAGTCGTGTGGTTTCCCAGCAGCATGAGGGCATGTGCTGTCTGAATGCCACACTCCCACACTGCTGGGAAACTGGTGTTTACTGCCTGTCTGTTTTGGCCCAAAATGTGTCTCTGGATGAGATATAAAATATATTAACAGGAAATATTGTTATATTGACTGAGCAATGTTCAGAATTCTCTCTGAATGCTATTTGATATGCCCCTTCATGTGAATATGCACAGTTGGTATTGTTTAGGCCCATTCCCTACTGAATTTTTATTAGCATCAACCTACTTGTGGCATATGGAAAATAGTAAGAGAAAATTTGAAATATTTCACTTAGAAATATTAGTTCTTGTTTTAGCACCTAACAATAAACAAAATAATAAGCCCCCCAAAAAAGAATGGTGTATGTGAATTTTTCAGATGGACAAAAGTATCTCTTTTGTCACTGATATTATCATGGTGATGCCTTACTGTTCAGTGCAAGAAATTAATGTGATGGAATACTTATACCATTTATTTCATTTTGATCAGACACAACCATAAGTATGCTAGTGCTGTCTGCAGCTCTTCATGTACTTAATTTATACCTTGTGCTTCCTTGTTAATAAGTGTCTCTACATTAAATGATCTGTGCTTACTACATTGAACATTGCTTTAATCTCTTAACATGCACTAAAAATGATTTTAGACTGAAGAATCTTTGTGTTAAGAAGAATTTCCTCTGACAGGTAAAAATGGCAATTAAATAAGCCATCCATTAAAAAGAGGGCAAAAATTGAATAGTGCTAACTTGGTAGTAGACCTCAACACTTGTTTTGCAGAATGAATCTGTATGAATTCCTTTTCTTTTCATGTAAAATGAATGGCTTAAACAATCACCTTTGTTATAGCACTCCTACAATTGAAGGGATCTAGTTATTGTCTTTTTAAAAAAGTATACCTGGCATGTGTGATGACCTCCTCAGATTTCCTGAGGGAATTTGTTGGAAAGTGATGTGTATTATTTGGTATCATGATACATGTGTTTTGGTTTTGCAGTATGGTGTATACAATAGAATACAAGTATATTATGTATATATTGCAGGTCTAGTTTTCAGGTGTTCCCTTCAGGTTTCTGGTGTTTAATTCTTAGGAAGAGCCACATCAGAATTATGAAGTGATAGTGTTTTAAAGGCTTATCTACCCAGGAAAACTGCCCCTGTACATATCAAGGTTTTTTAGTTTTTTAAATATGATTTTACCTACTTATTATGGTTTTGTATCTAAATTCTTCAATGAAATATTCCAGGTTTCCCTCACTCCCCTTCTCCCTTGTGTATCTTCTCTTCAACTTCCCACTGATCCATGTCACATCTAGATTCAGACAATATTTCAGAAATTTTCACCAATTTTCACTAAGCCCTTTTTAATTATTTTTCAGGAATTATAGTCAAAGTGTTAAATGGTTTTAGCAACATTACACTAGTAGCAAGATGCAAGATGACTAGAGCACCGCTGGCGCCAACACCGACGCCTATCTGACAAGATACTCCTAGAGAACCTATTAAGGTCCTACAGAGTGGCAATTGATGCAGCAAAGAATTCATTCTATGCTGCACGTATTGCATTGGCAGAGTCACGTCCAGCAGAGCTTTTCAGGGTGGTTAAAGATTTAATTCGGCCCCCTCCCACTCTGAACCATCAAATGCCTGCCGTGACGCTTTTAATGACTTTTTTGTTGATAAAATCTCTCAGATAAGGGCCGATCTAGACACCAGCATTAACACGGAAACTATAGAAGAGGTGTCCAGTGTCTCCGTGGACATGATTAGACTGGGTCACTTCAAGTTTGTAAGTATTGAGGAAGTGGACAAGCTCCTTGGAAGTGTTAGGAAGATGATGTGCCCTCTTGATCCCTGCCCATCTTGGTTGACCGCTCAAGGAGGGGATACGGTGGTGGCATTGCTCCAACTTGTCATCAACGCATCCCTCAGGGAAGGCAAATTTCCATCGGCGTTGAAGCAAGCTGTGATCAAACCACTTTTTAAAAAGCCTTGCCTGGACCCCTTGATAAGAAATAATTACAGGCTGGTCTCATTGTTACCATTCTTGGACAAGGTGATTGAGAGAGCAATTGCCTTCCAACTCTAAGCTGCCTTGGACGAAGCCGATTATCTAGACCCATTTCAAACCGGCTTCAGGAAGGGATACGGAGTTGAGACGGCCATGGTCGCCTTGGTCGATGATCTCCGTCTGGGCATCAATAGGGGAAGTGTGACCCTTTTGGTGCTCTTGGGCATCTCAGCGGCATTCAATACCATTGACCATGGTATCCTTCTGGAACGCCTGAGGGGGATAGGAATCGGGGGCACTGTTCTTCATTGGTTCCGTTCCTACCTCTTGGGCAGATTCCAGATGGTGAAGCTGGGAGACAGCTGCTGTCGTAAAAGAGAGCTGACATCTGGCGTCCCCCAGGGCACCATTCTTTCTCCCATGCTATTTAACATTTACACGAAGCCGCTGGGAGGGATCATCCAGAGACACAGGGCGCAGTGTTATCAATATGCAGATGACACACAAATATATTTCTCTATGTCTCCGACTGCTACAGTGACCAAGGATGGCATCTCCTCTCTGAATGCCTACCTGGAGTTGGTAATGGGCTGGATGAGGGAAAACAAACTCAGGTTGAATCCAGAGAAAACGGAGGTACTTGTGATAGGTTCCCCCAGCCCATCCCCTGGGGATGGAGATTTGTCAACCTTTTGCTGGATGGGGTCACATTTCCCCTAAAGGACAAAGTTAGCAGCCTGGGCTTACTCCTGGACTTGTCCCTCCTATTGACCTCACAGGTGGAGACGACAGCCAGGAGTGCATGGTATCAGCTTCGGGTGATATGCCAGCTGCACCCCTACCTGGGCAGAGAGGACGTGATTGTAAGTGACTGTATTTTATACATGTTGGAATCCTGCCTTGATCCAATGGGAGAGGCGGGAAATAGAAATAAAACATTATTATTATTATTATTATTATTATTATTACTACTACAATTATATAAATAAGTATTGGAAACTTTTTCTTTTTTTGCTGGCATTCCCCCTTTTACCTCACATGGGGTGCATCTACACTGTAGAAATTATTATTATTATTATTATTATTATTATTATTATTATTATTTGTATTTCCTGCCTTTCCCTTCGGATCGAGGTGGGATTCCAACAGTTAAAATACTAACATAGTTTAGTACAATTAAAATATTAAAACATTAAAACTCTATACTTAACAAAACTTGCAGCATGTCTTCTTATTCTTGTCAATCTCAGTATGTCTATATTTGATCAATTCTATTCATCCATTCCCAATCCATTAGACTAGGTCGGGTGGATAGGCCCGCCGGAAGAGATCCGTCTTAATAGCCTTTTTGAAGGCATCCAATGAGGTAATAAGACGGATCTCTTCCGGTAAATTATTCCACAGTTTTGGGGCTGCCGCAGAGAATGCCTTCTGGGAAGTTGATACTAATCTTGTAGTAATAGGATTTAATAGATTCTTCCCTGATGTTCTGAGGGTGCGAGGCGGATTATACAGGGAGAGGCGCTTCTTCAAGTAACTCGGACCCGAACCATATAGGGCTTTAAAGGTAACGCCCAACACTTTGTATTGTGCCCGGAAGCTAATTGGCAGCCAGTGTAATGATTTAAGTATAGGGGTAATATGTTCTGATCTTGTTGCCCCTGTTAATAGTCTGGCTGCTGCATTCTGAATTAGCTGAAGCTTCCGGACTTGATACAAAGGTAGCCCCATGTAAAGCGCATTACAGAAATCTAAACGAGAGGTTACCAATGCATGTACCAATGTTTCAAGGTCCTCTTTACTCAGGTAGGGACGCAGCTGGCGTATCAGCCGAAGCTGATACCACGCACTCCTGGCTGTCGCTTCCACCTGATGTGTCAGCTGGAGCGACGAATCCAGGAATATGCCCAGACTGCGAACTTTGTCCTTTAGGGGAAGTGTGGCCCCGTCCAGGACAGGCTGGCAATCTCCATCCCAGGAGCAGGGGAACCTATCACAAGTACCTCCGTTTTCTCTGGATTCAGTTTGAGTTTATTTTCCCTCATCCAGCCCATTACCGATTCCAGGCAGGCGTTTAGAGGAGAGATGCCATCCTTGGTCCCTGCAGCAGTCAGAGACATGGAGAAGTATAATAGTATAATAGAAGTATAATGCAGTTTGACACAACTTTAAGTGCTGTAGCACCATTTTATGGAATCCTGGGATTTATAGTTTTACAAGATCTTTAACCTTCTCTTTACAAGGTCTTTAGCCTTGGAGTGCTGATGCCTCACAAAACTCCAAGTCCTACGCTTCTGTATGATGGATCCACGGCAGCTAAAATGGCATCAAACTGCATTATTTCTTCAGTGTCAGTGTGTGGGTGGGTGTGTGGGTTTGTGTGTAGAGGAAAGGAGAAAACAGGACTTCCTAATCTTCTAATCTGTCTGGATGGGCCCTAAATTACTTTTAAATACAGAAATTTAGCAAACTGGCACAGTGTAATAACAAAGGCTGCAATCCTGCACTTGCTTAACTTGGATTAAACTCCATTAAACTCATAATCTAGTTTTGAGTAGCTCTTAGGGATGAAAAGTTTACCCACACAAAGGTGGCTCAATGCATAGAGATACCCCATCAAAAGAAAGGACACGTGCTGTAAGATTTTGGGGATTCCAGGACTATTAGTGAAAAATTTGTCTGTGCAACAAACTTCACTTGTGTAAATTACAAAGTGTGAGGAAATTTTTTTTACAATGCACAAAAATTCTTGAAATCTCACCCAACAAAGAAGAGACTTTTGACAGTCTTCACTTTTGTATGCAAAAATGAATTGAGTAAATGTTCTTAGTAGATACATATAAAATTGTAATGTGAGAGGATAATCTGTAGCATTCCCAGTTCATAGCACTTTCAGTCCTGAACTCATTTGGATGAACTTAGTGAAGCTACTCTCAGCCTCAGCTTCTTTAGCAAGCTTACTGTAATTGCTGAATGGCTTTGAACTCTTTTACAATTCTGTATAAATCCAAGGTATTGTTCCACAGATAAAATGAGGGTAAGAAGCAGGGAGAGAATGGTTTTCCCCTTCTATTCTATGACAAATATTGAACTAGTACAATTTTTCACAGTATGATAAAACTCTTAACTTGATCATAACTGATCAGTTAGTATATGAGTGACATGGATGACTATCTCTTTCCTGCTGTGCTATCATCCAGGTAGTTAGTATTTCTGTAATAGTAAATCTGACAGTCTCATCAGAGCAGCTGTCCACAGAGGAGGATGGCAATAAAGGAAAGAAGCTGCCAACTCCAATCCTGTGATAGAACTGCTCATTTAAAGCAGGCAGGGGAACGAACAGATTATGACAGATAAAAGGAGACCTGAAGATAAAAGGAGACCTTAGAGCTAAAGGCAGACAAATTTACAAAATAAACAGGCATGTTTTTGCACTAATCACTGCATTTAGTGCAGGAGTGCATTCACTCAGTTTAGTTTCTTCAGGGGGTTACTTTTTGTAGATGTTTTGTTAGCCACACTGCCAGCCAAGATGAATGGAGACACTTGGGACCTCAAGATGTGTTGATACTTGTAGGCTTCTTTAATTGATTTTATATAGTACATTTGGCAGATATTCTAACCCATTATTAATAATGGCAGTAAGAAAATAGATTGCAAGGATAGCAGTGATTGCTGTCTTAAATCCATTTGGCATATTTACTTTTAATTCATTGCTGTTTTATATCTTACTACTTCCTATCAAGATTTCTAACAAAATGCAGTATCTTTGTGACAGTACTCAAAAGACCACAGAAAGTATCTAGCAGTTTTTATGATAAAATGCTTTTAAGAATGTTAAAATCTTAAGACCACCATACATTTAATGGAAAGATCTCTCTGGTGTGAGTGGACAAAGTGCTTTTCCCAGATAACTTCCAGATTCTGTTGGATTCCAGCTCTCAGGATTCCTCATCAGTTGCCAAGGGGTTACAACTCTCAGGATTCCTCATCATTTGTCAAGGGCTGGGAGCTGCAGTCTACCCACATCTGGAGTGCCACACTTGCATCACCTTGTTCAAAGGTTGAATTAGGATTTGAGCAACATTCATGTACTTCCTTGTAAAATGAAAACCAAACTGATGAAAATAACCCCAACTGACAACCTTTGCTGTGTTCTGAATGAGCAAGCTGATAAAAGTACATTTAAAAATAATCGGGCTGCAGTCCTGTGCCTTACCGAACACAGTGGAAATTAATTTTAAGTAAATTCACACAGGTATGCAAGTATTAAGGTCTCAATCGGCTTTATTGTTTCAGCACTACCCAAATCTTCCCTTTAAGAATGGAGAAAGAGAAAATGATTCCAGTCCTCAAGTACCTTACCCACATATATAGGTACCAAGACATTCTGGGTAATTTTGATTATAGAAATATTTTCTTTCTCTGTCCCCCTTTCTGTGGGACAGTAATAAAAAGGGAAAATTCAGTGCAGAACATTAGCAGAGAAAGGACTCAAAAATAATTTTTAAAAATGTAGTCATGATGTTTTAATAGAAATCTGTTCCATTGATCCCATTGATTGGGATTGCAAAAGTGACGGGCTTTTGTGACGGGCCAGGGAGCCTTGGCCCCCATTGGCTCCCTGGCCTATTTAAGCTTCCAACTTTTGAAAATTGGTGGATCTGGAAAGGATCTCAAAAATACTTTTCTAATACCTACAATAAGTATTAACAAGGAGTTCAAAGGCCGTTGGTGCTGGTACTGAGAATGTCTTCTCTGTTTTTCCAGCTATGTATGTCTCAGGGGCGGTTAGGTCACACAAGAAGGCCTCTGAAGATGTCCATCATGTGCAGGAGAAGTTAGTATTTTACCTATCTACTCAGAATGTTGGAGGAGTCACCATCACTTTTAAGTTATATTCAGAAACAATTTGGAGATTAGTATCTCATTTTCCTGTGGCTTGTTTCATTGCATGAGACAGAAGAATTAAATCAGATCAAATTTAAGACACTAGGTGGAGTCAGTCAGGTCACTGTAGATCAAGTTAAATACATCAGATTAGAATCAGATAAGATCAATTAAATTTGAAGATGGATATGATCACTGCTCAATCCTGAGTGAGCTTTGACTGACCTTCAAATACTTGAAGTATGGATGATGGTGCAAGCTAGTTTTCTACATGCCACCAAGGGCATGATCTGATGCAAGGTGTTCTAAACAGATTTCAGCTAAGCGTTAGAAAGAACTTCCTGGTGAAAACAGCTATTAAGCAGTAGTAGATTGAATTTGGCAGGCAGTGACTCACCTTCCTGGGAGGTTTTTAAATGGCTATTGGACAACCATCCGTTAGGGATACTTCAGAGATAGGTTTCCTGCATTAACAGGGGGTTGGACTAAATGGCCCGGGGTACAATGCAAGCGCTGCAACTTTTATGATTCTAAGCCACAGTAAGCATGGCCAGCTTAAATGTTAGCTGATTTAGACAAACAGTGATCAGGGTTCTAGTACATAGTCTTCCAGTGATTTCAAGCAATCTATCAAGCTATCAAGATTAATAGACTGAGGGATCTTTTAGAATCACTGACAAACTATATATTCATTTCCCCCTTTTTTCCCTGCTGAATACTATATGCTATCCAGCACTTACAGATTGCAGTTCCTGCATCAGTTTTATTGACCAGCACATCTCTATCATCACTGGTTTCAGTTTCAATCTATTAGGCCAGATCTCATCTATTAACATCTTTTCACTACTGTTCAAGACCTTACTAGTCTGAGATGTAAAGGACCAACATAGTTGGTTGTCATCTCCGTACTGGTGATTTCATACCAATGAATAACCTCTTTCTATTGCAGGACAAGATAGACCTCAACATACACTACAAGTTTTTAAACAGAAGTGGCAACACTTCTCCAGGAAAGACTGGAGCCACCATAGTACCCACCCTGCAAGTTACTTCAAAAGGATAGTGTGGTAGTTGCTACTGAAAGCTGGCAAGACATCTAGCAGAATTAACAGGCCTACAACCCCCCTGTTCAGTTGCTAGTGTAGGACATTCACCAAGGCTCTCTCAGGGGCTGTACAGACCGGCAGTAAGTGCTGGCATCGGGGTGGCATGGGGTGTGCTGTTTGGACAAGGTACACCGTGATGTCACCCCAATGCCAGTGTCACATTGCACGCCAAAAGGAACACCAAAAGTGCTGCAGCAAGGACACCCTTTTTCCAGGACAAAAAGAAGCAGCATTTTGGCCTTGACAAATTTTGGCCTGGAAAAAAATTGCCTTATTTTTGGCCTGGAAAAATGCTGGATCAGGGCCGTGGCATATAGTTACCACATTCCTGATCTGATGCTCAACGGGGCGGCAGCAAGCCTTAGTCCCCTAGCCAGACACCAGGCTAGATAAAATGGGATATAGAATCTGGCAATAGCCACTAACTTAGATTTCTCTAAGAGAGTTAACAAATTTATGGAGAATGGCTCTATGACTGGCTAAATAGCCATCCATGATAGCTAAATAGAATATCCATATTCAGGCAGTGAACTATATTCTGGTGGAAGCAGTAAACAACATTGGATAGTGAATTACTTCATGGACAATTTGTAGTTTCCTGGATGCCATTATTGAAAATAGATTGGACAGAACTTTTGTCTGCCCATTTAGACACATGTGCTTGTTTCCATCTTTTGTGATAGTTACTTATGTTGTACGAATTGCAAATATCCTTAATATTTAGCCTGATGTGTACAAAGAAACCAACATTAAAGTATCATGTTTGATTTATTAATTTCTAGAGAGTTAGATCTACAAATGTTTTTTTAATTCGCGACGTAGAGAGAGTAACAGCAGCTTTTAATTACACATTTTGCAAAATGCCACTCTGAATAGGATGTAAGAAAATTAAAATTGTGGATCAAATAGTAAATCTGAAGAGAGGCTGGAGTGAGCTGTAGCATAATGCTAATGGTTTTGCGTCTTCCTGGCATTATGTCAATAATGGCTCTAATCACATTAAGTAGAGAGGCCATTAGCTTATTCTCTTCAGTGGCATGCTCCATAGCAACATATTGTTCATCCTGAAATAACTGTTGTCATGTCTTTCTCTACCACCACCACCCATGAAGAATTTCCATGTTTGACCTCAAGAGATGGCCAAAAGTATGGTATTCAATACTAACTTTGGTCACTGGAAAAATGACAAACCTTCCTACTAATTTAGACACATTTCACTATTGCCAGTTTTGATGATCATCTCGTCTGCCAACATAATTACATGGCCATCCTTGAAAATGGCTGTCATATTTTCTTACATCAGACACATACTATTTAGTTGTAACTTGCTAATTTTCTTATGTTTTTTTCCCCCCAAAAAGAGTATAAGATTACCTTGCTGGATTAGGTCAAATGTCTATTTAATGCAGCAATATACTTCCAGTAGCAATCAACCAGATCCCTTTGAGAAGTTCACAAAGTGTAAAAGATGGTTAGCATTCCTCGGTTTGTCCCAACATCAGGTAATGTAAGTCATTCAGATTTTGGTGCTCAGTTTAAGCAATCCCAGTGACTGATAGAGCTATATGTACTGTAACAAATTATCTCTCCTCTTTTTATTTGTTGTTTGGTGACTTAGAATTTACTCTGATTTATAACAACCCCGTCATAGGGTTTTCTTGGGAAGATTTATTCAGGGAAGGTTTGTCATTACTTCTTTTAAGACTAAGGCCCGAAACAGATGGGCCTAAAAAGCTGGCTTCCAAATGGCTTGCAGGTGTGGCGTTTAAGTGACTCACACCTCCAACCTGCATGGAAGCCATGCTGGGCTTGCTCCTGGGCCACCTAAAGCAGACCAAACCTGGCCCCAGAAGGAGGAGATCTTTTCCACTCCTTGCTGCAGTCCATTTGGGAATGCGGCAGGGGTGGGCATAGGGACTGTGGCCCATCTGTTCCACCCCTAAGAGAGTTTGACTTTCCAGCCCACTTTTTTCTCAGTTTGGGGCTCAAGAATCTTACAACAGTTATTTCAAGCATCCTTAAAATTAATAGCATGCAAAAGATAAAAAGCAAACCATCTAACAGTTGAAACCAGATGAAGCAAATTAAAAACAACAAACAACAAATAAAAGTCCAGTCCTTTATACAAGGCCTGTTTCCCATGAAAAATCAGTTCTCAAAGACCTGCCAGCTTAAAAAGGGTTTTACCTACCAAAGAAGAAGTTTCCACCACACTCTGAGGGAACGTGTTCCACTGTCAAATAGCTATTACTGTCAGGAAGGTCTTCCTAATATTGAGTGGAATCTCTTTTTCCTGTAGTTTGAATTCATTGCTCCAGATCCAAGCCTCTGGAGCAGCAGAAAACAACCTTGCCCCCTCCTCTATCATACCACCTCTTAACCATCTCTACTCCAGGCTAAACATACCCAGCTCCCTAAGTCATTCCTCATAGGGCATGATTTCCACAACTTTCACCATTTTAGTCACCCTCCTCTGGACACACTCCAGCTTGTCAACATCCTTATTGAATTGTGGTGCCCAGAACTGGATGCATTATTCCAGGTAAGGCCTGGAATGTGTTTCAGTATGCTTCAAATCTTAACCAAAATCTATTTCACTGAGCAAACTGTATTGTCTAACATTTTGGAAAACTTTACTGTATCCGTTCACTTTCCACAGTGTACCTATAGACAGGAACTAAGTTTTTGGGACACTTAGGACCTTTGCTAGTGAACTGTGCCCTTAGAAGAACCTCCAGACTGTATAGTAGATTTTTGCAATCATCCCACTCTTTCCCTCAGCTTTGCTGACCAGCATGGGAAAACTACTAGCTGATATACCCTGTCAGTGTTTTCTAAAGGGATGAGTGCCCTATTGCAGCATCTGCATCAAGGTCTAAAATTGCTGTCAATATGTCCTCAATTCTTTCTTTAACTCTTAGCAAAATATTAGTACATCCCACATTGTAGAAATACAGGCATTCTGAGAACTTCACAAACATTCCTAACCTATGTATTTGAAAAGAATTAATCCTTTGTATGATCAGTTCTATTAGACATACAGAAGGTACCTCCTTGTGTCTTCCCACTGGATGCCCTTTGAGCAGTATGAAGCTCAGGTATGAAGAAGTCTGAAACTAAACACTTGAAATATGAATAACCAGGGTGGCATAGCGCTTGAGGGAAGCCACACCTGGTACATAGTTTCCAGGCATTCTCATTAGGCTCCTGGGAAGCAAGCAGGCTTGTTTAGCCATGTGCATAGAAATTTGCATTAAAGGAGTGGGATCTTCTGGGTGTGTAGGCCTGTAGCACATGGGTCAGGAACTCTGCCTTTGGGCTGTGATCTTTGATAGATATCACACACTCAAGTATCCGCTTTGATTCTAAGGAATTACCGACACAAGAGAACTTTTTGCCAATAAGCTGGTGACCGTGAACTTTTGTTCAATGAATCATGCCTGTCCTCTCACCATTCCTTAAAAACTCATTTATAGAGTGTAGATTGAAGGATTAAAAAAATGTAGATGTTCACGTGTGTCTCTGTATTTTTATTACTCTGCTGCTATTACTTTCTTATACCAAAGGGCAAGGGGGTGTATTCTTGATTAATTCATTGGTTTTGTTTTTCCACGTGATTGCAAAATGCTTGACAGTAAAAGAATATTTTTTTACCAGTTCAGCCTGACCACAAGCAGTTATTAGACTATTGGGGAGGGGGTATTATTTTGTAAAAATACCCAAATATTTATTTTTAAAGCCCTCATAAATGCAGAGTTCCTGACATTATTGGAAGCAGTAAGCTATTAAAAACTCACTTTTAAATACTTCACGTGCAAATGAGGTACAAATGCCATCTCTCCTAGGATTAGAGTTTTGCACACTTCCTCAGTTTTGCAAAGACCTATTAGAAACTGTGTGTCTAATATATTTGCCTGAATACCAGAATACAGATAATTGCATAAATAGCTTGACATATTCAAGAAGGGTTTGGAATTGAATTTTTGAAACATCATCCCTGAGTTCTGGGCAGCTAACTTATTTTGCAGTCTTCCAAAGTTTCAAAAGCAATTTATATGAACGTAGTGGCCTACCGTTTACAGGGCAACAATTTAAAAAAAAACCTGCTGGACATGTGCAAAATCCTTTGGCATGCCTAATAATTGTCTTAGTGTATAATTAGAAAATAAACAGAAATATAACAAGCTGAGCCAGTTTTGTGATTAGCAATTAATATTAGCCTTTGACTTTGTAAGGTATATTTTGGGGGTATGAGAAGAAAAAATCAAGATTCTTTTTCAGTGAAAAAATAAGAGCTGGGTGGAGGGGAATCTAGAATAAATCTCCTTTGAGTTATACATAAAATCATGTCGAACACTAGCAATCACCCACCGTGTAGCTTCACGAGAGATGAGCATTTTTTCAGCTTTGTGGCAGGTAGAAGACATTGTTATGGACTGAAAACACTTACATCTGAATAAATTCCCAGGGAGGCTGAGAACCACTGACATGGTAGGTATGTAAAACCATGTAACTGACATCAAGGGCTGTTGCACTTTTGTAGGCTTATTGAATCAGCGAAGCGCTCAGTCCCAAGTGAAGGGAAATGTCACCAGCATCTGCATTCCTGACAAGAAGTTTATACCTTGAGATTAAGGGGACACACTTACATACTCCTGTTTAGCCCTGTGTCACTGAGCTTTAACATGGATTTTGAAAAGTATATTTCATAGCTCTGAAATAAGAACATGTGCATAGGCAAACACAAACACAGATAGAGAAAGAATGAGAGAGAGAGAGAGAGAGAATTAGAATTATGTGTTTAATGGTCAGCTCTCTTGAGCCTGTTCATGTTTTCTTAATAAGTAATATTAATAAGACAGTTACAGAATAACAGTAACATCTAAAAAGGGGGGATATATACTGTGAGAGAAATTAGCTAAAATTTACAGATGCATTCAGCTAACTTGATCAATTCTATATCTGAAACCTAACATTTTTATGGATGGTATGTCATGTACCATTTTCCTTATGGATTACTTGTGATATACTCTGAAACAGCAGCCCTTGCTTTTTTTCCTACAAAGTTTTAAAGTAGAAAGGGAAATCCAGTAATCAGTACAGCTAAGGGAGAATTAATTCAATTCTGTAACCAATACATGAGCCAAAATGCAGTTATATTGTGATGAATTTGCTTTATTAAATTTTACTGAATGATAATTCTGCCATTTAAAAATCCAAAGAAAATTCCATGCAGTATGGGAAATTGCACATGAAAATGTGAGGGAAAATAACATTCCAAAATTCATTCTATTAGGTAAAACTACCCTCCTCTCCAAAATGCACACATTTGGCTAAAATAAATACCAAGTGTATATGTTGGGAGAAATTGCACAGAAAAATAGCTACGGACTTATCTGGGAACCTTTGGTTTTTATTTTAAAAAATCACAAACTGATGCCGAAGCTGGACAAAGCATACCTGGCATTAGAATGAGATGATAAGCTTAGAGAAACTCAACAATTTTATTAATTATTCATTCACATCTTTGGTAATTTCAGACTGTATAAGAAGTAATAGAAAATGTTCACAGAAACAAAGAAAAATGTTATTCTCGAGTACCTTCAAATTTAATGTATGTGCCAGAAATGTGATTTTCTGTGCAGAAATGCTGCTTGTTTTCAGTGCAGAATATTATATTTCCTGATCAAAAAATACAGTAGTTGGGACTTAGTCTCTGCAAAATTCACATTTCTTGCATAGAAAATAGAATTTTCTGCTTGTGACTTTTGTGCATAGTCTAAGAAATCTTTCTCTCAGTTGGGAGACAATTGCTATAATTATTATTTCTTTCCTTCAAGAATGAAATTAATGGAGAATTACATCCCTCTTCCTAAATGTATAAATTTTATTTTATTTTAACTTTTTTTACCTGTTTCAATCTTTTTTTATGGTTTTTTAAATTATTTTATTGTATTTATTGTTTTAAATTTTAAATGACCTTAAACTGTCTAAATTGATTTTAGTTGTATGCCACCCAGAGATTCCATGACATAAAGAGACAGACTGATAGATAGATAGAAAGATAGATAGATGATAAGAATTACTTAGTGAGTCATGTAGGAAAACACCTTCATTTGTATTTGTATGTGTAGTCATTCTTTTCTATATCTTAAGTGCCATACAGACATATGTTAAATAAATATATGTTTACTTTTTATTATTATAATTCTAACTCAGTGAATGTGCAGCATTCCCTCTGCAGAAGTTTCTCCATAGATACCTTCCGACTTCTTTCTAGGGAACAAAAGATGCTGTAGCTATGCCTGCATCCACACTGCAGACATAATCCAGTTTGAAATGGCTTTCACTGCCATGGCTCCATTCTATAGAATCCTGGGATTTGTAGTTCGTTATATGGCACCAAAGCACAAAGAAAGCTAAATGTTTCATGAAACTACAGTTCCCAGAATTCCACAGCACTGAGCCATGGCAATTAAAGTGGTACCATTTCGAAACTATTTCTGCAGTGTGAATGCAGGCTTCATCAGCACTAAGGGGTAGATCAAAAGCCTCTTTCTGGGTACACATTTGCTGCTTTGATTCTTTGAGGATTTGTTTAATATGTTCTCTCTAGTAATCTCTAGCTCCTCCAGCACAAGTCTGCTGGAAGTTGACTATAGAGTTGCACTGGACCAGAGAAAACACTTCTCTAGGCTTTTTGTAAGTCCACCAGCATAATTCTGGTC
The DNA here is from genome assembly GCA_034509955.1 of Urosaurus nigricauda. Classification (NCBI taxonomy): domain Eukaryota; kingdom Metazoa; phylum Chordata; class Lepidosauria; order Squamata; family Phrynosomatidae; genus Urosaurus; species Urosaurus nigricauda. The sequence goes on along the minus strand of JAOEGL010000002.1, from coordinate 97,202,890 downwards.
AACTTCCAGCAGATACCGATCACAGAGATGTGCTGGAGGACCTAAAGTTTTTTTTACAGAGTTGTTCTCTTGTGTTTTTAAAAAATGTTTTTTTTATTTACAGTTTTTCCATTTTTACAGATATCCTGTGCCTCTAACCCCAGCAAGTGTGGAGGGCCCACTGTACATTATGATTCTAGTTTAATTCTATTTTAAGGGGCGGGTGGTTGGGCATGGGCAATGTATATTTTATCTTGTATTTTTTAATTGATGTAAGCCGCTCCAATTGGATACAGAGGAGCAGGCTATAAATAAAATTATTATTATTATTATTATTATTATTATTATTATTATTATTATTATTTAGGTTAATGCAATGCACTCAATATCTGTAGGGGAGCAATGCACATATTTTCAAACTGGCCTACCTGTCACATCTTTTCTGAGTCTCTTCCCCACCCACCCCCGGCTGCCGGCCTAAGGAATATTGGAAAGCATGATTTCATAAGATAGAGGATTGACATGGCTATCACTGGGCAGGGATTTTTTAAAAAAATAATTTTAAAAAATGAAAATTCTAAAATTTCAACTGTAAAAAAAATACGGGGACCTCCCCTTTCTCTTCCCACTGAGTCTCATGCCATTCACACCATAGTTGTATTTGCATGCTTCTGAACTGCTAGGTTGGCAGAAGCTGAGACTACTGATGGGAGCTCACCCCATCAGGCGGCACCCAAGGCTCAAACTGCCAACATACTGATCTTGCCATCAACAGAGTCAGCATCTTAATCACTTGAGTCACTTTTTGCTCTTTTAAACTGCTTACATTTATTTTACTTCTGCACTACCCAGCCAGAACCACCACTGACTTGAACAAGGGATTCAAGCATCCACAGCTTGAAAATATTCAAAACATATATAAATTCCAAAAAGCAAACCTTGATTTTGCCATTTTATATTAGGGATGCCATTTTACTATGACATTGTATAACATGGAAGTTGAGCATCCACAGATTTTGGTATTCATGAGGGGCCTTGGATCCAAACCCCCAGTAAGTGCTAAGAGCCCACTGTATTGTTCAACATTTGGCAGGGAGAGACCTGATTAATTATCTGTTGTCTCATCTTTTCTGCTGATTTTAAAGTGTCTCAATTTTTATCTCTTCCTTTATACAATTAGTTTTTGGTCCTCTACTGCACATAAATGAAGAAACACATGACAAAGTAAGGATCTGGATCACATTTGGCTGCTCCTGGCTTTCCTTGGATTGCACCAATTGTGTAAGCCAGTGGTGCATGCATACACGTACATATACTGTATTTGTCTCCTCCTTGCTTTTTATTGAATCTGCTTTCGTAAGATACTGTTAATAACATTTAGGCTAGTGGGTGTGCCTTCCATTGCTTAGGCAAATAGCCCTTTTACGGGTGAAAGGGTTGGGCTTTTGTGGTTTTATGACAGCATCAAAACCTTGAAATAGAAATGCAGTATTATCAGAATCTTTCCAGTTGTTCTCTGGGGATACAGAGTACTTTCAAATGAAAATTGCTCTTGATGGTCTGGTATTTTTTCATGACACAGAGCTGAGTAAATGAATTGAACACACTTGATAGTTCTGCCAAATCTTAATTTCTCACTGATAATTATTGAAAGGGGGAATAGGAAAATAGGAGGGTAAAAGAGCAAAGCCTTCACAGTCTTTCAGTATGGTTCCCATGGTGTCATTCTACACATATCTTAAATTGTTGGTGTTTCTTCCTCCTCCTTTTGAGTCTAATCCCATACAATATATTTCCATACAATATGTTTTGCTTATAAATCAAACAGATAAAATGCACACTTGTCTGACCCCCTCTTGCAAATTGAAAACCAAATGTTTTCCAGTATTTTTCCTGACAGTGGCTTCATGTACAAGGTATAATTTACACATCAGGACAATCACTGTGGCGCTCCCATATCTTTTTGAGGAATCCATAGTTTTTCATGATTATTATTATTATTATTAACCTTTATTTATATAGCGCTGTAAATTTACACAGTGCTGTACATACAATCTTAAATTAGACGGATCCCTGCCCTCAGGCTTACAGTCTAAAAGAGACAACACAAAAGGAAGAGGGGAAGGTGATAGGAAAGGGGGTGAGGTCCGGTGGTTCCCTCTGGGGCCAGGACCAAGGCTGGAGGGAGGGCATGGCTTCTTAATACAAAGTTAAAAGGAGGCATCCTGGGGCGGATGGCACAGTCCTGGGAAAGCTTCCCTAAATAATATAGTCTTTAACTAATGATATAGAAAGCCAAAGGTTTTGCTGTAAACTATTAAGTACATGCTGATTTTCTTTTGAAATTCTTTAGTGTGCTTTATTAGCCATTATATGTTTGCAATAAGATCTCTAGTACCTCTATGTTTTCTGACTCCACTTGGAATATCTGACAGTTTTCTATTCCATGTAAATTCCTGAGCATCATTTTGCTTTCTTGGGGACTGTGAACATTTCCAGTCTGTGGACCCATTATTTTGCTTTCCATATTTGCTGGTAGATACCCTCTGGCTTATTTTTATTAGAATTTGGATAGATTCTGCCTCCATTGCTTGAAACAGCTTAAATGGTATGCCATCTGTTCCTAGGGAGTTACTTATGACAGCAAGAGCTTCCACTTTCTAAAATTATAGGTTGTCAAAAGAATCTGTCATTCTTTCATATCTTTTGTATAGCTCTTCAGTTTATCACTTCTATTATCTTTATTTTGTCCTGATCATAATTTATTATTATTATTATTATTATTTATTTATATAGCGCTGTAAATTTACACAGTGCTGTACATACAATCTTATAATTAGGCGGATCCCTGCTTACAATCTAAAAGAGACAACACAAAAGCAGAAGGGAAAGGTAGTGGGAAGGGGATGAGGTCCGGTGGTTCTTCTATCCCTCTGGGGCCTGGACCAAGGCAGATGGACTGGAGGGAGCTCCCTTGTTGATAATTCAGCATCCCTGGTCTTGGGTTAAATTTCCCTCTGATTTCTCAGATCTCGTGATAGAGGTCTCTTGCTATTTTTTATTATCTTTTCTATATTTGCAATAATGGTTTTAATTGTCCCCACATACCAGTTGCTGAACAGTTGCACTCAGGGAGGTCAGGAAAATCACTTCCATAAAAACAACAGAGTATATTTGGCATCTTTAACATGATGTATCATGACATAATATTTTCATTTCCTCCCACAGCATAAAGAAAACTGTGGAAATTATTCATCCTTGCAAACAAAGGCCTTGTCTGCATGGGCTAAGATGCTCTAGGGGCAGCCTGGAATATCCTGGCCTCAGAGCTGCCCTGACCTCACCCCATTACCTGCCCTCCATTCCAGCTCTAGGGCAGCTGTCTGCAAGGCCATCCTGGTGGTGCAGTGATTAAATGCCAATACTGCAGCCACTCACTTGCAGCCACAAGGTTGTGAGTTCAATTCCAGCCAGGGGCTCCAGGGTTGACTCAGCCTGGCATCCTTCCAAGGTCACTGAAATGAGTACCCAGCTTGTTGGGGGCAATTAGCTAACATGTAAACCACTCAGAGATTGCTTAGTTCAGTATGAAGTGGTATTGAAATGTAGCTGCTATCGCTATCATTATTTCTAGCTGCTATCCTGCTGAACTGCCTAATGTATCTGATGCCACCATGGGTCATTTGCTGCTGGGGTCAGAATGAGGCACCCATTATTGATTATATGGCTCTATGCCTCATTCTCACCTCAGGGCAAGTAACTAACATTGGCAGCAGACATGCCAGGCAGCTCAGTAGGGCACCCATGGATACAGCTGCCCTCTTATGGGAATGGAGGGCTCTGGATCTTCCTGAAAGATTCAGAGTAAGAGGCAAGTTTTTAAAATTCATTTTAAGGGTGTTTTACCCTGGTTTTTATGAAGAATGTGTCAGACATCATCTGCACTGTTTGCACCAGAACTAGAGGTTAGGCTGTGTGTTGTCTAAACAGGATGTTGCCAGAATAAGGGTGAAACGGGCCTTTTGACCTGTGCAAACAAGGCCTGTGACAAAGTGGTGGAATATTTGCATTGCAAGTGTGATTTTCCCTTTTGTCTACTGGACTGGTAAACAAATAGTAGTGTGGCATGAGACAGCAAAGCAGGAGTAAATGTTTCGACTCCTTGCCATCGATAAGTACAGTACTCTTTCACCTTTTGTGACCATTGTGGTCAATGGTCACTTCTGCTTTTATTAAATGAGCAGCCATCATTTATTTATTACTGTATGGGACATAATTTATTGTCATAACAAAGTAGTGCAATGTTTTCAGGATAAGCAATATAGAAAGAGGGAATCCTCTTGCTGGCTTCTCTTTATTTCCTCTCTGCTGCTGGCACTACCAGTATTCCTAGTGCCATTGCTGCCTCCTGGGCCCTAGCTGCAGGGTTTGTTGTGTGATTATTTCAGTGCATGCAGGCTCGCTTTGATGTTCTTCACATAATGTAATTTGTTTTGATTAATGGATTTTCTAAGGTGTGGTCCTGCACCGTCATCCTGAGTTGATTAAGACCACCAGGTATCAGGTCATCTTGATTATTTAATTTCACCAACTTGAATTAATTACAATGCAGTCATTCGTTTTTTTTAAAATGCAGCCATTAGTTCCATAGCAACAATAATGTTGCTTTTACATGACTTGGCATGTTAGGAGTGTTTCCCTGGTGCTCTCGGCATATAACTCCAAACTGAATACAACATGTATTATGTAAAAATCTTGTCTACATATAAAGTGAGGCATACGTTCATCCAAGTGCAAAAAGCCATTCAAGAGTTTACACCAGTGTGTGGGTGTGTGGCTCCCCCCCCTTTTCTGTATCAAGACAGAGTTTGTGAACAGTATATTTTGAAAGGTATGTCTTTTCAGATTCTACAGAAGGACATATTGCTAATTTCAGACAGCAACTAATAGTGCATTTATGTAAATCTTTGTGTTTTTCTGAAGGGCATTTTGAAATTAAAGTCATTTGTATGTCCGAGGATTGTTTATGGTAGAAGCTGTAACACCAAAGTCAGGATGCAGAACATTATTTTATGTTTAAGCTTCTTGCAGCTGAATGCTTGTGTGTACAGCTACAATCCTATACTAATTCACCTGGGAGGAAACCATTGAGCTTGATGGCGTTTACCTCTAAGTAGACTTTCATAGGATTGCATTGTAAACTGCTGCAAGGTTTTTAGGGTCAGATTTGACATACAGTACTAATTGCCTTGTGGGACCACAGCTTCAGCTATCTTCTGTATTTTCTACTCTAGTTTTATTCTGTCCCTTTTGTTTATGTGTTAGCTTGTTTTGTGATCATCTGTGACAAATTCTAATACACCCACCAGCGCAGCTGAAATTTTCCTTTTAGAATAGACAGAATTCGACCATCAGTTGAGGCAGGATGCTTGTGTAAGTAGCAGCATATATATCTGTCATGCTAAGGTTCAAATCGCCTCTCTCAAGATACTGTCTGAGTGGCCTAGCGTGAATCTCTGCCCTACCCTACAGGGATGTTGTGAAATTAAAATGTCTATCTGTGATGCTTACAACAGAAGTAGGATAAAAATGTAACCAATACAGTACCTGCAAAATTTCTACGGGTGGGGTATATATTTATAAAATGTGTATTGCAGGTATCCCTAGAATGTAGAAACGCAATGAAGACTCTCACCACAGCTTTGGCCTTCAAGGGCACAGTTTTAAAGTACTTCTTTTTGGGGAGAGAGGTAGTTGTTTCCTTAACAGGAGCTTAACAGGAACAAACTTCTGTAAAATTCAAAGATACAGTCATATTAGTATGGAAAATCAGTATGCAAAGTGATCTTGTAGCACCTTTGAGACTAACTGAAAGAAAGAAGTTGGTAGCATGAGTTTTTGTAGACTTGAGTCTACTTCCTCAGTTAGTCTCAAAGGTGCTGCAAGATCCCTTTGCATACAAATTTCTGTAAAATGGGAAAAAACCACTACAATTGAGCTAAGCCTTTACTTGACACCTGGAAATTCCCACCATAGATACTCAAACCTGTTCTTTTCTTCATAGCCCCACATCTTAATTTGCTGTCTTAGGTTCAGCTATTCGCTCATATTAGAATACTGTCAGGAGGATGAGATACTGTATTGCTAGACCAGTGAACTAGGAATGTAGTCTAGGATGTTGGGGACTGATTCTCATACAAATTAATCTTTTTCTTAGGGAAAATTTGAAATTAAAAGATAAAATATAGGCAAACTGTGGCCATGCTGAAATTGTTGAACTGAAACTCTCAGCATTCATCAGCATTGACTATGTTGGCTAGGGTTCATGGGAGCTGCAGTCCAGCAACATCTGGAGATCCATACAAATCCCACTGTGATATAGGCAGTGAAGCAAAATACGTTGTTTCTAGGAATTGCAACCACATGCATACAATAATTTTATGGACAAAACTAGCAACTTATATGTGCCATTCTTTTTTGTATTGCAGGAGGAGCAACAGTTGTTAGTGTTTAAGCCAAGGTAGTGTGTGTTCAAACTGACTGCAGGACAAATCCAGACTCATGTTGCTGGTGTAGAGATGTAAATATTAGACTATTTGCTCCTCACGTGTGCGAACAAATAATTTCCACAGCCTTCTCACTGTGGCAGTAAAAAGCAAACATTTCTGCACAGTTCTTACTTGGTACTTACCCTTCCCAAATCATTCTGTGCAGAAATAAACATGAAGATTTTTTTAAATACAAAAATTAATGACTTTGGGGTAAAATTAGTGTTTTGCAGAAAAAAGGTGGATTTTGGGAACAATGTTTTTAGAGGGAAAAGAAGATCTGTTGGGGGGGGGGGGGTTGCACAAAAACCTAATACACACACACACTTTTCCCAGAAACTCACATGAGAAAGTTGGTGCAAAATCAAGTTCCTAACGTAAGGAACACTAGTTTTTCACACAAACAAAAATAATAACAATGGGGTGACAGTTTTTGGAAAGTGGGGGAGGGCATGACAATTCTGAGTATGTTTTCACATAATAAAACACTATTTCCAGATAGCCACATTTTGTGTATGTGTGTGCAAGACTCCTGTTTTGTTTGTAAAAATCATTAATTGTGCCCGCACATACAAAAACCCATATCTATCTGAAAATATTTTTTGTGTGAAAAATTGTTTCTTGCAGAACATATATAATAAGAAACCAGAAAAAAACAGAAAGATAAATTTGCTTATTAATTTTAGCCTGAAAAAATTATGTGGGATTTTTTTTATTTTTATGCAAGAAATAATGACATGTACTTTTGTGCAGACGAAATTTTTAAAATACATCAATATTGCATTGTGAATATTGGTTGAAAAATGTGCAGAATGCTTGCCAATGTGTTACTTTTCCCAACCATTTCCCCCATGTGTTGGAAAACCCATTCTTTATTCCAATTAAAGTATAATGGTGAATTTCTTTCCATTCCTGCATTGGAGCCAGGCCTAACTTTCTGTGCTGATTGCAACTTTTAATGTCCTTAATGACAGGAGTACTCCTCTGGGTCCATTTTTTCCTCGGTCCATTCACTGGTGTAGTCACAGATTGATCCAGTCTCTCTATAGCATACCCCTATGTTTCTTTTTCTTCTTCTTTTAGATACTTCTTTATTAAAAATGTAAAAATACAACAAAACCTAACAAGAAGGAAAAACACACAAAGAACATAAAAATTTAAAATAAAAAATGAGAGAAAGGAAAAAGAACAAAGTAAAAAGATTAGTTCCAACCTTCCTTATAGCAGTACATACAGTATTACCTGTATCAGTACATGCAGTTGTTCATCGCCCTTTTCATAACAAAAATAGTTATCCTCTTCTTTCAAAAAGCACTCTTATTAATTGTCAACCCCCCAAATCACTAATTCTTTTGACTTTCCCCCCAAAACATAAGAAAACTATCAGCAGCAGCATTTTGTCATCAAATCAATTAATATATCAATTTCTAATATATTTATTAACTCCTATGTCCCATTCCTCATTTTTCAGTACTGTTTCCTTCTTCCCTCTCAGGTAAATTTTCTATCTTTTTCCAACTTTCTTTTCCAGGTATACCATCTCTCTATTTAAATCAATGTAACTACCCCTTAAAATGGGAGTACAAAAATGAATAGCAACTGGAAAAGTAGGATGGCAGAGGATTAATCAGGACTCTCCTTGCCAAATCAGGAGAGTTGGAGGTTATGCAAGAGTCAATATGTAGGCCTATTACTAGTCTATGAATTATGCCATAAATTGTATAGTTGTTTTTAATTAGAGTAGATTCACTGAATCAACAGGAGCTTGGTAAGTCAAAACATCTATAATTCTTATTATAAATTTATACCTTTATGATTAGGAACTACATATTATGTATTTACAGAAGCACAAAAAAGAACAAATGAAGATATGCTTTTGCTTTTTGGTGTTCAGCAAATAAATTACATTTAAAATTATAAAATACTGCTATTTCTGACTTCACACAAATTGTTTACAGCTTCATTTTATGTACATTTACCCAGAAATAAATCCCCCTGTGTTCAATGGGTCTTATTGCTAGGTAAATGTACATAGAATTGTGGCCTTAGCCTCTTTGACATTTTTGCTGTGAAAGAAAAAACAGAGGTTTGTAAGCCTCCTTTGTATTGATTTTTTTAAAATTGAAACACTGGTAATGTGCTTTATCAACTGCTAGGCCCAAGGATGTGTGTCATCTTGAATACATGTGATGTACCATACAATTTTATAAACACTTTTAAAACCACGAGTTGCTGAAGTGCTTTTGCCCAATATGTAATGAGAATCAACTTCTCACAAGTCTGTTCAAGGAAGGACCTTCTTTAAAAGTATTTTGTGGCATATGAATGGTACAAATGTACTCCCATTCCAAGCTTTCAAACACAAAACACACATACTCTCACCCAGTTTTTCTTACATTTTCAGTCCCAGAATCATTTTCAAGCACTTGCATATACTTTAAAAATGCAGTGCGTCTACTGTATATACAGTGCGGCTGCATCATACATGAGTGCATTATATGCAGCTTTCAGCATACACTGAAATCCACGATGGAAGCAGCAGCACCGTGTGTCGGAAGAAGTAATGGCATGTGCACGCGCCACTGCGAGTGCTAGCCCCATTACTTCTAATAGGACTCAAGCATACGTGGCATTTCTCTTACACGGGGGGGGGGGGGAGTGTCCAGAACGGATCCCCCACGTAAGAGAAGGGTCCACTGTTCTTGTCTATAAGTCAAAAAATGTATGCCCCAAAATTGACCCTAAAATCCTGGGTCAACTTATATACAGGTCAATAAATAGTACTGCTTAGAAAGATCATAAAACAAGCAAGCCTGGTACCCCACACTTGGTGCCTCAAGGCGCTGTGTTTTTCTGTGTGTGTGTGAGAAAGAAAGTTCCCAGTCCAATTTGCAAGGCTTCTGTTCTCATGGAAGAAAGACCTCATTTAACACCACTAGCGTCCCTTCCCAGTCAGAATTGCCAGCCTCCTCTTTCCATGGAAGAAACTCCACATTTAACACCACTTGTTTCTCTTCTCAATCCGATGTTAAAACCTCTCCTCCAGCACCAGGGAATCAGTGTTGGGTGGTCGGGAGAGGTCCAGAGAAGGAGAAGGAGGGATGGAAGTGGTTTCCCCCCCCCCCTTTCCATCCTTCCTTATAGCCCCTTAAGTTTTACCCTCGACCTACCCATGGGTCATATCAAAATCCATGATTTTGACCCTGAAACTTTCGCTTGACTTATACATGAGGTCAACTTCTACACAAGTATATATAGTACTTTCATTCTAATGTTGAAAAAAATGAGATTCAAACAGTAAAAGAAACAATGAGGGCAGGAAGAAGTCAGTTCTTCTCCATGTAATCTTTATTAAGCTATTGGTTTTTCTCTTTGCTACATGAAGGGATGGCACAGAGAACCAATTTGTTCCTGATTCAATTTGAAAAGATCAGGTAAATACTGAGGCAACAAATACATACACACACCCTAAGATAATAATTTTTGTAGCATTACAGCTGTATTAATTTCAGGGCAACCTCTTCGCACGTAATTTGTTCAGGCTTAAATTGATAAGCAAATTCATCTTTCCGTATTATTTTTTTTCAGTTTCTTATTACATTTGCCAGCTTTCCCTTTAGTTCTGGGCTTTGGGGGCAAATGATCCTTGCAAAGGATTTGAGTGCCTTCCTTAGTGAACAGAGGTGTTAATTACCCTCCTCTTGTTCCTTTTGAAAGTAGTTTTATGTTAAAGCAACACGTGAAGAAATCCTATAGCTAGTTAGGGAGCTTTGGAAATGTCTTTTTGTAACACTTCTAGAAATAACTTCAAGAATTCCTCAAAAGCAAGGAAAAAAGCACCAAAGAACTATATATTCATAGAAATACTTTTATAATCCTGCAAGGTAGGAGAGGGTGTTCACAGTTTCTCTTTGCCCTACAGAGTAGGTATGTTTTTCCTTAGCTCACTGATATCCATTCGTGTGTGTGTGCGTGTGTGTTTAAAATGCCCCCCGGCCCCCCAATTCATTCCAGTAGGAAGAAAATAAACCACTCAAGCTTTATGGGTAACTCCCTCCATGTTCTGTTATGGGAACAGAGAGGGTCTGAATCCTGCAGATCCACAACTTCCCTAAGCCACCAAACAACACTTGAAGACTCCCATTTTCACTTCTTTAGTGCTGGAATTCTGACATTGGAAAATGGTGACTGTGCACATTTTAACAGCCTCACAGGTCATGTCCAAATAGAGGAAAAGAAGCATTGCTGCCCTGTTCCTGCCCTGTTTAGATATCACACAGACCAAAATGGGAAGAACCTGGGCCCAATCTGTGCTCCAGGGCAATTTTTGGAGCAAAAAGAGTCCCCCTTTGCCCCCAAATCCAGCCAGAAACTTTGGAGAAACTGCTGGGCATGTGGACCATGTGCTGGTGCAGGGATGAGGGAAATCAGTGGGCATGAGGAAGAGGTCAGAAGGAAGTGCCCTGGACCAGAGGAGCTACTGAACCAGGGGAGTGTGTGGACAGTGCTGCCGGTGTCAGTCTGTGGTGGGTAATGTTTCTGTGGACCTTCCCACAGATCTGGAAGCATCAACGGTAAGCCAGAAGTTTCCCATCAGTGTCAACATGGCCAAAGAGGAGGTTTATGAGTTTGGATCTTCTGGGGTAGCATTCTCTTTCCCAACTCAAGGAGGGAGAACCAAAGATAAGCCAATGGCCCTAGAAATGACTGCAGCCAAACAGCAAAAAGTCGATTTGAATTCTGCTGAATAGCCAGATCTTGAGGTGGATTCTATAGCTTTAATATTAGCATGTTTTCCTTACACTTTGCTAAGATAAAATCACATTCCTCCCAATTACAATTTCTCTTACAGAAACAAAGCTAGGATGCAAGGAATCTGAGACAACTCTGACGGAGTATTTGTGTCTTTCCATCTCAAATCCCAGCAATCAGTTTGCACATTAGAGTTTATTTATCTCAGTAAGAGGAAAGGACATCTCATCAGTTGGCTGAGTGGCACTTTGTGTTACAATAGCAATAGGATGAGTTGAGCTTGTTCATAGGGACATTTTAATTCTAAGTTTAAAAACTGATGCACCAGTGTAGTGGTTGCTGGATGAGGTGAAGATGCACCAGATATTATTAGAAAATGGCAAGATACTTCTCAAGCTACTGGAGATACCTTCACAATCTGCTAGTGTGTTTCCAGGAGCTTGTGGAAGTCCCATTAAAAGAAGCAGAACTACTTGGCCAAGGAGTTTGGAGGAAAGTACTGTGGTAGGTATAGAGGACTCTACAGAAGAATCCTTCATCCCAATTCTCTATATTTGAGAGAGATATTAAAAGCTTTATGCCTGGGGAATGTTCTCTGTTTATCACCCTAAACCACTGCATCATGATTTAAATATCCCATCGATATTTTTTCACATAGTTCTGAAACAGCACTGCAGCCATGTTAGTTTGCAGTTAAATAAAATAAATAAAATATTCTTTAAACCAGAAGTGTGATAAGGGTGGCACTGGGGCTACCGGTAGATATCTGGGTGATTTGCTGTACTTCAAATGCCCTTTGATGTCCATTTTTAATTTAAATCTGGACCTCACTTATATGTGATTTGATCACACTCAGTTCTGACTAGAAGACCAGAATATCAGCTGTTATCAGGTCTGACCCTTACATAGTTGTTCTGTTCAAGTCAGTCCCATGTGCTCAGTTGAGCTTACTTCTAAGTAATGATTTACAGAACATGCATGGATTTAAATTGTTCCTCACATTTTGAAAGCCAGTTCAAAATGTACATTAATGAGGCTATGCCTTCCAATATTCACAGTGACATGTGTGGGCAAGCAACATTATAGACAAGCAACATTATAGGGGTTTAGAACAGCAAAAGTTATTAATTGGAAATAATAGACAAACTAGGAGACCTGCAGCCATTTACTTTTGCCAGAGCTTACTGAGAAGGAGCCGCCTCTACTCTCTCCCCTGCAGAGTTAATTGAGTGCTAACTACTTTTTCACCTCAGTTTGCAACAAATGAAGTAAGCAGAGTACAAAGGAGGAAAGTGGAAAGAGGAGAGAAAGAAAGTGGGACATTGTAAAAGCAATTGAAAAAGTGGTATAGCACAGGGATAATCAAGACTGACCTTGACAGATTGGGACAGCTAGAGAGTATGTGAGGCAGATGTAGATCAGATAAATAAATAAATGTCAGGACAAGGTTTATAAAAATAGCATCTGGAAACCTTATGTTAACAGAGTTCCAGGATGCAAAACCATAAGACAAAAACAATAAGGCAAAAAGTGTTTGATTAATTAGTGCCTTCCCTCTTGTTTATATAAGGCTAATTTCATCAGCTTCCTGTATGAATTCTCTAGAGCAAATGAAGTTCTTTGCACAGGTCTCATTAAGACCTACAAAAATACCGCATTTTATTTTGCCAGGGATATTTCATATCTCTCTGAAAGTGTTTTCTTTTATCCATACCAATCCCAAAGCTGAATGGCACATTGCATGGCAAAACCCAACAGCAGGTAAAAGTCAAGGAAAGCAGGGAAATAAATTTAAATTCAAAATGTATAATTATCCTGAAGAGTTGTAACATTATAAGTTTGATTTCCAAAGGCTTCCTTCTGATTTAATGGCAACTTTAGGACCTCTGACTACAGGATATTGTAACATTTGTTGAATTACAGCAGTTAATTTTTTATAAGGAAGGTAAGAAAAAAAAGGCTCCCAAATGAACTCAACCCAAAGACCACTGAAGGATGTAGAAACAATTTTCATTAAAACAACAGCTCCCCCAAATGCCAGTATTCATTGGGTCTTCTATGATTTGAAATAGATAGGGGTTTAGCTGATAAGATTTCCATGTTGTCCACTTAGTACTGTCTCTGATTAGCATGCTTTTGGGGTTCTAATCTTTACCTTTGGCTGACATGACACAGTCCACTTGTCCAGGGCAACACTTGTCTCTGTCATGTTGTTTTACTCTGCTGCTAGCAAATGTCAAAGGCCAGAGAAACTCCAGATTGACGGGGTCAGCAATTTGTTATCCAAACTGCTGTTTTTAATTACTGAAGACTTTTAATGCACGTTTAAAGGTACCTATTCAGGTTCTGAAGGCAGTTTGATGTGTCTTTTGTTTTTACATAGCTACGAGAAAAAGTCACAATTGCTCTATTAATACAAAAAGAGTGTGTGCTGAATTCAACAAGTGTGTATATTAGCCTTATTGGAAGTAAAAGTCTTAAAAATAGTACAGATTATCAGTTTTTCTGTCTGTATGGACCTTTAATGAACTCACTTTCATTCTGCTTCAGCTTGTTCTTCCCATCTGTCCTGAAACCATGATATGAGAGGTATTGTATCTATGCATATGTTTTGAACATACTAGATTACCCCTGTTTGAAAGAAACATAATAGTAACCTTGCTGAAAAAAGCATATGTCACTGTAACATAGACAAAAACATTTCTACTATACAGTTCTATTACTTAAATTAACCAAACCTTCAGTTTCTTTTTTTTAAAAAAACCCAAAAACCTTACCACACAGAGTGATTCCATTTCAAATTGCACTTGAGGGTTAAACTTCTAATAGCACACCATTCCTTTTTAACTTCATATTCTCAATGTGTTTATCTGTTTTTGTGGATCATGCCTTAATATAATATTTTGTAAATATCTGCAAGTCAATCATAATATTAGATGGAGTATTATGTATTATAGAATATTATATTTATTCAAAAATCTAGATAGTAATGTATTTTGTTATGCTCTGAAAAGAAGAAATGAATTTTCTTAGAATCATCGTGACAGAAAGTGAACAGTGGTAGCAGATTAGGCAGAAAAATAGCCACTAGCCAATTGACTACACAAGTTTGAGTAAAGAAAGATGAGTTGCTCCTTGATGTACTTTCCAACAGAGTTGATTGAAACAGTCACTGTCATGGTCCTTAGCAAAAAGAAATGTTATCCTGGCTGTGATGGTGTTAGAAAGAAGCCTTTGTTCCTATTGACACCTGTCCTGTAGACAGGGAACGTGCTATAATTTCTATGATTGTCAGTTTGTCACCTACTTCTACATCTCCTGGAACATTTATTTAATGAAGACTGGCAGGTCTCAGCACATTCTTATTAGCCACTTCATGTTGAGAACTTTAGTTAAATGGCTTCCCCCTCTGAGAGCCCGGTAGTGTTTATCAAGTAAACAGATGGCATTAGTGTAGTAGTATATGTGGCACTTGCAGATGACAGGAGTTTCCCTTCTGCTTTAGAGATATCTTGCTTAACTGCTCACAGTTCAAATTTCAACAGCAATCAGCTTTTGAGATGGGCAGGCAGAGCTTTGCCTACCATTTAACTCCTTGGCTAGGAGAAGATGTCTGAGGGTTCATCTACACTGTAGAAACAATGTAGTTTGACACTGCTTTAACTGCCATTTTTCCATCCTATAGAATCTTGTGATTTGTAGTTTTGTGAGGCACCAGCATGATTTGGCACACAAGTCTAAAGACCTAGTAAAACTACAAACTCCAGAGTTCTATGGAATGGAGCTACTGCACTTAAAGTGGTGTCAAACTGCAATTTCTATAGGTTGGATGCTCCCAGAGTCAGGAACTAGCCATGCTTCATGTTTGGTATGTCTACATTGTCCACTACGTTGTCCGCTAGTAATCACTGGGAACTGGTAGTTATGCAGTTTGATCACCTACAAGACAGGTCCACATTTATGTCAACAAAGCTCACCAAGCAAAATAACACAATGCACGAATAGCTAGCTATAAATCATCAGAGATGTGTTCTGGCTTCTTCTGGCTCATGTCAGATTTGCCATGAAAATAGGCTGAACCATTTCTCCCAGGAATAGCTTATTTTCCACAGCCTTCCAAAGTCACCAGACTAAGCAGCTGCTTGATTTTTAATAATCTCTTCCCTGTCCATTCAGGAGATATGGTAGGATCTCTCACTTCACTCTCCAACATGCTATTAGTCCAGCAACAAGAAAGACCATGGTGACCCAGAAAGAGATGAACAAAGATCTCTCTAATTCCTTTTTGTTTGATCTAGCCAGGTAACAGATCTTTAAGGGAAAAGGTGATTTGAGAGCTTAATGGTGCATATGAGAGAGCGGATTAGGGGTTGCTCGATGGGTAAACCAGATTCTAATCATAAATGGAGAAAAAGCAAGGGCTGATTTTGAACATCTCTCTTTCAAGAGAGCTTTACAAGCTGGCAAGGCTTGTCTCTGAGCCAAAGCCTGGCTTTCCTTGAGCCCAAGTTCAACATCTACTGGAAAATTAATTCTCAAACAGAGTGATGCTAAGCTTGTTTATTCAGAAGTGAAGTACCATTGGGTTTAATGAGACCTCCACCCTGGTAAGTGTATTTAGGGCTACAGGCACCCAAAACCACTCCCAATTAAGTTGTCTAGAAGACTTAACAAATATTGGGGCTTTGTTCCTGATACTTCACACTTATTGATACACATAGTTTGTACTGGTGGCTTGTGATCCAAGTGGTGAGGAAATTAAGTGGGAATCAGGAAAGACTGGAAAGACAGGCTCTCTGTGGGTGGGTGCATAGTGTGTAGATATTATACAGTAAGCCCTCCATATCCATGGATTCTTCATCCATGGATTCAAGCACCATAGTTTGGAAATATTTTTAAAAAATAGAAATTCCAGAAAGAAAAGCTTGATTTTGCCATTTTATATAAGGGACACCATTTCACTGTGCCATCGTATTTAATGGGACTTGAGTATCCAAATAATTATGGTATCCACAGGTGGGTGGGGGTAGGGGCCCTAGATCCAAAACCTGGCAGATCCAAAGGGCCCATACATCTATTCACAACACACCAGACTTGCCAATCCAGACATACCTTGCAGGATCTGTTGTTTACTTTATTTATTGGTTTAAAAATATAAACCTCACTCTACCAGCAACAGCTACCTGAAGCAATGCCTGATCTCCCATTTAAAAAAAACTTTAAAACTATAGCATACAATAAAAACAAAATACAACCAAATGCAACTAAATAAAATTAAAACTGTTCAGATATCTAAACTACCATCCTTCCCACTCCAAAAGGGAGAGAGAGAGAAGGTTGCATACCTATGAGAGACAAGATCTCTGGAGGAGATCACTCACAATCCTGGATTGCTCACTGGGTAGAGGTCATCCAGTGGGTGTTGTTAGCTCTTTCAAGTACGTGGGTGCTTGGCTTCAAATCACTCTTTATTGATTGCATCAGAATAAGTGTTCCCCCTATAAGTCAGTTTAATTATCACTAGACCATCAGCTGATGCAAAATCTCCTGGGACCAATGGTCCATTGCATCACATGAAGCCATAGGAATAAGCTGCAAAAGAAAAGCAATATACAAAGGGAAAGAATTGCATATGGTGTAGGTGGGTGGGTAATTGAGAAGCTGTTTTTTTCCCTGAGTTTGGAGAAATGACTTTTTGGACTGTAACTCTTGGAATCTCCGGGCAACATGGGTAGTAGCTGTGTGCTCTGGTCTGATGCTAGTCAAAGTGGTGATCCCTAGACCAGTGCTGGTCTATGAGCCATTGGTTGTCAGTCCACAGAGGATCTCCAAGAAGGATAAAAACAACTGTGCCTAGTGGTCACAAATATGGTACTGGCCTCTAGCATGTTGGGGGGAAAGATTTCTCATCCCCCCAGATAGCATGGCCTTGTGGATTCTGACTGGTAACCTTTTCACATTGTTTTACTTCCTAGAAAGTATCTACACTCAACCTTTCAAATGATTTCCCCCTGATCTAGATGGAATCTAATGCATCAACATTTTGCTTCAGATATGCAGGCACTGAAAATACCTGTAATGAACCATGGTGAACCCTCATCATTCCATTAAAATATGATTGAAGTACCTGCCAGAAATCAATAACAATATTACTGTTACTCCTTCTTTTTATTCCCACACTTCTTTGCCTGCACCACTTCTGAACCCTCCTACCAAATCCTTCCCTATTAGCATCTCAGAATAGACATTAAAATATGATGTATAGCTGGTAGGGTAGAGTTCTCAGATTTGTTTATTTCAGTTCACAAACCTTAACAGAAAAGCGGAGCGTTGCTCCAGTGGTTTTCCCTTTAAAAACTCAGAAGTGGTATTTAAGTGATGATACCCAGTAATTTGTTCATTCTTCTGTCAGCTTAATTTACAAGGCAACGACAGATAAATATAGCTATACAAGATTCATTTACAGTGACACAATGGCAGATACACAGAGCAGAACCCTGCCTGTGAGATAAAGTGGACTGAGTGACTTATGCAGTAATTAGGGGATAATTGTCATTAACCTCGCAAACAGTAGTTTACCCATATTGTTTAAAAGGCTCCAGGATGCATAATGACAAGGTAATCTGTCAAAGCGCTAGGGGGAAATATTAATAAGATTTGTGCAGGCCTGGATAGAAAATATGCAGAAAGCGGCCACATTAAGCTAATTGGTGGATGAATATACACTTGTAAAAGTGCTTCTAATGGCACGTTTGCTGCTCTCCAAATGACTACTGTTAATGTGGAGAAGTGGGCTGCCTACAAAGTCAGGGCTGCTGGGACAAGAGGGTATTAAGTCATGGAGGCACCGTTGTTATTACCTTGCACGCCACAACATATTTTTTCCCCTACTTTTCTTTTGCATTTCAAGGTCTGCAGTATGTACAGATATATAACTCCATGCATTCCTAGAATTTTAATATTTTGCTAATCTTTGCTTTTTGTGCATTAATGTAGCACACTACTTCTTTTCCTCCTCTTCATTCACTTTATCTGTGAAGTTTTTCGTTTCTTGGCAAAGTGTGTCTGTTTGCATAGTTGCATGCATGTGTCAACAACCAAAAATATTCGAAAGAGTAAGTCCCTTTACATCTTGTGCTACTACCAGCAAACATCTGAAAGAAAGCTGAAGGCAAAAATCAATAACTGTATTTTACTGCCTCCCACATACTGAGGTCATTATACAACCACATTTTACTAATTGTGCCAGCATTGGGACTAGTTTGTAAGGATATCATATATTGTTTGTTTTGCAAACAAAACAACTGTAAATAGTTTTTTAGATATAATGAGAGTGCTAAAATTATTTTAGTGGAAATTTGAAGGGGATATGCCCTCCAATTTTAGTCAGTCTTTCATTTCTAATTTTTGTTCCTCTCCAGAACAATAAAGTTATAAATGACACAGTGAAGAGTTAATATTTTTGTGTAACATTAACTGGTTATGGTAAACTGAACTGTGGATTAGGCTCTTGACCACTGGATAGAAACCTGGCAATATTATTGGTAAAAGAGGGCTTGCTAGAAAGTCCTGTGTTTGGCCTATTATAATTAAACAAAGTGGATTCAATTACAATTGCAAAACAACAGATCTGAACTAAATTTTTTAAAATGTAATATACACTGCTGCTTTATAAAGAAAAGAAAAATGCCCTGTCTTAATGAATAATGCATTCTCATCAAGTCCATAATCAAGAATATTCCATAACAAAGTGAATACTTTATCAAAAGTCAAACAAAATGGTTTAAAAATAACAAGACACATTTAAAACCGAAGCTTTCAGATCATAATAAAGTTGCATATACTAGGAAGGGGAATGCTCCTTTTGGTTAAGCAAATCTGAATTGTGTAATTTAAGATTGCTTTGAATTTGTTTTCACAGGGAGCTCTGTTTGTATCTTTGTTAACTAATTTGGTGATGTTGGCAGGAGTTTTCTTTCTTTTTTAAAACTAAATTTTAAACTCTGTGTGTTACAGTGTTATTTCTAGAAAATTGAATGTTGGTAGCTGGAATTAAGTGATACTGTGTATCTACCCACTGTCTACTAATCTAGGAGAGAGATCCATAGAAATGATTTTTGGGTACCTACAATCTTATTCCCACAGTGTAGGGACTTCATGAAGTCACCTTATAATGCAAGTTCTGCATAAATCCTCATGGCAAAAGTACAGCTTCTAATCTTTTTTTATGAGAATGATATGGGTCAATGCAACCTGCAGTCAGAAAGCTTACCTATTATTGTCAAGAGTGGCATTCACAGGACTCTTAACAGTGACTGAAGTGTATGTGGGCATGGCAGGAATTTCATTTGAATTTGCCTGTAGAACACCCCCAGATATTACATTTTTCTTTTGCATTAGAATCCCAAACACTTCAGATGCACTTTGTAATTTTCAAAGCTTTGCATGATAGGATGGGATGTCCATTATTGCTGCAGCCCTCCCCAGACACTCAACCCATGATGAAGATTCTGAGAAGAGGTGGCAATGCTCTAACTAGAGGAAAACAAACAGATCATGATGTCACTGTCAAGCTCAGCTTGGAAGAAGATATTACAGAATGAGGAACTCTGGAGGAGGAGGAAAGAGAAAAATAAATTTGTGAGGAGGATGGAAGGAACATACCTGAACTGTGAGCACAGAGGAGCAGGGGAAGGGGGAGTTATAGAGGGTTGATGGACAGGTTCTGGGAAGCAAGAACAGTCTAACAGGGTAGAGACAGGGCCAGATGGCCAGGGAAGAGAAACAGAGAGGACTAACAAGGTCTTCCGGATTAGAGAGGATTGGAGTAGGAAGACTGGGGCAAGAGGAAACCACCCCAGGAAGGCACTGGCAGAAGACATTCCCGGTGAGAAAAACATAAATAGGAAGGGACGGGAAAAGAATTGGGAACAGAAGAAGGGGTCAATAGGGGGCTTTGGAGATATTAGAGGCCAATCTACAAACCAAGGATTTGGTTTCTCTTTGGAAAGAAAAAAATAGGGGGGGCAGGTTTGCCTCCTGGTACCCTTAGCCTTGGAGCATAGTTTTGTTTGTGTAGGAAAGAGTGGGTCCTAGTTTTGTTTTATGTTCTTCTCTCCCTGACTCGCCAAGAGTGAGAATAAAATTTAGTGCTGTTATACTCTTGCTTAAAATCTCCATAGATGAGCATCAGGATATAGAATAACAACCAAGGCAGGTCCTTCCACCACTGGTGGGGATGAGTGTGGCCACAGATCTACATCAGAAATCCTCTCAGACATAGATCACTGCAGGAGAACCATAGTGTACATGAGGACAAGTGAGCCCCTGGCCCAAATGAAATATGTTCTACTGTTCTGATACAATCATAGTCATTGCTAACACTCATGGTAGGGAAGAAATGGAAGCAGAATTTCATGAAGGATTGCTCCTGCATGAGGCCTATGTATGCAAACATTGTGTTTGTGGCAGCTCCTTTATGAGTATCCAGAGTACCTGACACAGAGCTTCAAGTTTATTTTTCTGTCTGTAGATGCCATGGTTTCCACCACAATTTGCTTCATGGAGCTTCCCACACACACACACACACCAATTACATAATAATATTTGAGATACTGCCTATTCTTTAGTTTTGCATTGGTTAATCATTTTATTCTGTGGCAACACATTTGACACATATCCATCCATCATCTACTTAGTCCAACAAACAATGGCAGGACACATTATACTAATGTCTTACGTTATAGTAATAACTGTTCTAATTTGAGCTAAGGTAGTTTTTGTGTAGAGATTTACTACTAACACTATTAGGACTTTTCCTAAATAATTGGCCTATTCCTTCAATAGTCATTAAGGAACACATTTCTGCATTTCCCAGTTGGTTGGCATGCTACTGGTTGTCTCCTGATTTGTAGGGGAAATGTACACAGTAAAGTAAAACCTGCCTCTTAAAATTCATGCAGACTTGCAGTGGCCAACTTATTCTCTTTGTTGTCGTCTATTTTCCAAGTTTTCTCTCTGTGCCAGAATTTCATCTAATCAAGAGAGACACGTTCATTTCACTTTGTGCATTTTCATATAATTTGTTGCAAATGCTTCACCTCATTATATCACAGTCCTTCAGGGCCAAGCATTCAGAATGTTGTAAAGAGAGTAATTATTATGGAGATTTAAGGTAGACTTATGGAACAGGAAAGATTCATATCAGAATGAGAATTACTGGAGACCTCTAGAGAAAATCGATATCTTGAAGGTGGTGGTATTAATTGGGGATCTGGTAGATTGTGGCTTTTTGTAAATCAGCACAGGACCAGTGCTTATGTGCTGCATTAGACAGGACTTCTGGTACTGAAGTTGCTCTTCTAAAAATAAGATTTAAAACCAAAGTGCAAAAGATTTGTGATCATTAAATAAACATCCTGTTTTGTGTTTTAGATTAGACATGGTAGTTTTTTCCGCGTTGGTTCTCATCTGACTTCCATCTTTCTTTCAGTTATTATATCACCTGAAAGTGTCTTCTTCCCACAAATCAGTGATCAGTGTGTTCCATTTCAGGCAATGTACTCCATTACTTCATGACAAATTAGCTTACATGTCTGAACTGAGACTATGGCTTTAGGCGCTACTGTTGCCATTCTGATATGGAGTGAAAAGAATAAGTACAAGGTACAACCAAAACAAGAAAAGCAGGCAATACTAAGCACAGTGTAAACCAGATCCCTTTGGCTGCATCCGCACTGCAGAAATAATCCAGTTTGACACTGCTTTAACTGCCATGGCTCAATGCTATGGCGTTCTGGGACTTGTAGTTTGTTGTGGCATCAGAGGTCTCTGACAGAGAAGAGTAAATGTCTCACAAAACTACAGCTCCTAGAATCACCCAGTATTGTGCCATGAGAGCTAAAGGGATAGCAACCAGGATTATTTCTGTAGAGTGGATGCAGTCTTAATATCTTGTTGTTAATCTGGTCAAGAAACTTTTTGCTGTTGGGACACAGTCCAATAGGATCAATACGTTTTGTGTTGTCACCAACTGAATCTACACAGTATAGAATAGACAAGTGGTTCTCAAATAGTGGAGACAGAACCACAAGGGGACACAAGAGTTGCTCAAGGGGTTGCAGGACTTGGAAGCCCTGATCCCGCCTCCTTCTCTTCCCAAACTTTTTATGTGTACATATTTTTTTTACACATGCGTTGAGTTAAATATTGAATTTACTTAAATAAAACTCTTCTAATTTGAACAATGTTGTTTCCTTTTAAAATGTAAAAATATGAATATACAGTACATGAATGTACAAATGAAAATATGCAAACTAAATAAACAAAATAATTTTATTCATATACTGTGTTGAGTGGGTGTAGTGAACAGGCCGATCAATCAGCCAATTACAGAGCAAGATGAGACCAGGCAATGAGAAGCAGGCTGGGCAGGGCTATAAAAGAGCCTTGCTGAGAGGGAAACGTCATGGGTTAGTTTGATTGAGTTTTGAGGAAAAGAGTCACATCAAAGGGAGGGTGTGCTCTTAGGGTTCCTGAGGGAACATTATAGGTTGGTTTGGAGACCAGGAAGTGGTCTGAAGAGTCCAGAGAGGGACTGGATGGGCTTGAGGGAGTCTAGTAGAGAGAGGCTCAGTACAAGCCAGAGGTTTTAAGGAAGATTTTGGCCTTGGTATTGGAGATAGGATTGCCTGAGTGGCTGTATTGTTATTAATAGGTTAAGCAACCTTTTGTAACTAAGCAATAAGACAATAGTAACATCTTTGAAACTAATTTATAATTTATTTCTTATATTTTATAATAAACTTTGTTGATGTTTTGAAATACTACTTGGCCTCCGTTTCAACATTTAAAACATGCTACCAAATATTAGTGCCTCAGTGCAGAATAGGTTGCGAGTGGACAGAGAGATTCTGTGTGGGATCCATTTCACGACAAATTTGGTGGCAGTGGTGGGATCTAAAGGCCCAGGGTGCTGTCATCAAGGAAACATAGGAGTGAACAATAAAGTATTCACAACAATGGGAACGATATCAAGATGTAAAGGGTAAGATGTTTGAGTACTCCTGGAATAGACAGTAGACCTAAGCCTTGGAATCTAACAGAACGAACTGATCTTTAATAGAAAAGACTAAATATTATGCAAAACTTCAAATCCCAGAATTCCATAGAACTGAGCCATGGCACTGAAAACAGTGTCAAACTGCATTATTTCTATAGTGCAGATGCAGTCTAAGAATTCAGGCTCCTGGATCTCACAATTTAACAATAAGATGCATTGAATGGGCTTGTTTCCAGGTAAGTGTTTGGACCATCAATGCTATGAAATATTACCCATCTATGTTAGTATTTTCTCATCACTGCCTTGCTGTTACGTACACATTTGCTTAATTAAATAAATGATGCTGAAATAAGTTAAGGGTACTTCTCAGAAATGATCACAATAGTGACAGAAAATATTCCCTAAGTGCTTCCCAGAATTATAATTTTTTAAAGAGGGGTTTTTGTTTTAACCTTTTTCTTAATTTCAACTTCTGCATAATTATCTTTCATTGGAAGCAAGACATGGATGCATATATTTAGCTTCGGATAACTTTGCCAAGAGGTAAATTAGAGCGATAATAGCAGACCTGCAAACATTGATAGATATATAATAATTAACAGGTGGCTGATAGAATGTGGAATATTTTCAAATCTTTAATAATATCTTCATTGAAGAAAAAAAATCAAATGTAAGATTATTTGAGAACAAAGGTTCAAGGTGTTGCTGGAAATGTTTCTGGGAAATGTGCTCGGCTCTTAAATATGGTCTAAAAGCCTTCGTGTTATATCAGAAACTTTATTTATGAACCAAAGGCCCTTAGGAAATCATATCTCCCACTTTCTTGACTCCATCCACAGGACAGTACCTCCCTCAATTAAACTGCTGAAAATTGCACTGAATGTTTGGGTGAGAGGTCGTCCTTTTGAACCCTGTTTGTATCCTCCGTGATAATCGTCCTAAACTCATCACTTTGTTCTTTGATACCACACGTTAGAGCAAGATGAATCCTAGCATGTCCCGGCATATCTCATCCTAACCTATAGGTCAACCAAAAATCAGAGGATAAGTGCAAGATGATTAACTCTGACATTATTTCACTGACCCAATAATAAACACACTGTGAATGTGTATCTAGAAACATTTATTTGTACAGGGAGCAAGTGTGTGTGTTTTGACTGAGAGAAAGAATAATGTAAGATTATAAATCTATACTGTCTGAAGTTAATCTTACAGATTTTCCTTTTTCCAAAATCCAAAGGGAGCAACCAGTCTGTACAAATCAGTCTTAAAAGGCCAGAAAAGCAGCATCCTTTTATTGAACTACAGAGGTATGGCATGCTGGTCCTATGGACTTTCTCAGCACGGACACCCCGTGACTTCCTTGCTTGTGCAATCACAAGAGAATTGTCCTATTCAGTAATGAGTCGATGGAAATACTATGAATGGGAACCTTTTGTAATGAAAAAAATGTAAATGTTGATAAAATTTAATGGCATTGGGGGAAGATCATGAAAGAATCAAGAAACCAGTTACATGTCAGAAATTATGTGAACCTCGAGTCAAGTATTATAATACACCAGGGAATCTAAATCTAGTTTATAGCATACTCTGAAGGGATGTTTGTCTTTGTTTCTAATAACTTTTAATCTTAAAATATTCCTATTCTTCCTTATCTATTTTTGAATTATAACACATTTACAGATTTCATTAGCGAGTGTTACATGAATATTGAGTGTTGATTATAACACAGCACATATTTTCAGTATTGTTTGAAATATATCTATCCTGACTCAGTTTTCCATACCATAATAGCAAGGGGAAATGCAGTGAACAACTGCTAGAAAAATGACACTAAAAACCAGTGCCTTATTTTAACAACGTAACAAGAAGATAACCTTTCTTTTCCATTGACAATAGCAGCTATAAATGTTATCAGCTAATAATTTGCTTTCTGTAACCATTCTTGTGCTCAGTTTGAACAAAATTTAAAGAACATATAGCATGGACTATGTGGCCTCACCTTTTTTTAAAAAAAATTCCAACTGGCAGGTATTTGTTGAAAGTTCAATTGCATGTTTATGCTCAATTAACTTTTATAATGTTTTGATTCCTTTGAAACAGGTGCAGTAAACTATGGTGAATGATAAAGATGTAAATCTGGACAAACTAAAGTAAACTCTGAATAGACTGCCAGTTTGAACACAGACCATGATGAGGCCATGCACATAAGAGCCAGCTATACCATCTGTCTTTGTGTCAATGAGGCTCTAGCATGAAAGTCACTAAGGCTATGATCCTACTCGCACTTAAGCAGGACAGGGCCCATTTTAACCCTGAAGAGACTTGCAGCTGAGTAAATAGGAATAGTAGTGGGCTGCACATTCGTAGGAGATTTCAAAAGCTTTCCCAAATTTCAGAAAGGGAAGAGTATAGACAACTGATTCTTGTTAGACCAAAGGAGTTCATTTATTGTGGAGTCGAAGGCTTTCATGGCCGGCATCCATAGTTTTTTGTGGAGCTTTCGGGCTATGTGGTTATGTTCTAGAAGAGTTACTTTCTGACATTTCGCCAGCATCTGTGGCTGGCATCTTCAGAGAAATGCCAGCCACAGATGCTGGTGAAATATCAGAAAGGAACTCTTCTAGAGTATGGCCACATAGCCCGAAAGCTCCACAAAAAACTATAGTTCATTTATTTTCTGCCAATCTTGTGGTTAAAATATACTTCCCTTTCAACTTGTTGCACCACTGATATTACATCTTGCTGTAATATCAGTCAAAGGATTGTTCAACACAGTGCCAGAAGCCAACCTAATTAGGCCACATAGTTGTCATAGTTCTCCAAGAAAAGACTAAGGCTGGGCTGTCTCTGTTATACTGCACCACAACCCTTCTCACAATTAGTTCAAGGTTACAGTAAGCACATGGGTGATGGGAATCAGGATTACACCAATAGGCTTGCTTTAGTGCAAGAGGAATTGGCAGGGCAGGGGATACAGTTGGCCCTCCATATCTACAAATTCTTTCCACAGATTCAAACATTAACGACTTGAAAATATTTTAAATATGTGTGTGTGTGTGTGTGTGTGTGTGTATGTAAATATAGATTTCAAAAAAGCAAACCTTGATTTTGCTATTTTATATCAGGGATACCATTTCACTACACAATTCATTTAATGGGATTTGAGCATCTTTGGATTTCAGTATTTGGCCTTGGAACCAAACTGCAGTGGATACTAAGGGCCGACTGTATTTAGAAGGTTGAGAACAGGGCCAACTAGCATGAGCCACTATCCTTTCCAGGAAGGTTTGTGTTGGAGTTTGTGAGACGAAAGTCTATGTGCTGATGCTTCAGGCTGCAACTAGTCAATTTACATGTATGTGCTTCAAAACCATTGCTATGTCCTTTAATCAGCAAGACTTACTAGGATATAGAAACTCAGAACGTCTGGAAGTGTCTGTTACCCAGCCAAATGCTAAAAAGTCAGCTGCTAGTGGTACAACTCAAATGTAGTTTCACTTCATTCCAGTATTACCCCGAGTTCTACGGTATTGATTAAGATAAATTAAAGACATTATGATGTTTAAACATTACCCCCTACTTTTCAGGAATGTCAGTGTCCCTAACCACCACCAAAAAACACACCACCCCTTTGAAATCCCATCAGCTTCTTTCACCACCACCACCACCATCCAGCAACTCTGGAGTCATGATACGAATTCACATATCATGTTTGTAGCTTTCTGAGGGAAATTCTATCCCAGTTTGTAGCTTGTGTGCAAACCTCATCATGTAAACATCTCATGGTTAACCTCTAATCTCACTAAATCCTCAGTCTGTAAACATATATTAAGATCCTGTAATCATGTGTCACAATGGCCATCTTAACTAGATTTCATACAGGTTTGAAGACTAATTTCAGAATAATGTGTTTCCTCCACAGAGGAATACCTCTGGGAGAATAAACATTTTTAAAAAAAGTTACACAGGGAATGTAAATGTGGATTTTACATTCCAGTGTAATATTCTTCACATGTATTATTTCAGAGAAGGGCATGTCATTGGGGGATTCTGACCTTTGTTCAGAATCAACCCAAAATAAAACAGTTTGCCTTGGGGAAACAGTTACTCAAACGTAAACTGATTTCAATGGAATGTATCTCTGAATAAATTTTCTTAATATTGATACCCAAAATAGGCAATGTATGGACAGGATCTTTAAATTTCATTGAGCCATAAAGTGAGCAGGTTTTTTTAAAAAATTATAACACAAGGACCCAACCAGATCAAGAGCATATTTTCATTAACATTTGGCCATCCCAAAGTAACTGAGAAACTTAAAAGTAACCATAAATATATAAGGACATAAAAATCCGTGAGTTTGGTGTTTCCATCTCTTTCATGGCTCAAAATAATTGATTGGCCTGTCTTCTATTAATGTGTCCATCTATTGTGTCTTTCCACATTAGTTATGTGCTACCATCCTTTTAACATGAAGAAATGAAAAGCAGTCATATTTATATTTTTATCATTATTCATATTCTAAGAAGCATATTTGGTCATTTTGTGATTTGCTAGAGAGTAATGGTCTCAAGATTTTTCTGTGCTAATGCTTAAACCCTACTTAGAGAAGGAAGAAGACTAAACCAAAGGGGTATCTCAGCTGGAGTTTCTAAGCTATCCATTGTTTTGTGCTCAGGGAGAAGTTTGATCATGAATTGCAAAGGTGCCTAAATACCCTAAAGGCACCAGATCCCATCTGATCTTGGAAGCAGGGTCAGTCCTGGTTAGTACTTGGATGGGAGACCATAACCAAATAACAGGTGCTGTGTGCTTTATTTCAGTGGAAGGAACATGCATAACTACCCGTGTATATTCATTGCCTAAGAAGACCCAGTGGAATTCATGTAGTCACCCTAAGTTTACATGCAACTTGAAGGCATATACACATACAGAGCATGGATGGCATTTAACCTAAATAGAAAAGTTGCCAGTGAAATGATGTATTTATTATCTAAACATTCTAATGCTTTTTTTTGTCCAACTGCAGCAGATAGTCTGTCATTACAGTGCAGAATTTTTAAGTCCTACCTCGAGGCAAATCTCATACTTACTAGCAAAATGAAAGTATGAAATGCTTTTTAATGTATATTTAACAACAGATAGTCTGGTGATTACTGATGTGTATTCTCACTGGACTCTTCCCTTCTCTGTCAGAAGGGAGGGTTAAGAAACAACATTTTTACTGATTTATATTATCTGCAACTATCCAGTGTTTGTTTTTTACAATGTTTGCAACTGTCATTTAATAAAAATGGTGTAAAACCATTATGTTTTAAGTTTAAACAACCCCATATCAGAAGATAACAATCAGTTCCCAATTATCATAGGAGATCAATGAATCAAACAGTGGGATTTGCCCAAGTCTTTTGATTTGAGTTGGTATAAAATTAAATGTTAAATAATGTTCTGGAAGGAAGAAAGTAAAATAAATCTTTTTTAAAAAAATATTTCATTCTGGTTTTTAAAACTCTGCTTCAGTCAGATATAATTCCTATCAACAAATTTTAGGTTTTTATACATTTAAGATGATTTCATTCTATTCTTTATCACCTGAGGAGTACAACTACGAAGTGTACTTATTTAAATTCATATAGTGCCACTGTTTAATAAGGATTAAAGTGTAGTGTTTTGCACTTGCAGTAGTGTTGTGCACAGCAAGAGTTCATCTCTCATTTAATGAATGTTAAATAGTTGCACAGTACATAGATTCTTGTTAAAATGGCATTACTAAAGGTATTTTTGATCACAAGGCCCCAGTGGTCTACATTTTTGTTTGCTTTGACATTATTAAACCTCTCTATTTCTTTAACTGTGATTCTAATTACCACATTTGCATGATAGGAAAGTTTGCTTTGTGGCTCAACTTCTATCAACACAGTGTTTGCATGTAGTGTTCTGAGCTTAATGTTTGATGAGCAGTCAGTACAGCACTTTCAGTCGAAGTCAATAATTATGCAGAATCAATAAGGTTTTCTTCTTTTGTGTTTGTCTTTGTTATTTCTTTGATATGGCCTCTAGGATGCTGCAGGCAAAGTGCTGGACCGCTGGGCCATCATGTCCAGGGAAGAAGAGATTATTACCCTTCAGCAGTTTCTGAGGTTCGGAGAAACCAAATCCATTGTGGAGCTGATGGCAATTCAAGAAAAAGAAGGGCAGGCAGTGGCTGTACCATCATCAAAGACAGACTCAGATATAAGGACTTTTATTGAAAGCAATAATCGAACCAGGAGCCCAAGTCTTCTTGCTCACCTGGAAAACAGCAACCCTTCCAGCATCCATCATTTTGAAAACATCCCCAACAGCTTAGCATTCCTGCTTCCATTTCAGTACATAAATCCAGTCTCTGCTCCTCTGCTGGGCTTGCCTCCAAATGGTCTCCTGCTGGAACAGCCAACACTGAGATTGCGTGAACCAAGCCTTTCAACACAGAATGAATATAATGAAAGCAGTGAATCTGAGGTTTC
The DNA here is from genome assembly GCA_034509955.1 of Urosaurus nigricauda. Taxonomy (NCBI): domain Eukaryota; kingdom Metazoa; phylum Chordata; class Lepidosauria; order Squamata; family Phrynosomatidae; genus Urosaurus; species Urosaurus nigricauda. Next base: position 97,173,041 of record JAOEGL010000002.1, on the reverse strand, counting down.
CCCAGCACCTTTCAAGAACGAGCAGACATCCAGCAGAAATGCCTTGACCAGCATCACAAATGTAGAACCCAAACCTGAGCCAGCTTCTGTGTCCCCAGTTCAGACTTCTACCCCTGTCAATGATCTAGCCAAGCCCGAACATACAAAAAGCTCATTCAGAATTCACAGAATGAGGAGGATGGGATCAGCATCACGGAAAGGGAGAGTGTTTTGCAATGCATGTGGCAAAACCTTTTATGACAAGGGAACCCTCAAAATCCACTACAATGCAGTTCATCTTAAGATCAAACATAGATGCACAATTGAAGGTTGTAACATGGTCTTCAGCTCACTCAGAAGTCGCAACCGCCACAGTGCTAACCCAAATCCCCGGCTCCATATGCCCATGCTAAGGAACAATCGAGACAAGGATCTGATCCGTGCCACGTCAGGTGCCGCTACACCTGTCATAGCAAGTACAAAATCTAACCTAACACTAACAAGTCCTGGACGGCCTCCAATGGGTTTTACCACTCCTCCACTAGATCCTGTGTTACAGAATCCTCTACCTAGCCATCTTGTGTTCCCAGCTTTAAAGACTGTACAGCCTGTTCCTCCTTTCTACAGAAGCCTACTTACCCCTGGTGAGATGGTGAGTCCTCCAAACTCATTACCTACTAGTCCTTTAATGCCAACAGCTGGTACAGTTGAGCAGCCTCCAGTTCCTCCCTCCGAACCAACATTACCCGCAGTGGTGATGCCTGCCCAAGAGGCAAATGCTGAACTTGCACCAAAGAAAAAGCCAAGAAAGTCAAGCATGCCTGTGAAAATAGAGAAAGAAGTTATTGACACTGCTGATGAATTTGATGATGAAGATGAGGATGTGAATGATAACAGAAGTGTAGCAAATGATGGTGGGCATGACAATCACTGCCATTCTCAGGAAGAGATGAGTCCTGGATTGTCTGTGAAAGATTTTTCAAAAAATGGGAGAAACAGGTGCATCTCAAGAACAGAGCTAAGAAGGTCTGATAGCATGACCTCAGAAGACCAAGAACATGAGAGAGACTATGAAAATGAGTCTGAATCCTCAGAACCAAAACTATGTGAGGAATCTATGGAAGGGGATGAACACATGATGCATGAAAGAAATAACAAACCTATGATGAACCATGACAGGCCAGATGAAAACCACAATCATACTTCCCACCATGATGAAGTTAAAGTTAAGGAAGAATTTACAGACCCTACCTATGAGATGTTTTACATGAGCCAATATGGACTATACAATGGAGGCAGTGCCAGTATGGCTGCTCTTCATGAAAGCTTTACTTCCACTTTCAACTATAACAGCCCCCAGAAATTCTCACCTGAGGGTGACTTGTGCTCAAGCCCAGATCCCAAGATCTGCTATGTGTGCAAAAAGAGTTTCAAGAGTTCCTATAGCGTGAAGCTCCACTACAGGAACGTTCATTTAAAAGAGATGCACGTCTGCACAGTGGCTGGCTGCAATGCTGCTTTTCCCTCACGGAGAAGCAGAGACAGGTCAGTAAATACCATATTTATTAACTGATTTCTAAGTTACTGATACAAGCTAAGCCTATATTTTCAAACAGGACACATAGTACTGTGCATATTCCTTTACTAGTCTTCCATTCACTTTGTGTTCTGATATCCAGAACAAACAACGAACAGTGTGTCAGTATTTTGTAAAATAATGGACACCATGGAATTAGAGCTGGAAATGTGTTAGAAACTATATAACCTATTCCACACTATGAGACATCAGTTAAATTTCTGTTTCCCAAACTCACTGTATTATTACACATCTGGCTACATATATAGAACTCCTCTCAAAATAAATTATAATCAAATCTCTTATGTTAGATAACCTATACAGGTTATTCAGAAATTTATTGTTTCATCTAAAGAATAAATGCAGGATAAGAAACATTTCCATACAGGCTGTTCCTTACATTCAGTTTCTTCTTACTTGGAGTAAAAGTTGAAAAAAAGATAATTTATGGAAAAGTATATTAGAGCAAACCTCCTTTCAAATGTATGTTAAAACAGATGGTGATTTCGATGATGACGTTTTGCACTGTTTCATGTGGGAATCTGCTAAGTGTCCTATTAGTACTTGACATGGATGATAATATTGATAAAATGCACCATTGGAGCTTTAGGTAATCCCAATCAAAATGAATACAGGAAGCAAGGATTTGTGGAGATGATTCCTTTATATGAATAGCTGTGTTTTGTTCTCTGCATGTATGTAAACATTCCCATTCACTCCAATGAGCACTGTGCATGAAAAAAGGGAAATTCAGGCATATTTTTAAAACTGAATAAACTGTTACATATACTGAATATACAAATGATACCACACATCAGTGATAGTAGAACAGTTCTCAGATAGTTTGGTTAAAACAGAAGCAGCTGGCCCCAAACATTTTAGTTATCTGCATGTGTTTTGTGTTGTTGGGGGTTTTTTTAACAAAGATCTCTTTTTCCAATTTTCTCTTACATGTATACACACACAGAGAGACACACACAATGGCAGGCTGGCAGTTTATTCCATATCTATAGGACTAAGCACATGCACACATCACATCATGTTTTCTCAAAACACTTGAGCAGATTTAAAAGATTCAGCCCACGCTATGAAACTAAATACATTGTTTAAATGCTACTGTTTATGCTTAATCCCTTAATTCCCACATACAAAAATTCAAAACAAGGAAAGGCAACAACTACACTACACTCTGCTGGACCACAGTCAGTTTCCATGTCTTACTTGGATTTTTTATTGAAAACATGCAGGGGTAACTGTATTGGCCATTTAACAAATACAAACAAAAATCCATCAGTGATACCTTTATTGGCCAACCAAAATGCACAATATACTTGTTGCAAGCTTTTGAAGCTCCATGGGCTTCTTCATCAGGCAGGATGTTACAAACCAAACACGAGGAGGAAAAAACAAATGGAGAGGTTCATCAGATGCCTGCATGTTGTTTCAGGCAGGCCCCTCCTGCTCCTTCTGGCCATGCAGCAATAGGGAGATTTCAAACACCCCTTTTTGGCAATCCAATATGTCTCCATTCCAGTGAGGTCACAAGCCCCTCCTGCTCCTTCTGGCCATGCAGCAATAGGGAGATTTCAAACACCCCTTTTTGGCAATCCAATATGTCTCCATTCCAGTGAGGTCACAAGCCTCTTTGTACGCAGAGTTTTTTTTATTGTACACCTAAAGGCATGCTGTGAATATGACAAAGAACTCATTGAAAACATGAATAGTACACCTTTCAGAGAGATGTAAGTGTTGTATTGAGAGTACATTTTATCTTAAATCGAGTGATTGCCTAAACACTTGTTCAGAATTCCTGAACAATTTTGAACAGGTAATTTGGAATTAACTGTGGTGACCCTTCTTTTTACACACACTCTGCGTTCTTTTATGCCCAGGAGGTGAAAAGCAAATGCTTCACTTTTCACTGAGAATACAACACAATTCCCTAAATGATCTAGGAACACAGGAGAGGAAACTATGGTTTGTTATTATCAAAGTTATATATAAAACGTTTGATTTGAATAACTTTGCTTAGAACAGCTCACCACACCCCAGCTTCTGAATGAAAAAAGAAGGTTCCTTCCCAACCATGTAAACTATGCTTTGATGATGATCTAAACCAAGCCTCCATAGAAAACAAGGTTTATTTTTCTTTAGCATATGATGTGGCCCTTGCTTTGCAGCTAATAATACAAATCCAGGTTCCTTCTTAAATAGTTAATCCTTATGGGGAAACTGCATTATTTTTTGAGTACATTTTTCAAAACGGTTTTTGATGTGCCATAGAGATAAGTAAATTGAAGGAGGAGGAAAATCAAATTTTTGCTACACTACCTCTAGCCCCCTATACTGAAGCTGCTCTTTGGATCTTAGAATACTTGGAATGAAACTTGATTGGATGCAGTGAGAATTACTTTTAGAAAACTCTACATACCATTATGGTTTTGCTTTGAAATCAACAGGATTAACCTGAATTAAGTAATATTTTGGTTTATCTTGTTTGCCATTGTCATCGTACATGCAGCATAAACCTGCTGTCCAGGTTTAAGTTTCTGAAGTTCTGTTAAGACCATTTTAGATCAGTCCTCCTTATGGAAAGAAAGTTTCATGTGGGTATGGGTGTGTGTAGATAGATAGGAGAGAGAGAGAATATATATAATAAATTTTAACCTTTCTAAGTAATTTTTCAGAACTAGTTAAATGGACAAGATAGATTTTCTAGAAAAATATCTTTAGATAATATAATAAATTGGTAAACAATATTTGATGAGACAGCATCATATGAACTTCATATCCTTGCTGTCATGCATTGAACAGCCATGAATACTGTGTTAGTAGCTTCCTTTCAGTTAATCTGTTGATAAAAAGAAAGTCAAAGCAATACGAGTCATGTTGGATTCTTTAACTCGGTTTATGTTAAGATACTGTAGAATATAGTGGGCTACATCAAACAATCTTCTGGCAGAAATTTTGGAAATTTCTTTCCTCCTTCTCCCTGCAGCTCTCCATACTTTTGGAAAACCATTTCCTGGCGGTTTCCAGATCTTCAGAGCTTATATGTGGGAATAAATGTAGGGACTGCACTGAGAAAAGAGGATTCATGGCCACCTTGTTTGGAAGGAATCCATTCTTGTGGCAACAGAGGTCCTCCAGCTCAGGGATTTCCTCCCACCACCACTACCTTTCAATCTTAACAAGAAAATAGTTTACAATATTTGTCTTCATAAATAGGTTTGCATGAGTACAGCAGTTTTGTGAACTTCAGACTGTAAGGTCCTGTGATGCCACAGTTGTTCTTGACACACTTAAAGAGCTATAAGCTGTGAATGATGGTCTGGATTTCTGTTTTCTGTACAACTTACCCACAGAACCTATAAAAAGTCTATCTGGTTTTTCAAAAGTGTGGGTAACTTTTGCAGACATTTAAGCAGAAACTAAAAGAGGCAATTTTAAACATTTAACTCAGTATTTCAGTATCTGCTGCTAACCATAGTAGAAGGTCAACTATGACCTTCTAATGAATGTTAGATACAATGTGAGAATGAATGTGAGATACAAAGGGTGTGAAGGATTGGGCAGTGGTCTTGCATCTGCTTACAGTCTCATATATCCTGGATGTATTCACATTCTCATGTATGACTGCATTTGAGAATAAGATCTAATTCTTCTTGTTAATCCTTTATACTGGCATTATGCCAAATCTCTCTAGACAGAAAAGTAAGCATTTTGAGTTAAAATCATAGTCTAGTGAGCTTTGTATAATTTAAGATTTTCTTGTTGACCTGCCTAGAGATTATTTCTTAAAAGAAATCTTACAAAGAAAGCCCATTATATGTCTAGTCCTTCAAGTAGCAAAGAAGACCTTGAAGATGTAAACCAATGTATTGACTCCACTGCCAAATAAGTGGAGTAATAACACTGAGAAGAGAACTTATTTCAGTCACCTTAATGGGCTGTTAACTTTAGAACCCAATTATAGCCATTTTAGCACTAATTGGGAAACATCCAACCTAATGCACACGTGAATAATATCACATTTAACATTTGTTGTAAGACATTATTTTATTGAACATCTCTGTAGACATAGTAGTAATAGTAGAAAAAGTAGTAGTATTTAACTACTAGGTAACCTCACAAGTTCACTAAATGTAATTCAACCACTCTGTTCAAACAGTTCTCACACTACAAGAAGAAGCTTTACAAACCGCTATTAAAAATTAAGAAAATTTATCCAGGAGTAGGCCATATAGCAAAGTACAAAAACATCCAAAATCCACAAGACAGTGATACCTTTATTAGGACAACCAGAATGCACAGAATACATGTCACAATGTGTCTCAACATCCTAGATATCAAAGGAAATACCTTTTTGGGTTGTTAATGGAATTTAAATTTTATTTTTCCATACTTTAAAATACTTTGTTTCCCAGCATCACATAGCCAGGAGGAGGAGTGGCCTGCCTGTATAGATATCCATCTGTACTCAGAACAACATCAACAACATCTTGACAAAATGCAGACCTATAATTAACATCATCATTTCCCCCTCCTCTATAATCTTTAACACCTTTGCCTGATGAAGAAGCCAGTGGAGCTTTGAAAGCTTGTGACAGGTTGTATGTGCAATTTGTTGGCCCCATAAAGGTATCACTGTTCTGTGGATTTTGGGATATTATTGTTCTCTGTTAAAATTATGTATTTTATAATACAAAACAGGCTTTGTTCTTATGTCCTATTTTCAGTAAAATATGGTTGATTGGGTATTGCACATTCAGATGCCTATCAGTTGAGGTAAGGGGGCTATCATACATTGCATTTTTTAATCAACAATAGGGAAAATGTTGGGCCTCCAGATGCTGGTGGACTCCATAGCCCATCAATCTTATTCTGTCTGGCAATGATGAGGGCTTAAGTCAGGAGTATTTCATCTGGGGTTTGATGTCCAGGAAGACAAGCCACATCACTTTTTCATGTCCTAAACTTATGTAAAATAGGTGCACTTCCAATAGTTGAACTATCTGTTCCAAGTAACAAAGAAAGGAACATTATGCTTTACCGTCCTCTGAGTAAAGGATGCCAATTGTTAAAGTTTGTCTTTAAATTTTCACTGAACGAAAAGCATGTGTGTTTGTCTGGAAGGTGGGAAAGGTGATTCACCCCATGAATAAATTTAAAAAGAAAATAATATTTGCTCAGGGTGACTTATAAATAAATATGAGGCAACTATTGGTGCCAAGTGTGATTCTGCCATTAAGTTGCTAGTTAAATCAGTCCAGATTTAAACTTGTAAACTCGTTGATTTGTATGAAGAAAGACATCTGTATTTGGTTTATAAAAACCTGCTGATGTTTCCAGAACTAAATTTGTTTGCAGATAGGCCTCTGGGTAGTTATATCGAAAACGGAAGCATATACTTCTTGCTCATCTAGTTACCTGACTTCCAGCCCTGTACAGGTGTGCTTGAATAAATTAACATCAAATACCTCTGAAGAACCACTGCATACATTATCAACAAAGGTGAAGATGTGAAAACATACTACCTACCTCCTGTTATCACCTCTTCAAGACAATAGCAACCATCCCCCCGCCTTTTCCAATCATCCCGCTATGTTTTGAAACTTAGAAAGCCAACTTTTTTAGCCTATTTTTTCAAGACGCACAGAGAAGCCCATAACTTCGAGGAAGAAGCCAGTTCATGTTCAATGGTGCCTTTAAGTGTGTATAGCTGTAATTTAAAGCTATATAGGACAAAATGTAGCATTTGATGACTTCAACTTTTTGGATAAATAATTTGATTGAACACTAAATCTATTAATGTGTTATATTATTTTTAAACAAATATTGAGATACAGACAGACGTTCTGTGGTACCCTTATGAATATGAATATCCTAGTAAACTATTGAGCATGAAATTTCTTGCTTTAGCACATTAACCACACAAGCAAGAAATGGCTTATTCAGTTTAATACTGTCTTCATATCTAAATACTCTAAAGTCACCAGATCTCTTCTGATCTTAAAACCTAAACATAGTCATAGAATCACAGAATCATAGAGTTGGAAGAGACCACAAGGGCCATCCAGTCCAACCCCCTGCCATGCAGGAACTCTTGATCCAAGCATACCCGACAGATGGCCATCCAGCCTCTGTTTAAAGACCTCTAAAGATGGAGACTCCACTACACTCCGAGGGAGTGTGTTCCACCGTCGAACAGCCCTTACTGTCAGGAAGTTCCTCCTAATGTTGAGGTGGAATCTCTTTTCCTGGAGCTTGCATCCATTGTTCCGGGTCCTGTTCTCTGGAGCAGCAGAAAACAAGCTTGCTCCCTCCTCAATGTGATGTACCTTCAGATATTTAAACAGACTATCATATCACCTCTTAACCTTCTCTTCTCCAGGTTCAACATCCCCAGCTCCCTAAGTCATTCCTTACAGGGCATGGTTTCCAGACCCTTCACCATTTTAGTTGCCCTCCTTTGGACACGCTCCAGTTTCTCCACATCCTTTTTGAATTGTGGTGTCCAGAACTGGACACAGTATTCTATGTAGTCATCCCTGATTAGTATTTGGCAGATCACCAATGAATACCAAGTGTTGTAGGCTACATTTCAGAGGAAGGAATTGGCAAAACCACCTAAGAGTATTCCTTCCCTAAGAAAAATCCTATGAAATTCATGGGGTTGTCATAAGTCAATAGCCAACTTGATGGTATACACACACACATGTAAACCCTTCTCCATTCACTCCCTTAATTTCACATAAAAAAAAAATCAGAAATGTCTCCAGCCTGTAATGTTTTTGCATTGTTGCTTTTTACTTCAGTCCAGTTTTCATCTGCTATCCAAAACAGTGGCTCAGAAATCAGTTTTCCTAATGTTTTTGGAACTGAGATATAATTTTAGAATGTCAGGAAGATCAACACCTCACAGTGACTCTTAAAGGCTAAACAAAGTGCAAAGGTCTTCATCTAATGTCTTTTGCTATTGGAGAAAGGTGTATTTGGTCAGATATGATCACCTTAGGTGCTTCTCCCTTGTCCCTGAAAATCCTCTTTGTCCCATAATATCCCATTTGTAAACCTTTGCAAACAATGTATATTTAGTCACATTATTAACTGCATTTAAAAGTGTCATATAAAATACACTGTCACTTTAAAGGCATGTGGTAGCCTTCCTGAAAGTGAGGGAGGAACAGTTGTTTTTTTAAGTTGGCTAAAATCAATTGCTCTTCACAAAGGTATGCAGAGACATAATGAAGTTGATAGAAAAGCTGATTGTTTAGTGCTTGTTTTCAGTGTTAGAACAGTATCTAAATTCACAACTAGATGCAATTTAACTGTAACTAGGCAATTTTAAAACAATGCAACCCTGTCAAATAAATTGATATTGCAGGAAAGTTAAACTAAACTAAGGAGTTAATTGCTTTTCTCAGAGAGGTGTAGGTGCCTTTCTTGAGTCAGTGAAGACCATACATGCTGATGCCAAAGAAGAGATACACCTGCTATTCTATGAGGATAGGAACTGCACAGATAATTGATTAGAAGCACTCATTAAACAAAGCCATGCATGAAGAAAATCTTTGCCAAAATGCATGTGTTTCATGCTCATTACAGATGAGAATTACGTGTACATTTTGAACATACATGGTCAATATATGTACTGAACTTACATAGCCCATATGTGGCTTTCCCAAAAGCAGCCAGCTTTCTTCAAGTGTTGCCTTCTTGATTTTGAGCTCTGCAACTATATAAATCCTAAATCCTCTCCTCATAAAATTATCAGTTTAAGTCAGCTGTATCTGCATTTGGAAGCTACATACAGATGACTCACCTTATCTGGATTTTTTATCTATGGATTCAATCATCCACGGCTTGAATTTTTTTTTAATGCCAATGGTGAGGGATTATGAGAGCTGTGGTCCAGAAATATCTGGAGGGTTAACATTGTCTACCCATAAGACTGACACTTCATCTGCATCCACCACTTGTGCCTCCCATTCATTTACTTGGCTTGACTATTTATACTTTCTCTAGAAGTACAGTCAGCCTTCCATATGCACAGATTCAATTATCAATGGCTTGGGGGAAATTTTAAAATTCCAAAAAGCAAAGCTTGATTTTGTCCATTTATATTAGGGCACCATTTTACTGTTACGTTGTATTTAATGGTACTTGAGCATCCACAGATTTTGGTATCCATGGGGGGGGGGGAGGGATCCTAGCATCAAACTCCAGCAGATATCAAGAGCCCACTGTATTTACCTCAATATTTACTTATGTTATCATTTATTAAATGTGCCATAGCAGTCATTACCACATTAGAAAGAGGTCACTGGATACAGCTGTCACATTTCCAAAACTACTGGTAATAGTAAAGGGACAATAAGCCTATCAGTGCATATGATGAGTTTATAGTGGTGGACATGATACACAAGATGTGAAACCAGCTCCTTTTCTAATTTTTAGGAATGGAAGCTTCCAGAATTTACAATCTAGATGTCTTAACTCACAATATTTAGATTTAGATAGAGAGATATAATTAATATAAGTCTTTCCTCTGAGCCAATAAAAAGGCATTTATTAGCAACTCACTTCACATTGCAGTTTCCTCTTGGAAAAAAACCTCAGCATTATTTCATATCACAATACCTCTTGTTTGATTACATAGTAGTTTAACTTTTAAAACTGACATGTCCCCCAAGAAATTTCTGATAGCCAATATAGAGAAGAAAGTAAAATTTTTAAAGCCTTCAGTTTGCTAAAATTTGTGCTGTTATAATCATCCATAGATTTTAGAAAGAAAGAAAGAAAGATTAAGACAGATTCAGATTCACTTATTTGTTCTGTTTTGTTTCTATCTTACCTTTCTCCCAATCAGAGACCACAGGTTCATATCAAAATACAAGGAAAACTAATTTGTAGTTATAAATAAATAAATGACCCACATAAAACACTAATAACAGCCTGCAGATATCCAAAGCCCTGCCTAAATTTTAAAAAGTTTTAAAATAAAAATGTGGAAGGAATGCCAAGTGGTGACTAACTGAACATCCTGCAGAAGGAAATTCCACAATCTGATAACAGAGAAGCCACTCTCCTGTGTCCTTACCAGAAATACCTGTGATGGTAGATGGAGAGACAGAATGACTTCCCTGAGGATATTATATAGGGAAATGTGGTCTTTCAGATAGAATGGACATAAGCCATATAGTCGTTTATAGGTTCATAACCAGCACTTTCAGTTGTGCCTGGAAACAGACTGATTTTGCATTAAAGTCATTAATTTCATAATATTTCTGGATTTTAACCCCATGTCAAAAAGTATGATTTAAAACAAGTGTTGCAAATTCATGCTAAAAGACTGTTAGTACTAAAGCATTAGTGGCCCTGACTTTCAATGGTTTATGAAGTTCCTTACTTATTTTATGAACTGCTCTCCAGTTCAATGCTTTTCTCATATTTATTTGCTTAGCATCATAAGTAAACTTGAGACCATTTTAGCTGAAAATATAAACTGAAAATAGTTAATTTTATGCCAATGCATCTCAAGCAAAGTTTTTCCATTCAGAATTTAAGAGAGTGGGAGAAAAAAGTCTGTTAATCCCAGTTTAAATTGATAGCCACCGATTGTGCTTTTATATAAAAAAGGAAAAACGGAGGTGAAAATCACATTCAGCTGGATCAATTCTCAGGGCCCTTGATATGTGACAAAGATACTGCGGCTTTCACACAATGATACGTCAAGATTTCATGCAAAATGGAGCCAGGTTTTAGTAGCGAGGACATCACCTTCTCACTAGGGAACTTCTGAGGTCTGATAGCCAGAGAGAGAAGCCGCACTAATTCCACAGCCTTTTTAGCCCATACCGTCACAAAGGGGGCACAGCTGGGTCACTCGGCTCACTAGTAATTGTGTTTTACAGACTTCTAAAGCAATTGGTTCAGTCAGTCCCAATTCAATAAAAGTGGAGAGCGAGAGCACTTTTGTTCTATTTTTTTTTACTTGAAATTATTTCATTCAGCAGTCTGTCTTTTTTATTACCAGGACTTGACATTAGCACTCCAAGCTATATTAGCATCCATTTCAGCAGTTCAGTAATGGTATTAAAAAAACACTTAACTTCAACGGTGAATGGTTGTATGACAGTGCCATAAAAATCCACATTAAAAAAAACTTATGTATTTGTCCCTGCATTCCCCCCCCCCCCCCACTTGTTTAACTGCTTCAAAACTGTGCCGTCATTTGGAAAGACCTTTGTTCTGAGGGAGGTAACCCAAGAGATTATTGTGAGACCAGGTTTCTCACTCAGTCCCCTACTATAGAAAAAGATGAAAATAGTGTGATTTTAAAACAGAAATAAGAGCTGGAGTAGAATACACTTTAATTTATCATATCTGTTCCAAAACATACTAGAGTCAATGAGGACATGCCTGTTGGGTTCCATGGGCAATTAAAATACTGTAGAAGCCAACCAAGGAAGGACTAATAACTACAAAATACCAGAGGAAAAAGTCTTTGGCAGTTTGTCCCTTTGTGGGACTGATATTGAACCCAGCACTCTTACTACTTGGAACAAGAAGTACCTTGGCAATGCAAAGTGCTCATAAATGACAACATTAGGTTCTAAATTTTGATTAAGCATCCTGTAATTAATCAATGGTAGATTCAGAGCAGTTGTTGGGATCCAGGGCTGCAAAATGCATAAGACATAAAACATTACAAAGTAATTAGAGTGTGCTCGTTCACAAGAGAAAGGATTGCCTTCAATAAAGAGGTAAATGATAGCATCGTGTTTATTGTGGACGTAGGCAGCCAGTGCAATATGATAAACTGCAGGAGATACACATATCAGTAATCATCTGCATTATTAGTGTCATTAATCATAATTCTAAAAATATGACAGCAGCTGCCAACTTTTGACCAATTTGCTTCTGCCTGTTGGCCGTTATAACTTCACTAATAGACTGCAGAGCTCCTATGTGTGTGGCAGTTTTGCATTGAGAATAGAAGGTTAATTATATTTCAGCTGCTGATTCCTTCTCTCCTTGGAAAAGCCTTAGCACTCTGACAATCCCAGGAGCCCGCTGCTGTTAAACCAGTAAAACTACTTTATTGAAATTTTCTTTGTTGGTCAGGAGTGAGTAGATGTTTCAGATGAGATATAAGCGCCAGGCTGGTACAGCTGCTAACAGTTTCTGCTCCAAAGTAATCCTTAGAAGGCAGACTGAATTCATACTTCCTCTTTGCTTGGTCCCTAGTCAATATGGTTTTTTTAAAGGCTCACAGAATTTAATAAGCAATAGCAATAGCAAGTATGGAAGAATTTCATGGGATCCCAGCACTGAAGGCTAGAGTTGGCAAAGATACATTGCTGACAGTAATCAGCCATTGAAGCACAGCTAGACAATTACTAAAAATATCATGAGAAACATTGTGTATATAAGAGAGAGAGAGAGAGACAAAACAGGGAAGAGCCAATGCAATGTGTATCAGAAGTCAAAGCAGCATTCTAACTGGCACAGGGTGTTTGAAATATCATCATAGTGTTCACCTGCATTCCAAATGACATTGATATTTATTTACAAGCTTCTGTTTTTTCCAAAAATAATTGGAAAGGTTGAACTAAGCAATGACTTTTCTGAGCTTTCATTTTGTCATGGTTATGTAAGTTCTAAATTGATGGTAAGACTTTCACTATCGGATCTGAATCCAATTGCTAGTCCCCCATTAGATTACACACTTTGAATCAATCGGATTTAAACTATTGAATTCAACAGATGATCCAGTGTTTCTACTGCATTAGGACTAACAACTGGATTTCTCCAATAACTGCTGACTTCCATAGCTTTCCTTTGCAAATTCATTAGCAACATAGTAAAATTAAACAATTGAACAACATAATCAGTGGGGTGAAGTCACATTTAACAGTTCATGAATAAAAGCCTGAGTAAAAAAAAAACATTTGTCACCTTTCATAGTCTGGCATTAAGTGGACAGCAAGTCCGTACAAAAGTCTACCATATATACTCGACTATAAGTCAGCTTCATGTATCAGTCGAGGGCAGATTTTGTGGCCAAAATTAAGTCAAGGGTAAAACTTAAGGGCATGTAACAAAGGATGTAAAGAAAGAAGCAAAGGAAAACAATGCAAAAGAACAAAATTCCAGCAGGCATACTAAAGGCTGGATGGATGAGAGTAGAGCTTCCAAGAGAGATTACATTCTTGCCTTTCACCAGAAGTTGGTTCCTTTTTTAAAAATAAGAGTTAAAGCACAGTACTTATATTGACTCATGGATAAGTCAACTCAGGTTTATTGGGTCAAGTTTTTAACCTAAATTTTTAGATTTATACATGAGTATATACAGTAGTTGATGAATGGGTGGGAAGGTTTTATTTGGGCTGGCTTATTTGTAGAATTATATCTGATGATTTTAATAAACTGAGCTGACTCAGCTGAAAAGCAGAATAATATAATTCAATACTGGGAAATCTAGGCTTCTTTCCTTTTAAGACAAGTTATTTATAATATTTTGCTATTTCAGAAGGCTTCATTTGAAAAGTGGAATTGTTTGGAACATAAAGAATAGTTGTGGCAGTAAAAACCTTTGTGCCAGTATGATTTGCCCAAGGAGGGAACATTTCAGGCTAGACCAGGATTTAGTGTCTATTCATATCTATTTTATGTGCTCTAATTACAATGGACAACTTGGTTTAAGTCTCGAGAAATTATGGGGCTTTCTAGATTGGCAGGAAAGTGTGACATGAAGTTGCCTTTTCCTTAATGCTTAGCATCTGCACCACAGCCTTTAGATGGAGCCACGCTGTTCCGCAGTTTTTTAAAAAGAAGCTGGGAAAACCAGCACCCTTTTTAAAGGCGCTTCTTCTCCCTTAAAACGCAAAAAAAAAAAAGCATTTTCATGGCACACTTTCCCTTTTTCTCATCTAAAGGCTAGAGTTTCATGCAGCCATGAACACACTTCTTTTTGCCAATCTAGAAAGCCCCTATGACTCCAAGCTATTGAAAGCATGAGGGGTCTAGCTGTAACTCAGTTATAGTTTGCCAAAGTAACTGTTGCTTTAAGGGTGTCTTGAAGTATAACATATTTAAATTTAATGAAAGACCATCTCATGCCAACAACTGTTAAAACAGGCTCTATGATGATTTCCATTAAGTCTCCTATTAGAAGATTATCTCTAATTAGATTCTCAAGTGGCTCAATGGCTAGTGCAAAATGTAGTAGCGAAAGAGGACATCCTTGCTTAGTACCTCCAGTCAAGTCAAGAGGCACAGATCCTATTACTGTACACTGATATGGGTCAAAGCTTTTTGAGTCATATAAAGATAAATTGCTTACAAAATCCAGAGCCTGTAGAATATCAAATAGATGCCCCCATTACACAATATCAAATGCATTCCATACATCAAGGTATATTAAAGAAACCAGGAGGCAAAATAGAGTGGAATGGTATACCACATTGAGCACTTGACAAATGGAGTTGGAGAGGCACCTGCCTAGCATAAAGTCAACCTGATCAGCATCAGTGTAATTTGTAATGAAAATATTTATGTGAGTGGCAAAAATGGAAGTTAACAACTTTACATCCTGGTTGATTATGGCTATTGGGTGTTACACTGAAGTTTCTTGTATGTTGCCACCAAGTTTGTGAATAGCTACAATGCAACATGTTTTCCCGCTAATGGAGATTTGCCTTCCAACATTTCGTTGTAAATACTAGCAATGTGTAGTAATAATTTATCAAATAGAAGTTTATAAAGTTAACATGAAAAACTATCAAGACCAGGGATTACCTGATTTCCATTTCTTTATTGCTGACTAGTTCACTGGACAAAGTGGGTTTGTTAAGGAGTCTTTTATTTATTTATTTATTTTTGAATTTTAAGAAATTTGATAAAGTATGTCAGATTCATATTGGGAGTAAAAATCCTCAAAAACCCATATAATTTCATAAGGGGAAGTCTTGTAGCACCTTTGAGACTAAGGGCGAAACAGACCTCCCCAAAAGAGTGGCTTGTTGCTGTTTGAGCGCTGGATCGGGGCTGCAGCAACTGCATGCCACGGCCCAAATCCGACATTTTTCTGGGCCAAAAAGAAGCAGCAAAATGCCACTTGTTTTTGGCCCGGAAAAATGTAGCCCTTGCCACCAGTATGGCACTTTTCCATGCTCCTTTTGGTGTCCAGCAACTGAATGTCACGCCAAAGGAGGGCTGTAATCCCATCTACCATGCCGTCAGGCAGGTAGCATGATGCTGGCTTGGGGGTGGCGTTGGGGTGTGTGTTGTCCAAATGCCACGCCCCCACGCCACCCCCAAGCCGGTGCTTACTACTGGTCTGTACAGCCCCTCACTGAAATAAAATTGACAGCATGAGCTTACATAGACTTCAGTCTACTTCCTCAGATACATATAGTCTATATAGATGCATATAGGGGCTGTACTGACAGCCCTTCAGGGGTGGCTCTATGCTGACCCTGGATGTACGGAGTGAGGATGCGGTGACTGGATGCCACACCCCCAACCCACTCAGAAAAAAAGGCCCCAAAAGTGGCTCCTTTTTATGGCATGCACGGGGTGCCATTGCTGCCCTTGCTCATGGCGATGATGCATGTGTTGCGCAGCAATGTATAGACACTGCACCGTGCTTGTGTCATCATGATGGCCCCCATATGGATAGGTCCGATCCATGAGCATGCAGTCGCTCTGCACTCCTGAGCCCTAAAATCAGCCCCAGACCACCACTTTCCAGCAGTCTTTACTGGGCCACAGTCTCTCTCTCTCTCTCTCTCTCTCTCTCTCTCTCTCTATATATATATATATATATATATATGGTATTTATATAGAGATGGATGGATGGATGGGTAGATGCATGCATCTGAGGAATATAGATGCATCTGAGGAAGTAGACTGAAGTCTACATTCTTTATTTCAGTTAGTCTCAAAGCTGCTACAAGATCTCTCTGCATACTGATTCTACAGACTAACATGGCTATATCTTTGAAATCATAAAGGGGGAATTTTTATAGTACCAGCTGATCTGATAACTTTCTTTTCAGCTTTTTTTTAACCAGTCTTGCCATGAGCTTTGGGGTTGTTGATTTTATACATTCATAGGCATGAGCTTTAACATATTGGAAGGAGGTATGAATTTACCTTACACAGCTTTCCTATAATTTAGGAAATATAAGGACAAATAAGTCACTGATAAATAGTGAATCAACTTGTCTAACTTAGAATTTCAGCCCTTTTAAGAAGAATTCCTTCAAGTTATATTTTGAACTCTATTCTAAAAGGTTTCTTTATCATTGTGTTATCTAACTCTTTCCAGCATATCAATATGGAAGAAGGGAAATCCTTCAGGGTAGTTCCACACATGCATGTTAACCACTTACATTCAAAAGTGAACCACTATCAAAATACAAAGCTCAACCCCAATTCTTCTGCAGTGCTTTTCAGAGAAGCCAGCCCGAGCATTTGGCATCAGTCATAAATCAATAAATAATAAAGTATGAGGTACATGGGTGTGTCAGGAAGCCTTTTCAGCCAGTCCCTTTTGAGGTACTACATCTGAACAGGCTTTTAACTGAAAATGTATGCCAGATGTGTGATGCAAACTTTCAGGCCCTTAGGAATAAGTTTACAGCAGTGCGTGTACATGGTGTCGTTGCTTTACTGGGTTTATGTCAATATATAACCTACCAAAGGAAGATTATCATCATCATTCTTGAGACGCAAAGCAGCTCACAATGTAAATGAACAATTAAAATATATAAAACAATTGAAAATATACAAAAAGTGAGCATTAAAGTAGAATTAAACAATTACAATATTAAAACATATCCCACATTAAAAAATAAAGTATAATATTAAAAGATAAAACCTCTTAAAAACAGTACAATTAAAACAGTACAGCACATCCCTAGCCCATTTTAAAAAAAACTTTCTGTTTTAAAAGCCTCTCTGAATAAAAAGGTTTTGGCCTGCTGATGGAAGGACAACAAGGAGAAAGCCATTTTGGCCTCCCTCAGAAGGGAGTTCCACAGTCCAGAAGGCCCTCTGTTGCGTCCCCAACAACTATGCTTGAAATGGTGAAAGAAGAACCTCTCCTGATGCTCTCAGAGCCTGGGCTGGCTCATACAGGGAGATGTTGTCTGCCAAATATCCTGGACCTGAGCAATATAAGGCTTTACTAGAACTTTAACTATAACTTTGAATTGTGGAAAGGAACATGCATCACACTGAACCAAAGCGACCAGCTAGCATCCTGTGCTGCTGGCCCCTTGTACCTATCTGGGTATAAGGGAACTGTTTCATTTCATGCCACACCACATCAGTTATTTAACCATTCTGCTATTTTGAAACAGAAGAACAGAAGTTGAGGACAGCATTCGATCTGAACTTGAACATGAGTGCTTTGTGGTGGCATACCAACCTCTACACCAGTATAGCATCACAAAGCATATCACATCACTGGTGCAAACAGACAAGTTAATTCAAAATATTTAGCCTTCAGGCATTTCTTTAATATTTCATTATAAAATTTGTGTCTCACCCATCTTTCTCCTAAATATGGTGGTCAAGACAGCATTGAAATTAGAGGATTCAGTTCACGAATTCCTGAATAGTAATAAAAGTTGCACGAATGTTCTGAGAAGAAAAGTAAGCACAAAGCTTGGATCAACCATTTCATTTTAAATATCACTCTCACATCAAAATATCTCAAGCAATACATCTCAGAAAATAGATGTTCATTAAGAAGATATTCTGCTTTTCATGCATGGCCTACAGATGGGCCAATAAAAACCACTGAAACTATGTTCCACAGGTATGTATGAAGCTGTGTGTACTAGACAGACATTGAAATCCTAGATAGCAAAGAGGACTTGATAATCTCACACAACCAAGCCTATGCAGCCAGCCAAATTAAGTCACTGTATTCTGATGCCTACTGTATACTTTTATTGATCAGTTTTAAGTGCCATGACTTCTTTTTTCCTTCTGTTATGAGACATGTTGCATTCAGGCAGCTGGTAAAATATGAGGCTGAAGTGTCACAGTACAACATACACTATTACTGAGTAACTCTGGCAACTGCACCAGTGGTTATGCTTGTCGTTTGTAATGCCTTTTGATCTTTAATGAACAACAATAGTAATACATTAAGAGTATGCCTTGACCTTGATGCTGTTGAGCACATGCAGCTGTTGGGAAAATGTAATTCTGTTCGCACTGTAAGAGCCATCTCACTTAACACCTCAACAGGTATGTACTGAATTACCAGGCCTTTCAAGAGTACAGAAGTCTCAGATTTTACTTTAGCAAAGAATTACACAAGCAGGAAAGATAGCAGACGGACATTTGCATGGTAAAAATCAGAGGATGCACCTGTTCAGGTGGGGCATGGACAGTTTGCCCAAATGTCATATTGCTATTAACACTTGTGTGCATTCTGTAGTGATAACATTTTCCTCTGTTACTCTGGCTCTGCATTCTGTATGCAAAAGGCTTGATCGCCCCTGCCAGCAACCCAATAATTCTTGCTAACATCTTCTGAGTTACAGCATTTATAAAGTTGCAAAGTGGAGTAAACAAACCATCTGTTTGGCTTTACCATATATGTCATGCTCTCTTATTAGCATATTACGATTCATTTAGTAAACAAATTTGGTGATTTTCTTCATGTCAAAGTCAGAGGAAGCTGGAAGATGATTAACATTCCTGGGACAAGCACATTAATACATTGCTTCCTCTGCAAAGTTAAGTGGCTTCTCAGGAGAATCGCCCCTTGTTGACAAGATGAGACTGTCAATTTTGTTTCCCTGCCACATTAGGGGCCGTAAGGGGATGGCAGGCTCTGAGAATGAGGAGCAGTGTAGGCAGCATCATTCACTGTGAATTGAGAAAAGAAGTCTAATTCTGATAAATGGTCGACCCCAATACATCCTACCTGTTATTACAACAGACGTGCTGTATCTGTGCAGTAAATTAGTTAAACCCCTAAAGAGTGTGGTGAGAGCTTATCTTCAAGTGAATAATTTGAGTGGAGAGGGAGCTGTCTTCGTGACCAGTGTGAATGATTTGTTTCATATTGAAAGGGATTGTAATGACTGGGTTCCACGTCTTTAATTTACAAAAAAATTGCTTGTCCTTTATTTCCTGCATTTAATAAGCACTTCTTTACTTTTTTTTTAATAGGTGCTGAACTGTTTTTTACCTTTTGGATTTTCTTCCTATAAAAGGTTAATATTTTCTCAGATTCTATGCAATTCATTAAAAGCTTTAGAAACAAATGTTACACATGCTGCTGGAGTAAAAGTTGTCCATATTTCAATGAGTGGCACAACCACTGAGTCTGCACCCACTGTCCTGAAATGTTAGCAGTGAAAAGAACTCCAATTAAGCATCATCACTTCTGGAAACATCTGGTGCAGCACACTTCAAAAGTAGATGTACACAACGTGTGTGTGTGTCTTCTTAACTGCAGTGTGCTACATCAGACATTTCCATAAGTGAGCACCAAAGCTTATCATTCTCATTCCAAAAAACAAACACAAAAAAAGCAAGTCCAAACATAAAGCATTATAAATAAGGATGCAGTGACATACCTGTTTCCTTGGAAGGAAGCCCCATTGAACTCAGTAGGATTTACATCGAGTAGACATTTATAAGGCTATGAAATGAGAACTCTTTTCTACTCTGTATAGATCAAATTACTTCTGTTCATTATGATTTCAAAGAAGATGAGAATAATGGGTTTGCCTCTGTCATAAAGTAACATTGGGAGTTACCCAGCCTCATATATTGTCATAAGTGTATTGAAAAAGATAGTTCTGATATGTTCCTTTGACCTCTAGATGAGGCTGTATCCACAAGGGATATGGAGGGATGTTGGTCCCTTGGGGAACTTCCAGGGTCCTCTCTGAAAAACTCTACCCATTTAATTTGTGGATATATAAGGAAAGCATGCAAGGAGAACTACAGCCAATGGCTTCACAAAATGTCTGTCCAACCTTCTGATAGCACTAGGCTATCAGAAACGTGAGCCTTTATTTTACACTTCTTAAAACTGACCTTCCTTGATGATTGTTTAAGTCTTTTAAAATGTATTAGGTGTATTACATTCCAGATATTCTACAGGGGTTTGCTCTCCTTTTAGCATCACACCACCACAAAACATCTGACTCTTCCAGGACAATTTGATTGCACACTGGATGTTCCCACTGGATGTTCCAACAGCTTTCCTCTGAATATCAGGCCAAAGTACATACGTAAACACAAACAATTGAAAGGCAAAGTAACTTTGCTTTGTCTTTTGAAAATAGACAAATAGGATAGCAATAGGATAGCACCAGTCTTATAGGGGCTTAGGCAAAGTCGTGACTGCTTCCACCAGATAAGTTAGCCAAAAAGCAAAAGGAATGTGTTGGAGATGAAGCGTGTTATACAGCTTGCCACAGCAACGTCCATTTTAAACCATCAGCTGTTACAGGACATGTACCTAAAGAAATAGGTCAAAAAGCAGAAAATTCAAATTCATTCCCCAAAGGATTCCACCAAAATATAGAAATACAGTGCACCCTTCTCTTACACAGGGGATCCGTTCCAGACCCCCTGCATAAGGGAAGTACTGTGTATGCTGGAGCCCCATCGAAAAGAATGAGGCTCGTGCTTGCGGTGCATGCGCCGTAGCCTCTTTTGGCATGTGGCTTTCAGCGTAAACTGAAAGCCGCATATGGTATGACCACTTATGATGCAGGCGCACTGCAATAACATTCAGTGGACTGACATCAAGAAAGGTTTCCATGAGGATGTGGTCCTGGGACCTTGACTTCAGTTGCATCTCCCCAGGGGTTCCCATTCTTTGGTCTTCCATTTGTTTTGGACTTCACCCAAATGCTCCAGACCACTTGACCAGTCAGGAATTATGGGAGCTGAAGTTCAAATCATGTGGAGGACCAAAGGCTGGGAACCATTGTCGTATAGCAATAGTTCACAAACTTCAGTATCAGGAATTGTGGGAACCGAAGTCCAAAACATCTGGAGAACCAACGTTTGAGAACATTGAGCACAACTATGTTTCTCTTCTTCCTTCTCTGACCCAGACAAAGCAAGGCTTTCTGTGTCACCCAAACTGTGAATGATTTGGGCCTTTTCTCTTCATGTAAAAGCATGTAAAGTGTATACCTAGCCCATAATGTCATCCATGTTTTGATGTAGATCCTTCATCTCATTCCAGGGAAAGCTGTTTATAGTAATATGCAAAATCACCTTAGATAGTATCCCCTTGTTTCAGGAAGAACCCACAAGGGCTTAACAAATCAGGCACAGCTTATTTACTCATTCATTTTGCTAGAACTGAAAGTGTTTGGCTAGCTAAGAGATAAGAGGAAATGAATGGCTGAGACATCTTCCTTGTATTTAAGAGGCTTTGGCAGCAGAAGGGCAATTGAGAGAGTTTATGAGGATACTCCAAACAGCCATGGATTCCTGTACAGTACATGATTTACATCTTAGGCAAGAGGAATGACTAAAATTTGATGACAGTAGACATCGAGATGTCAATGCTGGTAGTCCCAGGAAAACAAGTAATATTGATAGTCATGTAAATGAGATTATCAGTATTCAAACCCTTTTAGGTATACAGACCCCACCCCATGCAGATGCCAAAAGCTGCAGGACTTCAAGTCCCATTGGTTGTAATTGCAGCACATTACCAGACAAGTACAGCCACATGTATGTGTCACCATTCAGGAGAATGGGGCAGTGCCATCTGCTGATGCTCCACTCCATAGAGGGCAAGCCTGTGATTGGGGCAGAATAATTGTATGTCCAAAAAGATATTTGTCAATATTGATTAAATGATCTACATCTGATTATTAATATTCACGTTGGTTAGCAAAAGAGAAAGAGAAAGATGATTGATGAAATTACTACTTACATGGCTAAGTTCTAGATTAGGCTTATTTTCCTTAGACTAATGGGTTAATTGATAGTATATATGTAAACCAATGAAATTGATACGGATCCCTCCAAGGTGCCTTTAGAACTGGCTCTTTCTGGTAATGCTGATAAACCTTTATTCCCTAGGACAGAGATAGATGCCCTTTTAGTGATCCAGCTTTTAGAACTATCTATCTCACAATCCTTTTCTGCTTTTCATGTTTTGGGGATCCACAGGAGTTGTATGCCAACTGCCCTAACCTTTCACAAAGCTACAATTTCCAAGCTTTCTTTAGAGAATTTGAATAAGTGTGCATGTCTTTTCTAAGGGTGGCTTCCTAGACTGCAATAACCTTACCTCAATAATGGCTCTGTCACAGTTATAGTTATTCCCTGGCAGTAGTGTGTTAAAAGTTATTTGTATTCCATGTTAACTACAGGTTGAATCTCCCTTATTCAAAATGCTTGGGACCAGAAGTGTTTTGGATTTTTTTTATTTTTATTTATTTATTCATTTATTTATTTTGGAATATCTGTATTTGCATAGAAATACATAATGAGATATCTTGAGGATGGAACCCAAATCTAAACACAGCCTTTTATTAGGTTTCATATACACCTTATACATATAGCCTAAAGGTAATTTTATACAATTTTAAGATAATTTTGTGCATGAAACAAAGTTTTTATACGCTGTGTGTCACTATCTCAGCCACCCATGACAAAAGTTTGGGTTTTTGGAGTGTTTCATATTTCAGAATTCTAGATAGACTCAGCCTGTATATAGGAATCTTCAAAAGACCCCTTTGCCTTGCCAAACCTTTCAGTAAGAATTACTTTGTCTTGACTTTTTTGTCAAAAAATATTATGTGAATGAGCCTTAAAATCATAAATCATACAGTTAGATCTTGGATACACAGAGCAAGATGTTAAACAGAGTAGGCTGCACAATGCTAGAATGACAGCAGGCTGTTGGGTGAAATGGATGAGAGTTCTGTTGTTGTTTTTCCATTGTTCGGGAGCTTCTGTCTTCCATACACATTTATAGCATTATATTCCACTTTAATTGCCATGACTACATCCTGTGGTTCATAGTTGGTGAGACACTAGAACTTCCTGCCTAAAAATTCTAAATTACCCCCCCCCCCCATAAATTCGAAATCCCAGGATTTACAAGAAGCAGCCATGGCAGTTAAAGTGGAATCATGGTGCTGGAATTGTATAATGTCAGCAGGTGCCAAATGGGCACAGTTTATTTTGGAAACAACACATTCCAGCACATTTTAGAATGAAAGGGCACTAGATGGAACTATGGATTTAGTATGGTGTAGTGGTTTGAGTGTTGGACTGAGATTCTGGAGACAGGGGTTCAAAACCCAGCTAAGTCATGGAAACTCACTGGGTGACCTTGAGCAAGTCACGCCCTCTCAGCTTCAGAACAAGGCAAAGTCAAACAACCCCCTCCAAATCTCACCAAGAAAACCCCATGATAGGTTCCCTTTAGGGTTGCCATAAGTTAGAAATGACTTGAAGGCACAATAAAACAAACACCTTAAAACCGAAATGTGTTTGCTTTATCAGATTAAGATTTATTAATAGTCTTAAAACCCTCGTTTAAAGTAATGTATTAGTAGTGTGACCCAGATTTTTCAAGTTTTTGCTTTGTTTTCTTTTAATGTAATATACGTATGTGTGCCTGTTGTGTCACTCAAAGGAGGGATAACTGAGAGTAGCTGAAAATAAAGCAAAGAACTTGATCTTTGTGTAGTAGAAAAAGAAGAGTTAGGATGGGTTTTATAAAAAGAAGAATCATCTTGCAGTGAAAAAAACAAATCTTGATTACAGATTAAATGGTATTTTTGCAAAGCCCAGCTTTTATTGTGTTGAGTAAACAAAAAGCTAGAACAAAAAAAGGGATGGTAAATTTTTAAAAAGTTTTAATATACCTTGTTTGTATGCCTGAATAAGATAATAATAAGTATAATTGACACCATTTTTTTAACCTAAAGAGAAATCCAGAATCAATGTGCAGTGGGGAATTCCTCCTGAAGGGAAATGTCTGGAGAATTTTTGAAAGAAGCCAGAACAGTTTTGATAAGACTAATGATGTTTCTAGGAAAAAGTCACACACATTTCAAGTGTTTTCAGATTTTATCTAAAGAAAATTTTGAAGTAATGTCAGAAGCCTGCCCTCAGTTGAAACATCTGCAAAATCTAGAGAGAAGCCCAATTTTTTAAAAAAATCATTATTATTTTTTTTTTTAGAAAGGTTGACTGTACCCCTAGAGATACAGCAAAAACTATGGCTGCTGAAACAGACTTGACATGAGCTATACATAGCTAAGAGAACCAGCATGGTATAGTGGTCAGAGTGTTGGACTAGGACTCTAGAGATCAGGGCATGAAAACTCACTGAGTGACTTTGGGCAAGTCACACATTCTCAGCCCTCAGAAAGCCCTTTGATAGGGTGATCATAAGTTGGAAACAACTTCAAGGCACACAACAACAACAACATAGATAATGTTCTAAGCACTGGATTCTTTGCATTTGCACTGTTCTATGTGCAGCTCAGCAATATACTCACCAGCCTACTGATTGCTAGTATAGAAACTGATTGCAAGTATAGAATACGATGGTACATCTGCACGGACAGACAATTCAGTTTTGGTTCATGGCATACTTGTTTTGGCCTTTATCTAGAGTCACTTGGTGGATTCAAGTTTGTTCATCAATAGCGCAGAGCCTAACTTAAGTCTCATTGTTTTCAATGAGTTGGTTCCAACCTATTTCCTTTCCATAGTTATATGGACAATTGTGTGCATTTTAATAAAGCATCCGAACTGTAATGGATTTTAAACTCCATTACTTTGACATTAAATCTAAAAATGTAAAACAAACAGAAAACACCAAACCACTATATCAGATAAATATATCTGTTTAGATTTCCATGTGATATTGAAGGGGATTCTTCAACACCAGTGATATAGATTGAGAAATGAATGTAACAGAATCAATTCTTTTGAACTGTGGTTGCGTAATGGAAATCGACTACTATGAATGAACTCATGTTCAGAAGTTATGAACAGCAAGGCTAATGCACTGCAATGAGTTCATCTTTATTATTGCATTACACCTGAATCAATTGATAAAGCAAGTTTTTTTTTAAAGCTAGGAATGGCACTTAATTGAATAAAAGTCAATGTAATTATATTAGCAGAAGCCAATGGTACTGCTGACAGCGGAAAAGGGACCTTGCTGACGAAAGTGCCAGAACTTGTCCACACATTTCTGCACATCGTTTGCCTGACAGATATTAAGGGCTGGTACATAGCTTAATCAGATTACTGATAGCTAGTGCTATAAATGATAAGTGAATGGGAATGGCATCACTTTCTATTGATAGCAGAAACCCGTTGCAACCTTTAACAAATTATCGTCAGCAAAGCAACCTTCAGTTGAGGACTGGAGGTTTTTCCACAGATGTACAATTCATGTTTCCTTGTCCTGTAATTTGGTCAATTTTGATGGTAAATTTCCATAGGTTCTGAACTGTTGTTTTTTTGTCAGCAGAAAACAAAATGCTTCAGGAATAAGAGGCATGCTGCTGCTGAGCCACACGGATCTCAAAGTCAAATTACACTTTAATGGGACAGAGAGAAACTGGGAGGAGAAAACTTAGAAGTTAATCACACAGGGGAAATTTCATGCAGAAACAGGGGTTTAAATTGGGGAGGGGATGCAAAAGCGGGTTAATTTTCAGATGGCGTCACTATTAAAGTGGTGTTAACCCAAATGGAAAGTAGACAGAAAGTAAACAAAAGCTGCTCCTTTTTACTTTTGGGAAATTCCAAAAGTAAAAGGGAGTGGCTTTTGTCTGAATTCCCTATGGGTTAATACCACTTTAATAACGACATGTGTGGAAATCAACCCAGTTTTGCATGGGATTTCCCCTGTGTGATAAACTCCTTAGACTCAGCTCATATGAAAAAAACAATGATGTGACTGGCCCTTCAAACACTGACCTGGAAGCTACATGAGATCTGCTAGGATTGTGAGATACCTAGTTTCAAATTACCATACAATAACCAAACTTGCTGGGTAACTCTAGGAAAGCCACAAACACAGTGCTGTTGTAACCAAGATTATTAGATTGCACTCTGGAAATCAAACATGCAAATTTAAAGTTTCCAATGAGCCAGGAGAACAAATAACTAGGATCTCTTCCATCTGTTTTACCTTAATGGTATAAAGCCCATCAGTCTTTCTCTGTTGACTATGTAACATTCCTGAGTTCCTCTGTTCTAACAGGCAGAAGTGGGAGATAACTGGACAGGAGAAACAGTAGTAGTGCTTCTGCTGCCTCAAGGAACGTAAAACTGCACATACATTATTTAGGTAAATGTAGCAAAAGGCCCTCCTGTTCCTATACAATGGTCACCAGTCAATTTTTACCACTTTCCAAAGCCATGGTAAAAACTGCTGGATTCTCATAGTAGACTCATGAAGTTAACCACATGCAGCAGACACTATATTATTACAGTAAACGTTGCCCCCATACTTCAGCTTGTTTGCACGATGCAATAAGGAGCAAGCACACTTCATAGGTGAAGATACATTGCACCACAAACCTCAGTAATATTGCTACCCATGCACAATGACAAGAAACATAACTGTATCTTGTTAAGCAGTAGACATACACAGCTGAGAGCTTCCTGTATTTTTCTGAGAACATTTCCCTTGGAATAATTTGCCATCTGACACCAGAATGGGTAAGAAATCATTTTGCCAAAGATTTGTTTATTTATCATCCATGTATATGAACACTGTGCATCTGTTCAGTACAAATCTGTGGATGATGTGAATTTGCCTTTGTCTGATTTGATTTATGATTTGAGATTGTGCGGTTGGTCCAGTAACCATCAGGACAACAGTGTAAGTGAGATGAGGGGTGACAGAAAATGATCTCATGGCTGAAGCATTTTAGCCTACATTTTATTGTTTTAAGATTCTCTCTCTTTTTTAAAGCCAGATGTGACCAGACTGGAATGTGAATTTGTTCTCTTTCTCTTTCTCTCTGTCTTTTTCTCTCTGTCTTTTTCTTTCTATCTCCCTCTTTCTTTTGTGATCTCGATTTAGCAAAAGATTAGAAAGCTGATCTTATCACAAGGTAAGCTCAGCCTTCATAAGTGCAGTGTGGGGGATATGTGTAACATACTTCAATGTTCAGAAAAAGTGGTAGTACATTACTTGCTATGAAAAGATAGTCAACCTCCTGGGAACGAATGAACAATATATGCTTTCCACTAAATCCCCTGTTCCACAGATGTATCTCTCAGTAGCTCTTCTCCATGGGGAGAAACCTCCCTTTGGTACCCAAATTTACCTTGAATATCTGTCCATCCTTTAACTACAAACAGCCACCTGCCTTCTATCACAGGAGTACAGGCTGATAGCCTAGTTGCTATATTTAATAAGGTAAATGAGATGTGACAAGGTATGATGAATCACACACATAGCTATGGAAAATTAAGTTTGCATTGTTCTATCTTTTCTCCCTGGCTATAATGCACAGTTCAGTTCTTCTGCTATGTTTTAGAGTCCAGCTAGTTGAGAGATACATTACTCATAAAAGTGTTATTTGTACAAGCCATGTTCAAATAACATAAAGGACTCCAATTATATCATCCTTATACTTAGCCACCCCAGTCCTGCAAGGGATATCCATGTGCAGAAAGGTCTGGCTTTGTACATCAAGAGCTGCAAACCCAGATTGGATCCAGATGTGAATCAGTCTTGCTGTGCACATTTGGACATTTAGCCCCTAATGAGATTACAAGGGGAGAATGAGAACAGGAATTTACATTTGTATTACAGTGTGGTTGGGGATACATATCACCAGCCACAGTTTGTTGTGTTGTACACAGCTAAATTTGCATTGGAAAGCTTGTTGTTGTTGACAACAATGACAATAATGATGTTGTTATTGTTGTTGCTGTTGTCATTTACCTTTTTAGTTTCTGTCCTTCCCTACTGACTTGTGCTTTGTAGCTGTAAGGCAGAACAGATTTTGAGGATCTTTGGTGCAGGCAGAGCCACGTTCAAGTATTCCCACCATAGCGTATATGATTGCTTATGACAAGTGCTATTTAAGCTATCTGATGTGGCGACTAGCACCTTTTTTCCCATTGTGCCAGACCAGCAACATTTGTACCCATTGGCAAGAAATTGCAAGGAACTGGCAGTTGATAGATTATGGACTAGCACTGGTCCATGGACCAGTACTTTCAGAAGCCCTGTCTTGTGTGACAGTGCTTCTTGGCTCTGCGTGCTTGGTGATTCCCTACTCTGCAACTCTTCCTATTTATTTCTGCAAGATTATGTTTGGGAGTAAGTGAATGTATAGATAGAGTAGCAATCAGAGATATCCTGCAATACATGCTGTCTTTCGTTTGCAAACTTGATTTGCAGACAGAGACTAATAATCTCAGATTAAAAAGAATAAGAATTTTAATTTTAATAGATTTTCCATTCATTTTCATGTGTTCTTTTTGTAATTCATTGCTTCCCCTACCTGCTAATTTGCTTATTTTGTTCTCACATGCAAGAACAAGTGACTTCAAAAGTCTTCCCAGTGTACAAAATTGCACAGATTTTGAGCCTTTTTGCAGTTATTTTTTTCTCACTGCAAGATTATTATGTGTATACGAAATGTATTTGTGTGTGTGCGTGGGCATGTGCACATGCACATGCACACACGCAACAGATTATCATCTGCAGAAAACTTGCACAAAAAATACAGGCTAAGACCCTGGTCAAGAAATATAGTTATGACACATGCCTTCAATATGTTTCCAACCCCTCATTTTCTCAGCTGCAGCTTCTCAGTGGGGATCAGGGGAAGTAGCAAACAAGCATCCAACTATCATTCTCTAACTGGACACATAATAACAAGGATCCACAGGGGGCTGTGGGAGTCTGCTGGAGGCCCCTCTGGAGGATGTCACTGCTGTGCACCCAGCTGTAGGAACATAGCTAGATGCTGGTCTGTCCCAACCCCCATCACCCACCAGCCAAGAAGCAGCTATGTTGGAATGGGAAGCTGCAACTGAGAAACTGTGGGCTGGTCATTGTGCAGTTTGTAGAGCATTCTTTCTAACCTCTGCAATGCCTAAAAAAGTGAGTCACAAATAAGCCCAATTTATGCCATCATAACTCACTAACAGGGTGCCAGCCACTGTTTTCTGTGCAATTTGTTGAGTTTTGTGCAAAACCGATTTTTTTAATAAAACAATTTTTGTATAAACAAAACTTTAAATGCACCCCCCCCCCAAAAAAAAAACAAAACCCTGCAGCCATTGACCATTTTCTTAATGGGGGGTGACTCAGTGTGCAGAGATGCACTTTCTTGTTGAAGATCAGGAAAGTATTCTTTACATCCTTGGCCTGCAGAAATAAGGACAGAGAGAGAAGGAGGGATACCGTTAATTTAAACAAGTCCAATACAGGAATAATTAAAAAAAACTTAATAATAAAGCAACATTTGTGCCTTGGATCAGTGTTGAGCAGAGTGGAATTATAGTCATTCACTATGATTTTCTAGAAAAAATATTCCTCATAACTCATCATGGACTCCATTTCTCAATTACTAATGAGGTTCCAAATTTAAGGACATATTTATAGATTTAAGTCACAATGCCTTATCAAATGGCTTCTCCTCTTCCTGTTCAGAAAGATTTCAGATTCTATTTGAACATCATAAATGCTGAAAAATATTTTATTGTGTGTGTTTCACTGCCATTGGTAAGAGAATAAACTAACATTTGCTCTCTTATAATATCTTTTGCCCCAATTGGTCAGTCCTAACAATTACCCACTATCACAATGTGACCCAATGGTTCCAATGTTGCACATTCAAAAAAGATTCCACTGATTTTCTTTCTCCCTGCCTAGTTCTTGTGAAATAGTAGGCTTTTGGAAAGAGCAGTGCTGTAAATCCATTGATATTTTTAAATGCTCATATTGTTGATTAGCCTCATATAAAGTATGTAACCAAAAAAACAGTAGAGATGCCATTTCTTGTAAGATGCATTGGAGCACAAAGACTTGAGAAAACCTGAGAGTTAGTGTATATTTGTAGCATTTTTCCTTGCATTTGTAGGAGCATTGGTATTTGTCTGTCAGTCACCTGATTTCCAAGGAAAGGGGCAGCAGCCACGATAATAGTCATAGTAGTTGTATTGCATGAAGTTACTTGCTGCAGTCTTGATTTAACGTGTAAAACTTGCATTATAAACGTAATCAACAATGCTGTTTTTTCCCTCCCCATCCCTTTCCTCTTCCTTTCCTAGACACAGTGCTAACATAAACCTGCACCGTAAACTGTTGACCAAAGAACTGGATGACATGGGACTGGATACTTCTCAGCCCTCACTTAACAAGGACCTCCGTGATGAATTTTTGATGAAGATATATGGGGCCCCACACCAGATGGGGTTTGATATAAGGGAAGATACATCCTCCCCAGCATGTACTGAGGACTCACATCTGAATGGGTATGGAAGGGGCATGTCAGAAGAGTACATGGTGCTAGACCTGAGCACCACCTCCAGCATCCAGTCTAGCAGTAGCATTCATTCCTCAAGAGAGTCTGACGCCGGAAGCGACGAGGGGATTCTCCTCGACGATGTTGATGGGGCAAGTGACAGTGGAGAATCCTCGCACAAAGCTGATGCCCCAGCCTTAGGAGTCAGCATGGGTGCCGAAGTCCCAGGGTCCCTCATGTTTAGCAACGTTTCCATGAACAACGGGGGGATCATGTGTAACATTTGCCACAAAATGTACAGCAACAAAGGGACTCTCAGGGTGCATTACAAGACTGTGCACTTGCGAGAAATGCACAAGTGCAAAATCCCTGGATGCAACATGATGTTTTCCTCTGTCCGCAGCCGGAACCGACACAGTCAGAACCCTAACCTGCATAAAAACATTCCATTAACTTCATTAGATTAGTTCAAAGACAGACTTGGTAAATGTCAGCTCTCAAGGAGAGCCTGGCATCTTTGAACAGCCATTTACAGACTTATATAAATATATATATAAATATGAATATAAATATATATCTTTTTTTCTTTTTTTAAGAAAACATAAAAACACCAGGTGCTTCCCCTTCCCCTTTTCCTCCCTAAGTTTTGTTTTGCTTTGTTAAGATTTCTTATTTTGTGAGGGTTGGGGTAGTACCTTTAACCTGGGATGAAGTTTCCACTGCTCTAAACAAGACAAAAACAAACAAAAAATGAACAAACTTGCATTTTAAAGCCCCACTTTTGTTACGAAATACGTGGTCATCTCCAAAGAGACTGTTTCTTCTACCTATGACTGTTGCCTGCAAGCTTAGAAAAAGAAGGGGCACAAAATGGAAAACCCCAAAGGAACAAAGCACTGCAAAGAGAGAGAGAAAGGATAAAAGAACAACTTCTGTTGTCCTTTGTGTATTTTAAACCATTCAGAGGACCGTCAACGATGCATGGCTGTTACACTTGTATATATTAAGCCTCGAAGGGCCCGTGATGTAAAACAATTGTATTGATGGTGATTTAACATTTTTTTTCTTTTGGTTTTTTTTTTTTTTAAAGAATTTACATTTACATCCAGCGGTTAGATATGCGGGGGTGGGGGGATAGTTTGCTGGCTCGCTCTATTCATTTATATTAGCTTCAATGCACATTTTTTTTAAAAAAAAGAAAAAACACAAGGTCTTTTTTAACTACCTGCTAGAGAGGCATAATAAGGAGGTGCTGGCATGCTTTAGAGCACCCAATTGGATACAGGTTTTTTGTGTTTTTTATTTTTATTTTGGGTTTTGTTTTTGTTTTGGTCTTGTTACTATTACATAAATCCAGTCATGCACTTTTTTCTTACACAATGTGGGGATGTGTAATAATATCCATGCCCTTTTTTCCCTTAAAAGTATTGCCATACTTTCAGTGTCTTATTAAGAGAGAGAGCAAAAAAGAATACACTTTGTTACAAGCGGTCTGGTCAGTATGGAGCAAGAATGCCGAACAAAAAGTGTTAAATCTTGACACAGAGCTGACAACTTTGCACAAGTTTTTGGTAACCAAAATAGAATCAAATGCTGTCAACTACAGGCCAAGATTTTGGCAGTCAGGAAAAAAAATCCTTGGAAACTGGGAGGAAGAAAAGAATAGATTGAAATGTTCTCAGGTTCTAAATATTATCCACACCCACAAAACAAGGCCATAGTTCTTTTTTAAAAAAATCAACTGAAAGCTACACAGTCAGAGATGATGGAGATATTTCTTTAAATAAAGAAATATAGGCTTTCAGGAAATAAGTATCTTGGGCTGCATTCCTATGCATTCTTACCTGGAAGTAAGTCCCATAGAATTTTAAAAGGCTTTTTTTCCAAGGAGACTGCACTGTAAGTTGTGTGGTTGCTACAAACTGACATCATCATCACCCCCCCCCCCCAATACTTTCTAATTGACCTTCCAAAAAGAGAAGAGGTAAGATAATTTTGTTAGATCCAGCATTTTCCCCACTCCAGGCCATTGGTTGCCATTTGCAGGATGGAATGTGATGGTGTTCTATCACGTATCCCCCCTCCCCAAATCTTGCTATGGAGAAACATGTCAAAGCCAGTGTGGGAGAGATGGGTTTACAAAAGCTACTCCTTACCCATAACATTTACAGGGATCGGCATATGAATTCAGATATGAATATGAATTCCCGAAAAAGATGTGTGTGTCCTCTCCTGAAGACTTAGGCTTTAGTTGCATTAAAATGACAAAAACGATTCTGACTTCTGCAAAGTTGTTCAATGTGCACCAGAGAGTTCTATCGTCTGATTAAGGCAAGCTTTTATAGAAGCAATCCAAAGCCATTAATGGCACAAGCACTTAAAGTTTGGAGAATATGTGAGGATTTTTTTTCCATTGGGTAACTTCCCCTTTGGAGAAATCAGAAGCTTGTAGCAATGGTGATGGTGGGAGGGGGTACCCAGGACAATTTGTAATGGTCTTTTGTACTTTCCCGACATAATTTTTCAGAGAAGAATTACACTAGAGTTAGGAAAGAGCACATCAGAAAGGAAGCCAATGATTAAGGAAGACAGGGAGAAGCTGGTCTCCAAATCTTTTGTTTTGCTCTGTTTTGTTTTGTTTCTGGTGTTTACACATGTTGTCTGAGCATGGCAAACCACACTGGCAGCCTAACTTACCACAGCATACTGACTGAATGATGATATTTACTCAAGCTTAGTCTACAGCCA
The DNA here is from genome assembly GCA_034509955.1 of Urosaurus nigricauda. Lineage (NCBI taxonomy): Eukaryota > Metazoa > Chordata > Lepidosauria > Squamata > Phrynosomatidae > Urosaurus > Urosaurus nigricauda. The sequence continues at coordinate 97,139,243 of JAOEGL010000002.1, read as the reverse complement.
AAATCATTATGGTGTGTGTCATATAACAGATCCTTTTTTGAAAAAGAAAAGAAAACGGGATACACAAGGACTATTTCCACATGCTGTGTATTTCTAGCTCAAAGAGAATGTTTTTCTTTCCTAGAACATTTCTCTTGTAACTGCGAAACCAGAAATGCTTGGTTGTTTTCAGCTTCCAACTTGAGTCTGTTATGCAATTTCAGCAACTGTGAGTTGCATATCAGCAAACTAGTCTGTTAATATTACTACAGGAAACTAGTCTAGAAAAATAAATTCCTTTTCCATCATTGGCCCCAAACTATGGTTAATTATGGCTAAAATCCATTGGAACCAATTCCCATCAGTTTCTATGGGACATAGTCCTGACTAACATTAGCTTATCTGGGGACATTGTGAGCCACAGAAGTATTTCAAAAAGAAAACTAAGAAAACAGAAACACTACTTACTGTATCTCCATGTGTGTGTAAAAAAAAAAAGTCAAATGCCTTATTTTAGGCCACATTTGCTTCTTTTGAACTGGTGAACACGTTATTTACAGAATTCAAAGACTCTTTTAAAATGTTACCAACCAGTGTGTCAAAAATATGTTTATATCAAAAAATATGTTTACATCAAACCTCCACAATTTTTTCTGACTTGATTATTTTTCATTGTGCTTTGTCTTTTTTTCCAAAGTCTTAATTACTTTTTTTATAAAATTGAATGAAGAGATGCTTTGTTTTGTTTTATGCTGCGTATGTACCGTATGCTTGTGAAAGGGAACATAGAAAAGTAAAGGTGTGTTCTTCCTAACCATATGAACCTTTGTAGTGTTATCTGTACTGCACTGTCTCTTCAAACACCCCCAAGTTATTAGGAACCAAGTGAGAAGAAATACTGAAAAGGCAAAACAAACAAATTGCTAAATGATATCTAAGGAACAAAAAACACTGTTTTTGAAGTATGTATGGTATAAATAAATATCATTTTTAATGAAAAACATATTTGAGGTATATAAATAATTCTTTCCTGAAAAATCACTGTTCTGCATTCTCATTTTAGTTTTGTTTCTGCTAAAGGTCAAGTGGCTTTGGTAAAACTAGACTGGAAACTTAAACATCATCAAGTAGACCTTATTCAGCAAATGAGTTGCACAGACAACATCTGTTTGTTGCACAAAATGAAACAGGATGGCAGATAATTGTAATGAATCAGAGAGGAACAGGCAGACGGTTTAAACATTAACATTCCTTCATATCAACATTTCTATCAACATTTGAATGTATAAGAGGGAAAGGACCTTGGTAGTGGTAGACGCCACACATAAAGCTGTTTTAAAATTACAATAGGCCCTCCATATCCACAGATTCTGCATCCACAGATTCAACCATCCATGGCTTTAAAATACAGTACAGCTGGCCCCCTGTATCTACAGATTTTTTAATCCACTGATTCAACCATCCACAGTTTGAAAATATTTTAAAAAATATGTTTAAAAAAACATATGAATTCCAAAAGTAAACCTTGATTTTGCCATTTTATATAAGGGATGCCATTTTATGATGCCATTGTATTTAATGGGACTTGAGCATCCACGGTTTTTAGTATCCACAGAGGATCCTGGAACCAAGCCCAAGTGGATATCAACAGACCACTGTATTTGTCACCCCTTTTGTATAAGGCAGTTATCCACAAATTGGCTGTTGATATACATGCCAAAAGAACTGAAGTGTGCCAAAATGTTGTGCCAAAGGAACTGAAGTGTTCCTTGAAAGATAAGGCCATCCTTTTGGATATATCCACTATTCTGTGCTCACCAGGCAACACTTATCCCCCTCTCTCAAACAGTCATCAGTATCCCTAGGGTTGGTGTCACCCAGACTGCACTGGACTGCCCTACACCTGAAATAATAAGGCCTGTCCCTTATACTCAAGAGAATATTTATTTGTTAGTGTTTTGAGTCAAAATGTAAATTAAAAGAGCCGTGCCTGAGATATCAAAGGTTTGGGCAATGCTGCCTTAAGGGCTTAGCTGCATTGTTTTTTTAAAAAAGAGAACACAACTTTATTAGGGACAGCACCCTTCAGTATATATTGCTAGGCGTGTGTAGATCTGTTGTATGCCTTCTATTTGTTTTTGACTTGTGGCAGCCAGCCCTAATGTGATCCCATCACTGTGTTTTCTTGGCAAGACTTCTTCAGAAGAGTTTTTCCATGACCCTCCTCTAATGCTGAGAGAGTGTGACTTGCCTGAGGCCATCAGTGGGCTTCTGTCACCGAACAGGGATTCAGACCCTCATCTCCCAGAGTCCCAGTCCAGCACTTAATCTACTACACCTTGCTGCCTCAATAGTGCTAAATAGCACCCACATTTCCTTCAGATATTTGCTTTTCGGGGGAAAGGAGAAAAGCCACATCCTGAGGGGGGAAAAAACATGGTGCCAGCGGCAGGGTAAATGTGTGTAAAATTGCAACATTTAAATGACCTACTTGAGTTTTCTAGTGATGGAATAGAACAACTCCAGATTTCTGCATGCAGTTTTGAAATGATAACGTTCCTTTAAAATGTTCACACAGTGGGCTAATTTTGCAAATACTGTTCAGATGCCATGCATTCTAAGTCAAACTTATATTGGGACGTGTGATGCAACCACAATCCACTGTTGTAAAGAACTGGCATGAATGCAGCTGATTAATGTTTAGCTCCACAGCTCAAAAAAGTCACATATTTACTATGTACAGTATATACTTCACCTTGAAAGGTTTACCTTGAAAGTCCTCTGGACACCTCAGTTTTGCAAGAACTTTCTTCCACATCAGGACCGCTGGTAACTGTTTCTCTGTTTGTTATTAATTTTATATCCCACCTTTCTGCTGCCATGGGGCCCAAGGCAACTTACAATTTTTAAAAATACAAGTTTAGCTTTTAAAAATGCCCTTACTTGAAACAGATTAAAACGGGCTCTCTTATAAACTTTTCTAATTCTTGAGAGAAACAAGTTGGAGAAAAGAGATGTTAACAAATGGTTTGTTTGACCCCCATACATTGCTAAGAAAGGTACTGCAGCATCAAAATGTTTATACTGGGTATTTTAAGCTGTTTTTGACTTACAAGATGGATTTCTTGCTAGTCCCATGTTATGCTGCCTACTGTATTTGTACACTTGTCCCTCCCCATTTGTGGATTTGACTTTTGTGGATTTGATTATTCACTGATTTTATTAATATGTTCTCTCTAGGAATATCTAGGTCCTCCAGCACAACTCCATGGTCAACTTTAACCAAAAGTCACACTGAAGGACCTAGAGATTCCTAGAGAGAACACTCCACTAGGCCTTTGTAGCTCCTCCAGTGCAATTCTATGGTCAGTGTCTGGAAGATGTTGACCACAGGTCAAGATGAGGACCTAGAGCTTGCTACAGAGACCTTTTCTCAGGTAAAAACATAGTGTTTTTGTTATTTGCAGTTTTTCCACATTCACAGGGCTCCAGTGCCCCTAACCCCAGCAAATGTGGAGAGACAAGTGTAATCGGTATTTTAAGGAAGTGCTCATAGCCTTTCTAAATTTAGGTTGGAGGGGGAGACTTGAGCCAATCATCCTGTTTGGTTTGTTCAGACACATTTCGGAAGGGACAAGGCACACACACACACATATACAATTTTCCCTTTTCAGGCCTGGGTCCGTTTTTCCCAGCCAGGCTCTAAAACATGGGGTATAGTAGCAATGCTTGTGTATGGAGGCTACTGTAAATGAGAATCAGTGATGACACCACAGGATGTGTGAAGTATCTCCACCCCCGACCAAATTATTTTTCCATGAAAATGCAGCCTATTCCCACAGTCATGTTGTTTCAGCAAACAAATTTGGATGACCATCCCATTTGCTATAAAAATCCAGTCTAAACCCAACATTGCACTAGCAAATTCCCAGTTGCATGATAGAAGTCCTCCACCCTTCCTGCAGTGCTCTGCACCAACCAAATGCCATCACTGGAGGGTTTCCAAACCATCCAAAACCATTGGAGGAGGGGCACTAATTCTGTTTGCAAAACTACCGCATCTGATTTGGGCTCATGGTTACACTTTATTTATTAGTGATTTTTAAAACAGCTTTGGAGTATTTTCTCAGTATATTGGAAAGCTAGGAGAATTCTCCACTTGTATGTATACTCAAAACTAAGTCAAACCCACTCTTCAATGTAACTTACTCCCAGGAAAATATACACAGTATTATGGCATTAAATCCTCCATTGGGTTTAGCCCAATGAGGTTTAGCCCAACGTGGAGGAAGCAACATGAGAGATAACCAAAGTGTGTTAGGTGCCATTAATTGATAAAAATTCAAATTAGTGCACTGTCTATTAAGGAGTTGAGAACCTGGAGAAATGGTTTACTTCTTTGAGGTAGAGCTGACAATCCCTTATCCTCTGTAGATGTGGTGGTTCTTGTCCAGGAACTCGATTTGGGCAAAAGATCTGGGTTGTCTACAATATGTTGGTTTTGTGACCATGCATTCCAAGCCAGTTGATTTATTCTTCTGGGTAAAAGCCAATCTAGCAGGTCTGTTTATTCATTTTCTTGGTATGATGAATCTAAAACATATCTGTCTAGTTGCTTCATGTAATGGTTTCTGAATTAATCTTATGTTGCTTATTTTGAAATATGTATAGTGTGTCAATGTAGAATAGATCTGACTTCTGGAAATAATTCTAGATTCTATTATTCCTTTGGCAGATAAATTTTTTTGTATATATGTCTTTGTAAATTACTTCCCCCTCCCCCCCCCCCAATGCATGGCTTTTGTGTAATAACAGGTATACCTTCCATCCCTATCTGAAGTTTTATTGATGAACAGTTTTAGAGGGTTGCCTAATTGTAATTATATAGAAGTGTTCTACAATCTTGTCATGCTGCCTTCCACGGAAACTGGAAACACTGATGAAGAACCAATGTTTTCTCCATGATACAGATGCCTTAAACATTGTCCTAATTTGGTTCTTATGAGATATAGGATTGTTGGGGGGGGTTTAAGTGCTATATAGTGTGTTACTCAGTTTGCAAATATTTTACACATGATCATTTTCTTATGACATGAAGATGAGATGGTTTTCAATGGATTTTTGGCACATTCAGCATCTCTGGCTGTATGTCACTTCAGTAAATTATCTCAGCCAGCATCTCCTGATTTTCTTTTCTTTCTTTCTTTTTCAGATATTTTTCAGGATCAGAATAGTTATGATCTGAACCCCTTGGAAAAGTCAACTGAAATTTGCAAGAAATTATTATGTGAATTGTTTCTTTGCTGCATTGCACAATATTGTTCCTATCCAGCAAGTTAACTAAAACAGTGGAGGCAGATTTAAGATACGATTTGCACCACTGTGTTGCAAAGACTAGGCGTGACTTTGCAAAGGCTAGATGCAAATGGGCATCTGAACTGTGATGTATACCCACACATGGGATATCCTAACATAAGCAGTGCAAAAGAAAACCATGCATTTCTATTCAAATCCAAATATAAATGCACACCATTGTTTATATATCTACATTGGTGTCAGTTATGCAGATGTTATTCATCTGATTTGACACGTAGAAATTAAGAAATGATGGCCAAGATCCTGTATCAGGAAATGTAGTGTAAAGATCCACTCAAGCAAAATGCTCACAGGACTCCTCTTCCAATGTTCCCCATTACCTTTTAGTGGCTAGTGGAAAGCCGGCCATCAGAGATGTACAGAGATGTGTCACCATCTTCAAGGAGGACCCCTGTGAGATATTTCCTAGAAGATATTTTCATCGGTATGCATCTGGCTACAGGGACATAGCGAGGTACCTCTCCAATGAACCCCAGAAGGTAAAAGTCTTGGGCAGGTAGGAATTACTATTTGAGGGACAAAATTACTTCTTCTCTCCACAATGGCCACAAAAAGACAGTGGCAGGTATAGGTTAGATCTGCATATGTCACTAAGGGTGCCAGCCAATGTGCTGACTATGGCAGAACTACAGCACACTGTAGTAAAAAAAGCCATCACCCTATCTTGGCCGGTAAATATGCAAAGCTTCGGGTGCATGTACCTTGAGATCACAGCTATCAACTTTGTTTCCACAGAATGAATGTAAAAATACAGATTTCCAACAAACTTTCATGCTAAGGCGAAAAAGGTCAAAATGCAAAATACGAGCATCAATTAACCTGCTGCAGATATAGCAGTGACATTGTGCTGACAGCCATGCATGCAATGTAAGTTGCTCAGTCATGAAATCATAACTTAATTGGCAAAATGTGGAAGTTTTCCCACGTCTTGTTTAGCATTTATTGATTATTTTATGAGACTTTTTTTTTAGACAGACAAGACATTTTCCCCCAGTAATCAAGCTTATAAAAACTAGCCAATATTTGAGGGGAAAAACATATTGCAGGCAGAACTAGTACAAACTAAAATTTTCTCCCATTTACTTTTAAAGCTGAAAGATATTTGGTTATTTAAAATGTTAAATATTTAAGTGAAATCCTTTACTCCAGTGATTTCACTAGGGAGATGTGGTGGTTGTAGACCACACCAGTGGCATCCTATGAGAGGGTGACACCACTGCTCGTCAAACATCTGCCTTTTGGACAGGCTGGGAGCAAGGTTGGGCAGAGTACTAATGTAATCCTATTTTAAGGGGCAGGAGGTAGGGATTGGGGTGTGTGTGTGTTTGTGTAAGATTGCTTGGATATTATTCATGCAGAGCATCCATACTCTGCCCAACCTTGCTCCCAGCCTGTCCATCCCCACAAGATCAGAGCAGAAAATGCTGTGGAAAGTTGCAAGAGAGCAGGAAAGCCAAGAACCAAGACTGGAGCTGTGCCTCTGACCTCAGAGTGGAATGTGCAATCTGGTTGATAACCCCTGCAACTGCTATAGCTTTCTTACAAACCTGTACTGTAAGGCATTTGCATGTTGGGTAAAAATAAACATTCTAAATCTCACAAATGCAATTTCACATTTTGGGACCAACCTTTTTTCCCCCCCCCAAAAAAAAATCAGCTTTATTTATTTTCTAAAAAGACATGAACAAATTCAGTAGCACATCTGAGACTGAGAAAGAACTTTTTAGCAAATGAAAGTTTAGCCTTGTCAGGCTTTTGTGGACTCAGGGCAAAAACAGACTGTAGAAATAATCCATCTTGAAACCACTTTAACTGCCCAGGCTCAGTGCTAGAGAATTTTGGGAACTGTAGTTTGTTGTGGCACCAAGAGCTCTCTAACAGAGAAGGCTAAATGTCTCACAAAACTACAGTTCCAAAATTCCCCAGTATGGAGCCAGGGCAGTTAAAGCAGTTTCAGACTGGATCATTTGTGCAGTCTGTTTGGCCTTTAGTCTACTTTATCATCTACATGGAATAAAGGGTCTGTGGAAAGACATACACATCAACAGGGAAATGTGATGGAAATGGCTCTTGACATTGCCCTTTTCACTGTTTTTTTTTTTTTTTTTTTGGCTGGCATCATTTTATGTATGTGAAAGTTTCACTTATGTCTGTGTATGCCCCTTTTTGGGTGTTGCAGGGGTTGGTATTCACTTTCTTCCCTGTTTCACAGTGCCCAAAGACCCTCCTGCTGACCTAACTGCCTCTCAAGCCTACCCACCTGCCACATAACCATTCCTTGCTTTGTGGGGAGCTGGCAAGGTCACAGAAACGTCTGGCTATGTCCCTGTAACCAGATGTGCAATAAGGGCATCAACACCAAGGTCTGCTGCGATATAACAGCTTCATTTTATATACCGCTTCATACCCTTAAGGAGTGTCTAAGCGGTTTACAATTGTAAGGTATTTGCCCCCCCAACAATCTGGGCACTCATTTTAGCGACCTCAGAAGGATGCAAGCCTGAGTCAAGCTTCAGCCCTTTGGTGGTCTTGAACTTGCCACCTTATGGTTTTGAGTGAGAGGCTGCAGTAGAGGCATTTAACCACTGTGCCACCAGAGCTCCTCTATAGGTCTCAGTACTGCTGTAATCATGTCACATCTTGCTATGGAAATATTCTAGACTCTTCTACAATCTTACCCACTCTCTGTGAAATCTGGCATGGCCATGTAGAGGGATGTTTACCAAAAAGGCTCAGGCTAGTGTAAGTCTGCATATATGGATAGTTGGCTTCCTCTCCAGTTTAAACAGCCCCATTCATATAGTGATCTCACTATGAATGGGGCTCTTTAAATGAATGGAAAAGGAATCCCAATCCAATTATCCATATATGGATTGGGGGTTTCCTCTCTGGTTTAAAGAGCCTCGTGTAGAATGCGCATGAGCTGTCAAATTGAAAAAAAATTAATAATAAAATAAAATAAAAATAAATAAAATAAAATAAAACAAATAATAAATGATAAAAACTATAATAAATAAATAAATAAATAAATAAAAATGCAAGAGTGCCCGATGAAGCATTGGGTGCTGATAAAAACGGAGGATGAGGAGAAGGAGGAGGAGGAATAGGGGGGGAGGTAGGGAAAGGATCCCCACAAGCTGCACCACTCCATGCGCATAAGGTGTCAAATATTAAAAAGTATTAAAAAAAAACCCAAGCAGCTCGCGCGGCCAATGGCTGCATCAGACGTCACCATGACATCATTTGATTGACAACCAAGAGGCTCCATTTTGAATCGTTACTTTTTCATGTATGAACTTAAGTGGGGTAAAATGCACCAGGAAGCATCAATGAGGGCAAAAGGTAGTATGAACTTCTTTCCAGAGGGATTCGGTAATGGCATGCACGATCTCATCCGGATGTTACCAGGGCAAATGGGCTAGTATGAATGGGGCCACAGTTTAAGCATGTGTTTTTCTGCAAAAACATGGTGGCAATTTATTTTCTTTTTAAAAAATGATCATATTTCACAGTGCTGTCACTGGCAGATTTTAATTTCTTCTCTCCCCCCCCCACCCCCCGACAGATAGCAAGACAGATCAAGAGAAGAACATTAACTGTGTCAAGCTGCACAGTATGAGATTACTGCTTAGCATTGCCTGACATAAGACTGATTCCTATATGGAAAGTAAAGCAACATGGATGCATGGGTACCTGTGTATAAAAGATACATGTATTAACAAACATTGTGGGTGGGAGAGGGGGAGTCAATCCCAACTCATGGAAACCCTGTGGATGAGACATCTCTGAGATTCTCTGTCCTCCACTGCTCTGCTTAGGCCCTGTAGAATCATACCATGACCTCCCTATTGAGTCTATCCATCTGGCATGCATTCTTCCTCTCTTTCTCCTTCCCTCTACCTTTCCCAGCATTATTGTTTTTCTAATGAGCCATGTCTCCTCATGATATGGCCAAAATACAACAGCCTCAGTTTGATCACCTTGACTTCCAGGGAGATTTAAGGCATGATCTGTTCAAGAACCCATTTGTTTGCCTTTTTGGCTGTCCACTGTATCCTCAGCACTTTTCTACACCACTACATCTCAAATGAGTTTATTTTCTTCTTATGCACTTTCTTTACTGTCCGGCTCTCACCTTCTCACTTTCATACAAGGTGATGGGGAATACAATGGCTTGGCCCATTCTAACTTGCTCAGTTTTTTTCTTTACTCTTTAGAATATTTTCTAGTTCTTTCATAGCTGCCCTTCCCATCCCTAATCTTCTTCTGATTTCCTCACTGCAGTCTCCTTCCTGATCGATGTAATACCATTACATGTTTTGGATCCAGAAGGTTTCCAGATGAAATCCCTACACTAACTACTTCAAGGATCCAAAGTGACAGGTGATACAGAAAGGCTTCCACCTAAAAACATAAAAGAGATACTGGCCAGAACACTGTTGGTACACAGTGCCCGTGGCGCAGTGGTTAAATGCCTGTACTGCAGCCACTCACTCAGAACCATAAGGTTGCGAGTTCAAGACCAGAAAAAGGACTCAAGCTCGACTCAGGCTTGCATCCTTCTGAGGTTGCTAAAATGAGTACCCAAATTGTTGGGGGCAAGTAGCTTACAGGTGTAAACTTCTTAGACACTCCTTAGGCAGTATGAAGCGGTGTATAAATGAAGCTGTTTGTTTTTGTTTGTACTTTTTCAAGAGTTATACAGCAGAGCTGAGCAAAGGCCATCAGAATCTGCCATCTCCAAGCAGTCTGTTTTTAAGTGCTTTATTTCCTTCACTGTGCCCATGGGCTATTCCCTCTCATTGTCACCCCATAGCAATACCAGTTGGATATTTACATCCTCAAGTGAAGCTACTCAAATTGCTAGTTTGCTACAGGCTGTACCATGCTCTCATGGGCTATTGCTCTTCTTAGTGGCATATGCCCTTTTGATGTATGTTTTGGTGTGTGTTTATCTCTAAGCTGCTGAACATCACAAATCCAGCAAGTGGCAGAATCAGCTATGTTTGTATAGCAGCTCTGAATAGGAAATTAAAAGACCTTCTGCTCTAGAAGGTAAGCAGTGTGCTTGTTAAAATTCCTCTTTGTTATTGTACGTTTTCTTAATGCATTAACAGGAAAATGCAAGGCTAATCTAACCCATCTAGAGTAGATTCAATGAAATCAATGGGAATTAAATTAATTATGACTACTGCATGTAGTCATGTATAAGTCTTGAAATTTTAGTTAAAAAAATCGAACCAAAAAACCTGGGCAGACTTTTCCACAGGGCCAAAGTAATTACTGTGCTCTTACTGAAAAAGGAACCATCTCCTTCTCTTCTACTCTCTCTGCTGTGATGCTGTTTCTTTCTTTCTGAGCCTTCTGAATGACTGGATGGGAACATGGTGGCGGTGGCAGCTCTTTGGCACTTCCCCTCAAAGGAGTGTTAAGAGGAATCAGTGCCTGAAGGATGTGAGAAATGTAAGTCCGCCTTTCCATGTTAAAATCAGGCAAAGTTATCATACTGAAGTTAAAGTCTATAATCATTGCTAATGACTTTTCATCCTTGTTGACATGTGTGCATTTTCTTAGCCTCGCCTCTGCCTGTTTGCCTTCCCCACATACAGTATAGCACAGCCATGATTTACTGTAGTCCTTGCCTGATCCATCCTGTCTTTAGAGTGAGCACAAATAGTTATGCCTGCCAGAATTGTATAAGGTCTTTGGCACTGTTTTCCTTTGCTTCCTCCTTTACATCCTTTGTTCCATGCCCCTATGTTTTTTATCAGATCACATCAAAATCCATACTTTTCGCCCCCAAACATGCCCTCAATTTATACATGAGATAGACTTATAGTTGAATGTATATGGTAATAATTTGCTTTCGTTTCAATGGTTCTGCTATAGGAGAAGGAGTAAATTCCATTGAACTAAAGAAGGTATATTTGAGTTGTGAAGTATAGGAATGCACTATAGAGAACCTCCTGAAGTAGTTTCAATCTACTAAGAACTTCTTGGATTTTCAAAATAAGTATTTCATTGTAAGTTTGGAATGTTCCTCCTGCATTTCAAAAATCAGCACCACAAGCATTAAGAGTCCAACCTCAACCACTGATTGATGAATCCTAGGCTTTGTAGGTTTGTGAAGCACCAGCATGCTTTGGCAGAGAGGGGTAAAGACCTTGTAAAACTACAAATTCTGGTATTCCATAGCATGAAGCTGCAGCACTTAAAGCGGTGTCAAACTGCATTGTTTCTACAGTGTATATGTACCTTTTGTCTAACACAAATGCACAAACTCACCGTAAAGACTAGATGGATCACGTGCCTTGATCTTATTGGAGAGGCAAGATAGAAATAAACATCATCATTATCATCATCATCATCATCATCATCGTCATCATCATCCTGTGCTGACACTATAATATGAGATTGCACATCATCCAGGCCCACAAATTTTGTCATGGTTATTTGCATTTACCATGAGGGGTAACAAGATGAATTACATTTTATTTTTTAATATATCTTATTTAGTAATGACTAGCCCACATGCACAGTACTCTTTTCACTGGGAAATTCATCCAAGTCTAGGCATCCTTCAAGATCACTAAAAGTTCTTTTGTAGGACAGAGGAAATATTTATAATTAATTTTCCATGAACCTACTGGTTACATACAGCCAAAACTGACCAATCAACGATATGCATGAAAATGCATGCATACATCTCTCTCTCTCTCTCTCTCTCTCTCTCTCTCTCACACACACACACACACACACACACACAGACATACATATAACCCACATCCAGAAGAGTGATTTATTAGGTGAAGCAGGATTATAGGTAGATCCATTTTTCCCCATGTATTTTGATAGACTGAGTGAATAAAAGGTTCTTGAGTATAACATGTAAGATAAGAATTCAGAAAAACACCAAAGTGAAATTCATACATTTTGGTATTTTCACAGAGGACAAGGCAGGTCCCTTGACACAGATGAGTTTGTTTTTTTTTAAGCCGTTTTAGAAGTCTTCTCTCTCTTGTCAATATGACTGTTTATTATGAAGGAGCAGTATTGTTTTGAACTTCTGACGCACTAGAGTTGTCATAAAACACTCTTTTTTCATTTCTCTCTTCTACTGTTTTGTAATAAATTCATGTGACCTTTCCTACAAAGAATAAATACTTCTGTTTTAATATATATATAAGAGATCATGCCAAGGGCTCTGTTTGTAACAAATAGTGGGCCATTACCAAACAGGAAAAAGCCGAGTCGAGCGGCAAGAAGCTTCAGTTCAATTTCGCCTCATATCTTTCTAATAACTTGCTTGTCACTTTATTACCTTTCACTAATGTGAACACTGCTGACATAACTGTCACATTAACAGCAGACAACACCCTTTCTTCCTCAGCCCCATCTCTCCCAGCTACTTATTGCCCTGGCCCTGAAGGGACACAAACTAATAGTCTCCTTTCAAGTTCAGCACTTGGCCATCAACAATAAAAGGATGCGTAATTGCCTGTTTATCCCTTGTGAAGGGGAAATTGAGTACAAGGAACCGGGCCTTTCCTCAGAGGTTCCCCGAAGTGTGCATGTGTGCCATGCTCAAACATCTGGAAGGGAGGGAAGGGAGATCCTGCTGCAGGTCTTCAATTTGTCTTTGGGAAGCCCAGGGCTGCCACTGTTTCTGTTGTCTCCCATGATCAGGCCGACAGTAACAAGATGACTTCTAAACAAAAGGTCAGCTGAGAAATGCTGTCGGTGATGGGGCTTTTGCCTGCTTATGTAGAAACTAATTGCTTTATGGTGGCATTAACCTACACTGTACTTGTTGGAAATCAGCACAGCTGACTCTGCTGGTCACGTAAGGCAGAAAAAAGGAAACTGGACGCATTCTCTGTGGTCATTGCTCTGTGTTGCTTGTTAGCTCAACTACTGGAAGAAGGGAAATATGATTTCAAGGCAAAGTTATCCTAAGGATTAATTCTAGTAGTCACTAAAAGGCTTGGTAGTAATAAATTACAGGCAAAGCAGCTCGCTGAACTGAGCTTGCTTTTAGTAACAAGTGCACAACAAAGAGTAAGAGTAAAGGAATAAGTAAGAGTGCAGTTATTTTATTTGTGTAATAAGTAACTAGAATGTCTAGCTTTAGTTACTTTACAAACTTGTATCAACAAGTCTGTGGCCCTAAACACATTCTCCTTCCATCCACTTTACTATATGAAATCCTACAACAGATAGAACATGAGGCAGAGGTCTGAGGTTGGATGTTCTTTCTCTTCCATTTAGTAAGTCTTCCATAACTATAAAACTGTAAAGCTATTTTATATCAAACTATAAAACACCTGTTTGATGAGAAAGACCATGTACCCGCAAGCCATCCTGACCTACCCACTGTAAAACTTTGTGATTGTTGATTAAATCAATAAATGCCATTTTAAACTTGGCAGGGACACAACTGAGGTCTCAAGTCTAGGAAATGTGATGTTCCCCCACTGATGCATATCTTTTACCAGTGTGACCTGCTAGAGTACCTGAATTACTGGTCCCCAAAGATGTCAAGATCTAGGGTTCTGCATGTAGATCAGTAAGAATTCAAGAAATTGGGCAGTGATAGAAATAGAAGATATTTGGACTTGGATCTTCTTTCTCAATTGACCACAGAAAAGGATTCTAGAAGCAAGAACTGTGCCAGTCTGGATACCATCCATCATTCCTCTTCAGATACCTACCATCCAGTCCAGATGCCTATCATCATTCTTCTCCATTATTGGCTGGGTTGTTGAGTACTGGACTTTCACAACATTTGTGAAGCCATGTCTTTCCTACTCTTGCATTAGCACAAGGACAGCTTTGAATTCCATCCTCTACCTTCTGTTCCATGCCAGTCTTCATTTATTCTACAAGAACAGGAGTATTTACATTCGTATAGAACTTAGAAAGGAATGTTGTGATCAGTAAAAGTCAACATGGGTTTCTCAAAAACAAGTAATGCCAGGCTAATTTTATTTCTTTTTTAAAAAATAGAGTTACCAACTTGGAAACTCGGACTCTAAGATGAAGGGAATGCTGTGGATATAGTGTATATTGATTCAGTAAAGCTTTTGATAAGGTATCCCATGATATTCTTCAAAATTAATCTTAATAAAATGTGGACTAGGCAATGGTGGATTTGTAATTAGATGTAATTAGATGGATTTGTAATTGGTTGACTGACCAAACCCAAAGGGTGGTCACCAGTGGCTCCTCCCAGAAAGAAGAGACTAGCAGGTGCCACAGGTTTCTGTCCTGGGCCCAGTATTATTCAATGTCTTTACCAATTACTTGGAAGATGGAATAGAGGGCATGCTTATCAAATGTGCAGATAACACCAAATTTGGAGGGGTAGCTAATACTCCAGAGGAGAGGATCAGAATTCAAAATGACCTTAACAGATTAAAAAGCTGGCCCAAAATTTACAAAATGTATTGCAAAAGGGAGAAATGTAAGTTATTACATTTAGGCAGGGGAAAAAAATGAAATGCACAGATATGGTCTATGACTTAACAACACTACGTGTAAAAGGGATCTAGGAGTCTTAGTGGTCCACAAGCCAGACATGAGTCATCAATATTATGTGGCACCTAAAAAAGCCAATCAATTCTACAGCGCATCAGTAGGGTATAGATTCTAGATTGAGGGCAGTAATGCTGCCACTTTATTCTTCTTTGTAGGACCTCACCTGGAATATTATGTCCAGTTCTGGACACTACAGTTCAAAAAGGATGTGGACAAGCTGGAGCACAGCCAGAGCTGAGTGGCCAAAATGGTGAAAAAAGCTTCCCTATGAGGAGCAGCTTAGAGAACTGGAAATTTTAGTTTGCAGAAGAGAAGGTTAAGAGCTGACATGGTAACCATCTTTAAATATTTGAAAGGATGCGATATTGAGGATAGAGCAAGCTTGTTATTTGCTGCTCCAGAGACTAGGACATGGAACAAATGGTTCAAACTATGGGAAAAGAGATTCCACCTAAACATTAGGAAGAACTGTCCAATGGTAAGCGCTGTTTAATGGTGGAATGCACTGCCACGGAATGTGGTGGAGTCTCCTCCTTTGATTTTTAAACAGGGGTTGGATGACCATCTGTTGGGGATGCTTTGATTGTGTGTTCCTGCATGGAAGAGGGCTGGACTAGGTGGCCATTGGAGTCTCTTTTAATTGTATGATTCACATTGAGCTGGACATGATTCAGCTGCAAAATTGCATAGAGCTCTCTGAGTCACAGCTGGTGATGTTCTGGAGGCAGAAACAAAGGCTGCTGCTAAGGTTTTGGACATTAAAAAACAGCAGGAAAATGAAAACAGGAACAGGGGCTCTTTCACAGATTCCAGTGTTACTGCCCTGCCTGATTCTAAAATTTGTAGTTTGGTTGTGAGCTCTGTGGATGGAATTCTGACTATCCCTCCCTAAACTGCAAATCCCAGGATTCCATAGAATGGGACCATGGCAATTAAAGTTGAATTATAGCATTGTAGCTGCGTAGTGTGGAAGGTTCCAAGATAAGAGGAGATTGTGACCTGAGCAGTGCTAGTATACCTCAGCAAATCTATTAATAAAATGGTCAAGGGAAAAGGTCCACTTTCCATTTTCCTTTTCTTCTTTTTTCTAAGTAGGAACAACCTACTCACCCTGTCACATCAAAAATATCAAAGACTCTGATAATACTTTAAAGACCTTGTTTTTTAAAATTATTTTGAATTATTAAAATGTATACAAAATGAATACAGAGTCTTCATGTATTATTCTAATCTAATGAACCATATTTAATTCTTTGTTCTTTGGATGTTTTGGGTTCAGATGGTGATGAAAGTACAAGGGCTTTTGCTCAAATGATGATCTGCTGCATTGAAATTTCAGGTGCCCATAAATGCTGAGTGCTATTTGCCATTTGATCTAAAGACTCTAGGTCTCCTCCTCCTCCTTCTCTCTTGCTGTTCTCTCACTGTTCTGCTTGTTACCATATGGACTAAAAAAGAACTCACATGACAGTAACCCAGATTGTAATACAAGATGAATGTACATGCACATCAATTGCAAATACAGAAGTCTTCTTCCACATATACATCACCCTTGGTGGAGTATGTGGGCCTGTGTGTTTTAATTTGGAAACTGTTCAGGCTGGATAACAAAACAATAAAAGCAAATCTTTATGCAAACATTTATCTATCATCGTATGCAATCAGTGCCCTAAATTTGTTCATACAGTTCGGTAAAGCAAATATACATTCTTCTGATCTTTTTGCCTGTTGCAGCACAATTATAATTGGCATTAATTTCCCTCCCAATAGTTAATTAAGATTGTATAGGTGCGGATGTATTTGCAGGGATTTTGCAAGTGAGAGCAAGAAGATTAGCAGGCATACACAAAAATGGTTTGTAGGTGCTGTCCTGAGCTTAATGGTGTGGGTGTGCTGCAATAAAGACACACACAAATACACATAGGGCTATGCAAACACTTGCTACCTCCTCATTTGCTCCAAAGATAGGGACACAGTGCTCTCAGAATAAAAGCTATTAATTTAATAGAATACAGCAATGCTGATCTATCAGCAACATGAAGTCATGGGGGAGGGAGGAAATATTAAACAACCTGAAATAATACTGGGGGGAGGATATTTCTGTTGATTGTTCATGAGGTGCAGTTATTTCTAGTCACCTGACTCTTGCCCACCCACTCATTATCCATATTCATCAGAGACAGTATAATGAACAAAGGTATTGATTAGCTGGGGCAGCTGGAGAGATTTCCCAACAGTGCTAGCTCACAGTGATAGGTCTCCCATGGGAATACACACAACTGCCATGCTGTAGCATAACTTATTGTGTTCTAGGTCCTTCAATTGATTTTTGTTTCCGAGGGTGAAAAAAAAATAGACAGTGGCTCTCCCTTGACCTTTGGCTATAACCTCTCTTGAAAGAAGAAAAAGAAATGACAGAGTGGATAAACGTTACCTCTTGCGTCGGTGCACAGCTTCAGCGATGGTGTCTCAACCTGCACTCTTCCAAGAAAACATCCAGCGTACAAGCCAAAGAGCAAAGGACTCAGCAGCCGGCACACAATTAGCCCCTTACCCAGGAAGACATTCACTAAAGAGGGCTGTTTGAGCTCTCAGAGTGTCACTTTGGTTTAAGATAAGTGAGCCAGAAGGGAAAATGTCTCTCAGGTGTCTGTAGCTTCAGCCAAGGCAGAGCATTATCTCATGGAGAGAGAAGCGTACAGTTTAGTCACAATGAATGACACTCCCTGTCCATAGATCTCCAGACCACATGAGGGATTAAGACAGACAGAAATCCTGAGAGTGATTTTTGCAAATAAAACTAATATGAGCTCATATGCAAAAGAAAGACAATAAAAGGAATGGATTGAAACATCTTACAGTTCAATTTAATTCTATTTTAATACTCTCTTTTGTATGCTTTTAATTGTAGTGTTCTTTTAAATTGTAATCTGCTATGAGTCCCAATTTTGGGGGAAAGTGGGATAACAACAACAACATTAACAACAACAATAACAACAATGTAGAACATAAAAGACCTTGGAGGGCTTTAAAGGATAGCATAGTGGTTGTCAGTGGAGCCTTTCTGGAAAGATTTGCCACCC
This sequence comes from Urosaurus nigricauda, assembly GCA_034509955.1. Lineage (NCBI taxonomy): Eukaryota > Metazoa > Chordata > Lepidosauria > Squamata > Phrynosomatidae > Urosaurus > Urosaurus nigricauda. The sequence goes on along the minus strand of JAOEGL010000002.1, from coordinate 97,121,268 downwards.
AACTCAGCTCAAGCAGAAGGGGCACCTGGAGAGGGCCTCTCCCAGTGATGCCAACATATGAACAAATGTAGAAGAAGCTCTCCTTTACATATCCAGATCTCTGAAGCTGAGCAGGGTTTAAATAGCAGGCATCAACATTTGAAATGTGTTCAGAAATGGAGTGTCAGTCAGGGTCATTTTTTAAACACTGGTATTGCTGTGCCAACAGCTGGTTCCATTTTAACCTAGTGACTATATTTTGCACTGCAGATGCACTCCTCATAAAACATTACACTCAACCCTAGATATTTCTGGAACATGGGCAAACATAGACAGAGTTTGTCTATGGCTGATGCCACACTGCAAAAGTAATGCAATTTGACATTGCTTTAACTGTCATGACTTCAGGTTGAAAAATTGCAATAATAAAGCCAGCATTGTACTTTAACTCTGGAGACCAGGGTTATGGAAACCCACTGGGTGACCTTGGATGAGTCACATATTCTCCATCCCAGAACCCCCTGTGATAGGTACACTTTGGGGGTCACCATATGTTTGAAACGACTTGAAGGCATGCAACAACAACAAAAAATGGTAGATCAAGCTACCAGTGTTTTAACATCTTCTTTTTAAAGAGCTTATCAAATATATATTATATGAAAGTTGCTTGACATCTTATCAGTTATCATCTAAACAAGCCAACAGTCTTCAGTACTGTGTCATATTATTGAACATTTTGGACTCCTAGTCTAAGTAACTGAATGTTGGTGTTCTGTGCTTCTGCACAGTGCTACTGATCTGAAATCCTGATGCTTTTTCCAAATCTTATACATTAATATATTTTTAAATTAACTCAGATATATGTCTCATGGTACACAAAAGCTTTTTATACATGTCCTTAGAATGCACACTAAAAAACTTCATTGTTACATATGTAGATATTCATAACATTAGAGACATTAATAACATTAGAGATATTAACATTTCAAAAAAATCATTGTACATCAATTTTGTAGATACTCAGTTGCAGTTAATGTTTCTTTTTCTTGCAAAGTAAGTACAGTACTCTTAGTTATAAAGCTCTTTTTAAGAAGTTTTTTTTACACCAGCAGATGTTACTTAGTGTTCCTGGTACTATTTTTCTAAAATTGTATCTTGAAAATGCCTGCAATAGATGGATATAAAAAGAGAGAAATTGGATGTTCCTACCATGTCTGCAATGGTCATATGAGGATAAACTACATGTGTTGCAAAGAGATATGATGTGATCAGTGCAATACTATGCCATCCACATCTTTGAATATAGTAATATACTTTCCAAGAGGTCACAAATGAAAACCAGGACAAAGTGGCCAAGCAACATCGGACAGTGACCAGAGTGGCAAAAGTTATTAACAAGGAAGAATATATGAGTTTGGAAAACTATGTTAGATCCAGTAGAGACTGGCGCTTTGCGCCGGTCTGGGACCAATTTTAGTGTTTTGTAGGTCTGGCTGTCCACACGCGCCCAGCCCTACAATCGCTGCATGGGTGCCATGCTTGTGCGCACTCATCCATACAGGACACACAACAATGTCTGCGTGGTGCAGTGCCCAAACAGTGCCGAGTCACACAGAAGTCATCAGCGCATGCGAGCATGCCAATGGCACCCCATGCAAGCTCTAAAAAGAACCTGCCAGGAGCAGGTTCTTTTTAGGCCTCTCGGAGGCAGCACTGTTTGGTTGGTGTGGTCTCCATCCAGGGGAGAAAGGGGTGGCGTCTCTCCACCCCTTTCTCCCTATCTCTCGAGCACAGTTTGCTTTTGCCTGAGCCTACTGGGAAGGACAGGTTTCTGTCTCTCTTCTCCTCTCCTCTCCATTGCACCAATGAATTAATTGAGTGCAAACTGCTTTTTCACTCTAAACTCAGATTGCAGCAATTGAAACAAGCTGAGGACAAAGGGGGAAAGTGGGAGAGTGAGAATGAAACTGAGACATTTTAAAAGCAGCTGAAACAGTGGACAGCACAGTATTAATTGAGACTACCTATTTCCAAATTGGGATAGTTAGAGAATATGTAATATATATGCTGACATGCATTGAAAAGGTCCCAGTCAGATAGCTGTCCAGCTTCTTTTCCAAGAGGTCCAGAGAAAGACACCCCACTATCTTGCCATCAAGTTCATTCTAATGTTCTATCAAAATCTATCCTCATGTAACATAAAATTATTCAACTTCTGGGACAGCAGGGGGAAAAGCCTGCACTGTCCTCTCTGTGACAGCCCTTTAGACAGAATATGGTGGGACTATTATTACCCTTAGTATCTTAATGCAGTCTTGCCCAATGCAACTTTGCCATGAAATGTGGCTGAGATCCATTCCTTCTGTGTGCATTCTACCTGGACTGTCTACACTTGAAAAACCTGAGAACCCAATAAAAACTACTTAAAGTATAGTTAATATGCAGTGGCTGTGAGCCATCTCATAGCAGCGGGACCATAGCTCAGATTTTATAGGTCCCTCAAATTGCTAGAAGTATCAGGTAGCAAGCAATGGGGAAAACATTTGACTGAGATCCCAGAAAACTGCTGTGAACAGAGACAATATTGGGCTGGAGAGACTGATAATCTCAGCAATTATAACATAGCATCCTATGTTCTCAGTTCAAGACTCACTTTGCCATAATGTAAAACAAAGGCCATTTTAACACAGAGCATTCCTCAGAGTTTTTTTTCCCTTCCACATACCTTGTGCTGATGTGCATCAGTAGGAGCTTTTATATAAAATGATAATGATATATTCTATTACAATAAGCAGTTTAGAGTCAGACAGCATTTCAGATGTTATGCCTTGTGTTATAAGTCATTAAGTCCAACATATTTTAATCCATAATTGTAGAAGATTTAAGATATTTTATTTATCATTTGATTGGGATTGTAATGTATTTTCTGCTCTGTGCTGAGAACTGTCAATTTTTACTGCAACTTTTAATTGTATGCTCATAGTTTAGGTGCCAGCAGTTTTCCAAAGCTGGCTTTCTCACCAGAATACCTTTTGCTTATTCAGGCTGATGAGGAAATAAACAAGAAATGTCAACCCTGCAACATGAAGCCTTGAGTTTTGGGTCACTTTAATGCAGGGGTGGAAATCAGATGTTGTTGGACTTTTAATCCTAGTTAATGATAAGGAATTCTGGGAGCTGTAGCCCATTAGTCTCTGAAGGAGCACATAAACTCAACCTTGGCTTTAGCTATTGGGTCACCTGGTTCAGCCAGTTTAGGCACCAGAGCTCTCGGACAGAGAACGCAAAATATCTCACGAAAATATAAATCTCAGAATTACATAGCATGCACCATGGCAGTGAAAGTGGTGTCAAACTGCATTAATTCTGCAGTGTAGGTGTGTCTTAGGTCTAACCAAAGCAGCTCAGCTCTGCAGCATAGATTTCCAGGAAGTGAGCAACTCAAGAGAGCATGAGCAAACAGGATCTCTGTGTAGCAGCTTAATGCAGAAGGCTGAAGGGGAGCTCGGAAATGGTATTTGGAGAAATTAGTGCCATGGGTGCTGATGGTGCAGGTTTGTGCCATGTTTGCCTTTTTACCTGGGCACAATAGGAACTCCACTCACAGCAAATGCAAGCAAGTAGTTCCCCCAGAAGAGAAAGCAGACTGGGACATGAGACACGTCCTCTACACACTTCAGCTTTTTAGGGAGCTGATAGGAGACAGGAGGACCACCTAAAAAAGCACAAAGGGGAAGGTTTCCAAGAAACAGGAACAAAGCAAAAAACCAAGAGGTGGAGGAGTAAAAGAAAGCTACACATAGATCCAGATGGAGGGTGTATTGGGAGACAGTGTGTGACTCTGGAATTACACCATCAGTACCATAAGCCAGCTGGAGATGGGTTATCACCCTACACACTACACAATGCAAAGAAAGGCCTTTAGTCCTATGTGGATGGGAGGAAATTAACCACCAATCTGAGGAGAAGCGAGAGTGGTTGATAGTAACAGTGACTGGTGGACTTCCTATTGAGAAAGATGGAGGCAGCTTAGGAAATATGTTGCCTTCCCCAAGCATGGATTCAAGATGTGATGCATAGGCTTTCTTAGGATTCATGAAACCTACCAATCCCTCAGACCCCCTTCTCTCTCTTCTCTTGCTAAAGATGTACAATGATCAGAATGTATAACAGTATGATGCTTTGCAGGATGGGCTGCCCTTGAACAAGGAAAGGAGGGGCAGTGGCCCCCAACAGAAACATGGGACGATAGTAATCCAGAAGGTAAGGCAGTAGAAAGTCATGGTTCCTGTTGAGCTGGAAAAATGTCACCATCTTTCATGGCGTCTTGCTGTGTGGTGAGAGCCTCTGTTGAATACCAGGGTAATTTGTGGAGTGCCCCAAGATGTGGTCAGAGGCCCCACTGCAACATCTTGGATGCTGCTCCATTGCTCATCATTGCAGTTCTCCAACATGGTTGCATGCCAATGACATACCCCTGTACTATAAAAGCTGCGTATTTTGTGGCCCATGATGTGGGATCTCAGGCATAGTTTGGCTATAAGTCAGCAATTGTCCTTCCATTATATCTTATAACTAGATTCTACTCACTACATTCAACAGAGAAAGGTTGGCACAGTCTTTTGTCCCAGACTGATAGCTGCCAACACATTCAGTGGTTGGTTCCAATAAAGGTGGCTTGAGTATATTATGTAGCATGAGTTAAGAGGAAGTAAGTTATTTCACCTGATGGTCTGTCAAATGAATAATCCTCTTTAAAAAGGAATGGCTGTTACACTCTGCCCACTTATTTGAAGCCTACATGCCAAACCAAATCCATTTTTAGGCCTGCCAAATGCTGGAGGGGGTAAAGCTTCCATTTGCATTAGGAAAGTGGGGAAACATTTGCTTCTCCGAGGAATAACTCCCCTGATATTTCTACATTACAGTGAAACCCTTCAAGTCAGCCTCTCTCATGTTAATAAACTGCTTTAAGCCAGTGTTGCTACATTAATACCTTACAAAGGAATTAACTTCGAAACAAAATTCCACTTGAAAGCTTATCTCTTTTAAGATACCTCTCTTCAGTTGGGAACGATTAGTTAAATTTATTCAGTTGAGCATTAGCAACTTCTATCCAGCAACTAAAACACAGGATGGATCTGCCCTGGACATTAAGATGCCCTAAATGGGGCATGGCTCCATCCTTCTACCCGCATACATTTTGCTCACATTTATTTATATTCATATTTTACATATATAGCCAGAATCCTATATCACCATCTACATACAGTACGTACCTTTACATATACTTAGCTACATAGCAGAGAAGCTAAGAAATCCTGTTAGTGAATTGTGAAGATGGAAAACAAGACACCAGTCAGGCTGCTGCCACACTGCAGACTTAATGCAGTTTGACACTGCTTTAACTGCTGTGGTTCCAACCTATGGACTCCTGGAATTTTAGTTTGTTGTTGCATTACAGTGTTCTCACATAACTAACTACACATCCCAGAATTCCATAGCATTGAACCATGGCAATTAAAGTGGTGTCAAACTGCATTAAGTCTGCAGTGTATATGCAGCTTAAGAGTGACTGAAGTGCATTGGTGCCCAATGCCCATTAAAACTAATGCAAAATATATTGGCACAGATGTGAACTTATCAAGACTGATGCAATATGAACCCCACTGTGCATCACTCCCATTTTGCATTGGTCTCATTGTCACTTTGTTGCCCCTGCTATATAAATTGCATCCACACTGCAGAAATAATCCAGTTTGACATCACTTTATCTGCCATGGCTCTTTACTATGGAATCCTGGGAAATGCAATTTGTTTTGGCACCATAGCTCTCTGATAGAGAAGGCCACTCCATAAAAACAAACAAGCAAAGGGGGTACAGATCACCTACCAGTGTCTGCAGCTTAGACATTTTGATGGTATAAACTTGTTGCAACCTAAGGATCAAAAATGAGTAATTTTGACCCTCTTGATGTTTTTCATCCATAGCAGTGCCATTCAAAGTGATGGTCCTCTGAGTGGTACCAGTCCATGGTGAGTTGCCAGGAAACTATGAATACAAAAATAACATGGTACAAATATGATACCAGTCCCTGGCATAAGTGGAGAGGCTTGCCAGTCTACCACATCAGACAGCTTGAGAAGCACTGGCTTGCAACCTTAGCCAACATAGCCAAAAGTGAAAGATTATGGGAGCTGCAGTCCACAAACATCTGGAAGGCTAACACTGCCCACCCATAAGACAGACACTCCATCTACATCTACCATGTGTGCTTCCCATTCATCTACTTGGCTTATCTGTTTATAGTTTCTCTAGGAGAATCAGGCCTTCCTTATCAATGTATTCTGCAGACATGGATTCAATCATCTATGGTTTGAATATATATATATTTTAAAAATCCAGAAAGCAAACCTTGATTTTGCCATTTTATATAAAGGACACCATTTTACTACAGCATTGTATTTAGTGAGATCTAACCATCCATGGAGGGCAGGTGGGACCTGAAACCAAACTTCAGCAGATAGTAAGGGCCCACTATACTCCTATTTGTTTTTCTGTTGTGTTCTCAGTGAGGGCTCCTTGCTCCCAATTCCTAGGTGCTGTTTTCCCTTTCACCAAGTTAGCATTCAGGAATAATATTTCCCACCAGGAAACTGGGAGACAGAATTTGGGATGACTCTTAAAATATGGGTCATAAAAGCTAAAGCAGTCAGGAAGAACAAAACAGAAGTGTGAGCTGAAATACAACAGCCCATTCACTGTCTCTATCAGTGGGTAGAATGGATTCACAAAATATTCAGCTCATTATAAACCAGAGTAGGTGAAGATCTGACAGAAACACAGAGAGGAAAAGCAAATGGTCTTAAAGGGACCTAGGAGAATTTCAGTTCTCCTACCTTTGTACAAAAGGAATATCTTAATAGTGCTGCAACACCTCTGTATTCCCATTGGAGTATGAAAAGAATGAGAATGCATCTCTAGAAAAAAGGGTAGGCCTTTTCCAGTTTTAAGGTCAAGACCCTGGCAGATCATCTTGTGTGCTATTCTAATATCTCACACTTTAAGTCATTCTTTACAAGTTGGAATATCAAGTTGGTTCTATTAGCCTTACCAAACTGTAGCTGCTAGAAATAAACAGGACAGATGTTTATCCTATTTGGACTATTTTATTTATTTATTATTTTATTTATTTCATTTTTATGCCACCTTTCTCCCAGAAAGAGACCTAAGGCAGCTCACAAATAAAAATATTTTAGAAGACTTTACAATAAAAGTTTTAAAAACAGTTAAAAACATCAAATTAAAACAGTATAAAATTAAATGCATTAAATATCTATCTGCAGACTATACTGCAGCATCTGTTTAGAAAATAATTCTCCAAAGTCAGTCTCTTCAAAAAGGACAGTTCATCCATGAAGAAAAGATTCTGATGTGCCACACTGTTTCTAGCAGTTCAAATTAAAACCTCAGTAAAGATAATGAATAGAATCATCTTGGTTTCTTACACGTACATAAATTCCCCTACAAAAATATCTGGACATTTTTTGTCCAATGTGGAATACACATGTGTTCAGTTCAAGGTTGCAAATTGTGCATGCAAATGCACAATATTGTGCAGTGCTCTTGGGTATGCAGATGCACATGCAGATCTGCATTCAGTTATGCATTCAGGTGTGCCATGTTGTCTTCCATACAAGGTTTGTATAACACAATCTATGTCTCATTCTGTATGTGGGTTAGATCTAGACTTAGGGGTGAAACAGACTGCCCTCAAGGAGTGGCTTGCTGCTGCCCCTTTGAGTGCCAGATCGTGGTCACAGCAACTGCAAGCCGTAGCCCTGATCTGCCATTTTTCTATGCCAGAAAGAAGTGTCCGCAGTTTTCTGTGCTTTTTTTTTTTTTTTTTTTTGGTATGCAGCATGTGAACACAGCCCCAAAGGAGTGCCATAATGCCCCCCGCTGTGTGGTTAGGTGGGTGGCATGAATCAGCTTGGGGGTGGTGTTGGGTCATGCATCATCCAAATGCCAGGCCTCCACATCACCCCCAATCCTGCACTTACTGTCGGTCTGTACAGCCCCCCGTCATGCTTAAAGTAGATCCACTGTAATCTTATATTGCAAAGCAATATCTGCATATTTTGTCACTGGGGAAATTCTGCCTTCATACTGTCTGAAAATAGCTATGAAGCTTTTGACAACTGGCAGAAATGGGCAAGCTGATTGATAGAATTCATAGAAACTCTAGGTTCCATCAAATAATGAACTTAACTGAGCAATGGAAGAATGGTGCCTGCTTATGGCACCATAGTCTAAAGATGGTGAGTGGGTTGTTTTCTAATATTATTTCTTATAAAAGATATTGCACACATAAAGCTCCCCTGAGTTTTAATGGATCTCCAATTAATACTCCGAGGTTTTGTAAAGGCTCAAGCAAATCCACATAGTCCCAACTTCTTTGGCTATGCTTAGTCAGATTGGGCCACCTCATTTTCCAAATAAGCAAGGAACCTGTAAATCATTATCAATTTTCTCTGCCCTCCTCTAGCATTTCTTTTTTCAGTGTAGCAATAGCCTGCCCATCTAATAACAGAGGACCTACCAAGTTAATACCTATCTATACTTCCATTCTTTCCCCCTCTCTTTCCTTATTTCTAGGAAATATCCCTGAAAATGAAGTATCTCCGGTCCTAGTGGCTCACAGCCTGCAAGAATAAGCCCAGGGCTTTGGACTTATTAGCTTGATAGGTCTTCACTAACTATTTCGGTAATGCTTTGACTTCACATAATGGAACTAGGCTGTGCCTCAGATGACTAGAAAGATGAGAGTAGATAACAGGCAGGATTCAAAGAAGTACAATGCTGCTTTCCAATGCACCCTCTCCCCAGCCTACATGGATGCACACCCCCCATTTCCCTGGTTGGCTTGATGCACCAGATAAATCTGCATTCCACTAGATCTGGAGCAGGAAGAAAATGGAGAATTGTAGCATGGCTTCATAATGATTACTTGCAGAGCTAAGTAAAGCTGTTTCCTTTCTGAGTGCATGTGTCTGTATCTATTACTATTAGTTCCTAGGGGCCAATTTTAGCTTCCAGGTGGAAAGCCAAGTAACATCATTACGTCCAGTGGATTTACTCAAAAACAGCACCACTTTAAATTATCTCATACCCTAAAGAACAAAGCCTAAGAGGATACATGAGGGACCAAGAGAGAGTAGCGAGAGGAGGGAGGTCGAGAGAGAATATATATGGGCCAGCTCAAATAACTAAAATAAATCCCTGGGTTGTGCTATTCAGCTCCTATTTATTCCCTAAATCCTGGCTCTCATCATGTACCAAACTACTGTTCATGCAAGTCTTCATACCTTCTCAGTACTCAAGTGTTGTTTTTTTTAAAGAAAAAAGATATTATTCTTTTATCTTCAATGATTATTTGTATTTTTATTTTATTTTTATTTTTTTGCCAGCTTGGCCAGCACTGCTGGCAAAAAGCAGGAGCAATAAATCTTAGTCAAGGCATCTCACTGTGGGGTGAATAAGCAGCACTGACGCTGATTCCTTAAAAAAACTCATTTCTTGTAACGTGAGCCCTGCTGAGGATGGTCATGTCAACTTATTAGACTTTTTACTTGGCTGTATCGATTCTGTTCTACACTGATGCGGGCCATAATGCTGGCTAATGTTATTGACGAGCCATCAGTCTTGCAGAGAAGTGTGGGGCTTGCAGCTCTTTCTGAACCACAAAAACCTATCGGTGGACAATGATGGAGGGAAGGGGGGAAAATGCAAGCCAAGCACTCAGGCTGGCTTCATTCACCCTATGATACATTAATGAAAGACATACACTCTGTTGGAAGAGACAGATGTGGCTCTCCAGCAGACATTTATTTATAAAATAATTATGAATGCACAGCCGAGTCATGGATTTTCATTACTGCCAGCATCCAACACCATTTCTTTGTTCATATCTGGCTCTAAATGAAATCCTGGGATGGGCAAAGGGTGCTCAAGACAGATGTCCCGACGGCCCTGCTCCTCCTTTTGTATTAAGCCTGAAAGGTCATCCTTGTCTAAGCACTGTGATTTTTTTCCCCTGCTCAAAAAAGTGCTTCAGTCATGACCCAGAAGGCCAGCCTCTTTAGAAAAGGCAGTGGGTTCAGAATTCAGTCTTCCAAATGCTAGAATTTATTCGCATTTGTTAGAATTTATATGGCAAGCATTTCTGCAAACCATGTTTAGAAGACAGTTATTTTCCTCCTGGTCTATGTAACTGAAGTTCAAACTTCAGTTTATAAATAACATGGAAAGTAATAGTAGTTTTTTGTTTTTGTTTTTTTATCTCATTTGTGAAAGAATGGTCACAATACAATCGGTACCATTGAACAATGAAACCATTGAGTATTAGGAGAGTGTTCCACCAGGTTATTTGTTCAACTTTGAAGATGGGCAAGATCCACAGCAACATTTTAAAATGTCAGCTAGGATTCACAATCACTGTTACAAAGGTATACCTCAGAGTTACACATTCATCACTGATTCATATTCACAACACATATGTATTCAATAGTGTGGTGAATATTTGGGGATCATAAAAGTTCAGTTCTAATGTATCAGGCAGCAGCTGCTGTGAGTGATGGGGGTCTTTCTCTTGTTGATAGGACACAGCAGACTGATGTTCTCATCCCTCTCCCTCCAGTGATATCCAGGGGAAGGAGGAATTGCGACAGAGATCTTGCTTCTGGCTGTCACACTGGAGATTGTTGAAGGGAAGGAGGTGGAAAGATCCATTTGCTGCTTCTCAATCAAGAGGAAAACAGTCCCTGATTGCATTCAGTGGCTGTTGCCTGGTAGATCAGGATTTGGGAGGTCAGGCCAGGAGACACTACTTCACTTTGTTAGTAAGGTACTTATGTAGCTATACTGTCATACTCTTGGACGAGATAAAAGTGAACATGACATGTGTTTTAAAATTACAGTGGGCCCTTGGCATCCACTGGCATTTGGTTCCAGGACACCCCATGAATACCAAAATCCATGGATGTCCAAGTCCCATCATATACAGTGGCGTAGCAAAATAGTGTCCTTTATATAACATGGCAAAAGCAATGCTTGCTTTTTAGAATTTTTTTTTGAAAATTCAAGACAAGGATGGTGACTCTGTAGGTACAGAATCTTGTGGCTATGGAGAGTCAACTGTATTTGTTGTGGCAAAATCTTACACATTCTTCTAAAAGTAGCAAAATAATCCTCACAAAAGTGATCGCTTCCAATTTTTTCCTAAGGAAAAATGTTTGTGTTCTTGGCTGCATCTGTTCTGCAGAAATAATCCAGTTTGACACCATTTTAACTGTCATGGCAAGTGGAATTCTGAGATTCGTAGTTTCTTGTGGCTCCTGAGCTCTCAAACAGAAAAGGCCAAATATCTCACAAAACTACAAATCCCAGAATTCTATAGCATTGAGCCAAGGCAATTAAAATAGTGTCAAACTACATTATTTCTGCAGTGCTGATTAGACCCTTGACATGTAATTCTTCACAATACTGGTGTTTTACCCCACATCGGCCACTACCTCAGTGATAAATAAGCTATTGGTGCTCCTGTGATAGCAGTTTTATCCTGTCCTTACTACATGGCTCTGAATGGGTCTAGGACCCTAGAGTGTGAGGAGAGTAACCTCCAAGAAGCAGGCCAAGTATGAGTGTATTGCAGCTCATTGGACCAGATGAAGATCTCTTTCACATTACACAGTTATAGTGTTCTGATTCCACTTCAAGTGCTCTGATTCCACTTCAAGTGCCTTGGTTCCATCCTGTGGAATCCAGTGATCTATAGAATAGAGAAGGTTATTTTGACATATCAGTCAGAGAGCTCTAGCATCTCATAACCACAAACCCAAGGATTCCATATGATGCAACCACAACAATGTTGAATCATAGTGTTATAACTGTACAGTGTGAAAGGCCCCAGATCCAGGGACATCCCTACTACACGAGGTAGGATGCATATGAACTTTTGGCCACTTCCAGGAAACCTCTCTCTCTCTCACACACACACACACACACACAACCACACAGACACAAAGCCTGGTATCCTGCACTCCCTGAACTGACCTACTGTCCTCAGGTGAAGTGAAGGATCATATCACATTGTCACTGTTGAAGTTCAACTGCCAGTCCAGGGCACATGGAGTGGAGGAAATGTTATTTTGTCCCCTTTTTCCCAAACAGCAAAATACCTGAAACCTGTTCCAAACAAGTTCTGGTGTTCAAAACAAACATTTGTACTGATGATTCTTTCATTCTACACATATATAATTTTACCAGTTATATTAATGTATGTGCCTCGGGCTTCTAATAACAAATAAAATTGATCTTGGAAGTCTGAGGAATTCTTAAAATATAACCAAACAAGATAAGTGAACACATCAACCCACCAACCAGAACTGGTCCTTCCATCATTCATGCAGTTGCTAAAAACTAGCCTTGCCTGTACTGTTTCAAGGATCTACGAGACACAGCCAGAAAAGGTACAAAAGCCTATTGCATTTTTCAGGAACACATTCTTCAATAAGAGATATACTTTTATGATGTGCAGCCAACTTAACATGTCCTTGGTCTTTCCAAATGCTAGTTGAAAGTGTTAGCTCTCACACCAGCGCATTTTCTCATGTTAATGAATGACAGGTGCACACTCCTATGGAGCAGGAGTAAGTTTGAGACACTACTAATAAGAGTACTACTGTGGTGAGAGTAAACCTATTTGCTGTGGTTCACCTCAGTTGGGTCAATTCTTTTGACAGGAACCTTACAAGGGGTGAAATGTGTTTGTTTCAAACATTGTTTTTTGTGGGTTTTTCAGGCTATGAGGCCGTGTTCCAGAAGAGTTTGTTTCTTACGTTTCACCAGCATCTGTGGCTGGCATCTTCAAAGAATTTTTCATCTTTCTCTGAAGATGCCAGCCATAGATGCTGATGAAACATCAGAAATAAACTCTTCTAGAACTCTTCATATAGCCCCAAAAACCCACAAAAAACTATGGATGTCGGTCATGAAAGCCTTCGATTTCACATTGTTCAAACATTGCCCAGTATACATAAGCCTTCCTCCATCACTACAGATGCTCAGAACTTTTTTTAAAGCCTGTCACACTGCAGAATTAATTGCAGTTTGACCTTGGTTTAACTGTCATGGCTCCATCCTATGGAAGTCTGGGATTTTTAGTTTGTTGTGGCACCAGAACTCTCTGATAGGGAAGGCTAAATATCTCACAAAACTACACATCTCAAAACACCATAGCATTGATCCATGGCAGTTAAAGTCGTGTTAAACTGTATTCATTCTGCAGTGAAGATGCAACATTAATTGTACCATATTAATTGTACATTTTTCCAGCTTCCTAATAGTACGTCCCAGGTTCCTTGAAAAAGCATACATGAGCTTGATGGATGCATCTTTCTGCCAAGCTCATATGATACTAAGTGCAATAAATACCACCTAGCCATGGTCTTTAAGCCTCTCCAGAACCTTATGCAATTTGATAGGCATAGTCACACAGAGTCATGCTAACGTTGCAACCCACTTACACCTCTCACATCAGACCTTGTTACAGAGAGAATCTTTTGCTGACACAGGTCAAGATCTTTTGCTGATGCGACTCAGAATGGCAATTTTAACGTGGCTGTTCTGTCGGTCAGGCAAAAGAAGTCAAAGATACGTCAGGAAGAGGATGACGTGATAATATAATATTCTCTTTGTCTGATAACAAGTCAGATATTTTACAGCCTACTTTGGTCTTCAGTATGTTGCTGCAGAAAAATATGCTTCAGGGCATTCTCTTTAAAAACTGTATCAACTGTATTTTAATTTGCAGTCCCCATTTCTTCTCTCCTGAAAAAAAAAAAATGAGGCATGGGATGAGAAAGAGGAACATTTTTTTTCTCTTGCAAGTTAACTCAACAACAGTGTGCAATTTGGTGAGGATTACTCAGGGCTCACACAATGCTAGTAGCAGAGGAATTGTGTCAATTCCTATTGATCTTTCATGAAGGCAGCTTCAATATTCACTGCCTTTAATTTGCTTGCTTCATTTTCTCATTAAGCTAAAGAGTGGCAAGTGTTAGAATTATATGGCACTTTTGCTACCTTAAAGTTGGCAGGTCAGGGAAATCAGACTTGGGTAGAGGAAGGAAAAGTGAGTTTCAGGAATGTTTGGATGTTCAGATTATATTATTAGCTCAATATCTGAGAAGATACAGCTGGATAGCTTTGGCAAACGGTTGGGAATTATTACTAAATTAAGAAAGAGTCAATGGAAACCAGAAGGAAGAGGAAGGGCTGTGCTCACAGAGCTAGCCTGCACAGTCTCTCAAAGGATTTCACTTGCTCTCACAGGCCAGGGGTGGGGAACCTTTTTTTTTGGCCAATACTGCATTCTCTTACAAATAATCTGGCAGTGACCAGCCTTGGAGAAAACCATAGCAAAAAGTGCCCTGTTCTCTCTTACCCCACAGCTTCTTTCCCACTGCTGTCCTGTCCTCTTGCCAAAGGCCTAAATTCATAGCTTGCCAAGGACTGCTTAAATTAAGCTGAGGAGGTCCCCATCCCACTTGGGCTGAACTCAGACAAGAACCACCAATTCATTTTTAATATAGGAGCCCAATATAACGATATCAAGAGCATGACAAATGAGCTCCAGGGATTAAAACAGCTAAAATATAAAGGTATTTTACTGCATTTTGAAATGCTCTCCACTGTGAATGTGATGGTGTCTGCATGGGGCAGGATACTCGGGGAGCAGCCCAGAGTATCCTGGACTTGGAGTTGCTCCAACCTCCCCTTGTTTTCTGGGGCCTTCTATATTGATGCCAGGAGGGTGTTTGCATGTGTGTTCCACTGTGCTGCCCAGTACGACCACTCTGACAGTAAGTTCTTCCATAAGAAGCTGAAGAGGATCCCAACATCAGGAGCATCACTAGGGGAGCGGGCCACATCTGGTGACACCTTAGGAGGGGGTGACACCACTGCTCCCCAAACAGATGACTTTTAGCAGAAACAGGCTGTGAAGTTCACCTGCTTCCCTTTAAAATGCTGAAGAGATGGTGTGATTGTGGAGAGGCTCAGTGGGAAGAAAAGGAAGAGGCCCCAAAAGTCAATTTAAAATTTACTTTTTAAATTAATTTTTAAAAAAACATTTCTTTAAAAACATCAACTTTTACCAATTTTTCACTTTCACCACAGAAAACTATGTACATGTAAATACATTTAGGCTGTGCACATGATATTGTGACTTAAAAGTAATTTTAATTTTGCTGGTTGTTTTATGTTACAGCTATTATCATTACATTTAGTGATATATTTATGAGTAACAAAAAACATTACTAAGGATTCTGTATGGTGTGGTCTTGAAGGAGGCCAATGGGGGGTGGCACCATGATTTACAGCATTGGGTGACACCAACCCTAATGACTCCGCTGCCCAGTGTCAATCACATGGCTGGGCACTTCATTTGACATCAGAGTGAATGCTTACCACTGTGGTGACTGTGCTGTTCTGCACAGTGGAAGGTGATTTAGTGAAAGGTGTTTTAAACAATAGCCCAGCATTAGAACAGACAGATCTGGGTGTATTTGAATCCATTATAAGAAGGTATATCCCTGGGTATACATTGCCCAGACTGTTTACACCAGAGTCAAGGGATGGGCCTGCATCATCCAGACTCCCTTTTGAGAGGACAGTGATGGCCGCTTTATTTGTCGCTTGCAAAAACAGGCTGAGTCTCTGTCCACTCCATTCTTCTCTCGCTGGTATCTTCTGAACCAAGCAAATTCCTGTTGGATTTATAGGCAAGGAGGACTAACTGGCACAAAATGAAACTCTTGGAAGAGCAAAGAGAACCATTTTGGTTTTTCAAATGATATGAGAATGATCTGAAACTCTGTGCTTAGTGCACATTTTGTCAAAGTTAAGAGAAGCTGTAAATATTTTTGTATTTCCTTAATGCACATTTTGTCAGTATTAAAACAAGCTGTAAGTATTTCTTGGATCTCCACTTCCCTTTACTATAGACCATTGCCATTCTAGTAAAAGTTCTACCCAACTAAAGGCAATGCATGGGAGACTTACCAGCTGGAGGGGGTAGCAACCCTAATCCAGGTCTTCTTTCTGAAAGATCAGGTCCATAGCTTGGGGTGCTCTTGGACTCAGTGCTGCTCCTGGAAAGCCAGGTTGCTGTGATAGCCAGGAGCATTTTTTGCCTATCTTCAGCTGCACATTTTCATGGGAAAGGCAGACCTGGCCACACTGGTCCATGCCTTAGCTGTTTCTCAGTTAGATTACTGTGCTGTACATGGGGCTGCCCTTGAAAAGTGTTCTTAAGTTGCAACTAGTGCAACATTCAGCATCTCAAGTCAAGGTCCTGGCATTGACCTACAAAGCCCTAAACAACTTGGGGCCAAGATATCTGAAAGACTGTCTCCTCCCATAGAAGCCTGCCAGGAATGTGAGATCTTCACAGGAGGCGCCAACACCTTGTAAAGTTAGGTTGGTGGCTACATGTTAAGAAAGGTTTTCTCTGTAGCAGCAACTTGACTGTGGAACTCCCTTCCCAAAGCCGTTAGGCAGGCCCCATCTCTTTTAGGTTTCCTGCAGGCAGCCAAAACAGTGCTGTTCTGCATGGCATTCAGTGTTTGAAATAGCTGATTAAACTGTTGCAAAACTGCATTCTAGGATTGTTTTTTAGTTTGTTTTTAATGAGCTTTTAGGAGTATTTTAATATTTTTTTACATAAGATGAAGAAATTGTACTATGAATGATGTAAATATGATGTAAAACAACAACAACAACAACAATAAATGTTTTTATCTTTCTATTGTTTTAACTGCTTTTATTTGTTCCTCATCGTGAGCCTCCCTTCTGGGAGGCTGGGAGGCGATACAGAAATACTTTAAATAAATAATAAATAAATAATGATAATAACTTTGTATGCTTGTTACATGGGACCTCATTATATTTCAGAACCTTCGAGTAAAATCTTGGAGGTTAATATTTTACTATGCAGTCTGCTCTAATAAGGATAAAAACATTAAACTCTATCCGTTCAGCTATCCACAAGAGACAGTACTGAAATAAATGGGAACTGAAGATCTATCTTTCCTGCAAGAGTGATTTAAGAGGCATATTGAAACAGAACATGGCGGCATGGGGGCAAGAATGTTTGAATATGGGATACAGAGATGTCTTCAACTAACCATTATTGAAATTTCCCAATACACACAGCAACATCTGACTGTTAAAAACATAACTACCTAACTAAAATGTTTTTCCTTGGTTTCTCTGTTACAGCCATGTACACTTATGGTTGTTCTGGAAGTTCTGAGGAGATGACATGGGCCCCAACTGCCCTATGCATTTTTACTCAGATCTGAAACCTAGCCTGATCTTCTGCTAACTAGTGCTGGCAATCATCCCAGGCCCTGAGAGATCTGGGCCAAACCCTGAGAACTAAGGATTGCCCCTCCTGGTGATATTTAGCATTATGTATTAAGTACTGACTACAGATGCACACAGCTTCTCATTCTATCACATATCTATCTATCCATCTATCACAGAGAACACATTTTCCTGTTTGGAAAGAAAGGCAGAAATCCTGCCTAGAAGAATGTTCCAGATAAAGGGGAATTGAAAATATTATTCCATCTGCTTACTTGGAGAGATGAAATGAGGCACATACAATCTACTTCCCTTGCTTTTACCCAGAAACAGAGGCATCACTGGGAGGGTACAGGGGGTGCGGATTGCACCAGATGATACCCTAATGGGGAGTGATACCACTGCTCTCCACACATCTGCTTTTGTTCACCTGTGTCGCTTTAAAATGCCAAAGAGATAGTGAGAATGGGGTGATGCTCAATAGGAAGAAAAAGAAGAGGGCCCAGTATTTTTATTTTTTTTTAGAACTAAATTTTAAAAAAAAATTATTTTTTTTATTCTTTCAAAATTTTCAGTAAAAATATCACCTTACTAAATTTTCACTTTAACCACATAAAATATACATGTCAATACCTTTAGCTGTGTGTATGATACTGTAATTCAATAATTTTAATTTTATAATTTTTAATTTATAATTTTAATTTTGCTAGTTGTTTATGTCACAACCATTGCCAATACATTCAGTGATATACAGGTGGATGTAGAGAAGAGCAGAGAGTGAGCCCTAGCACAAGAATGACAGGGTGAGGAGAAGGAAATTAACTAAAAGGCAAAACAAGCTGCTCGAAAGTGCCGGATTAAGGCTGCCACGGTGCTACGCACTGGAGCAACTGCACACTGCTGCCTCAATCCAGCTATTTGCCGATGCAAAAAGAAACAGCAGAAAGCTGCTCCTTTTTGAGCTGGCAAAAAGTCAGCTTTTGTGCTGCCGCCGTGATTTACAGCACTCCTGCAGCATGTGCCATCTAATTGCCACATTTTGGAAAAGCATAAAGTGGCTACCATGTAAACAGCCAGGCAGTGTGACGCTGGCTTCCTGATGGCTTGGGAGTGTGCATCATGCATACGCCATACCCCCAAGCCTCTGGAAAGCTTTTCGCCAATCTGTTCTGACCCTAAGTAAGTACATAGACACAATGGAGAGTTGCAGGAAGAAAACAGATAAGCTTTCCAAATTGTACACTGCAGCCTTATACTAAGTGAGCTGCAGATTTGCACACAGCCCTATCCTATTGCCTTGAGTGCACCAAAACTGGAGAATTTGCACCCTCATCCCCTACCTAGAGATGACCCATGAAAACTGGAGAGTCTGGGTCAATCCTGCTGCCAGCACTAGGAACGTCTGGAATTTCCAGTTAAAAAAGAATATGTACATGGGATATTTATTCATTTAATGATCCTCAGACTTTTGGGGGCTACTGCCCCCTTTCTTTTAACTTTAACTTCTTTTAACTTTTGTATATTTTATTTTGACTGTTTTACATTTTATTGCAATGTGGTTTCTTTCATGTTTTTATTTAGAGCTGACTTGAGGCCCTTCTGAGAAAAAGGTGGTATACAAATTAAATAAATGATATTAGGACTAGTGTTCTACTGCAAATTGAAAACAACCAGTCTTGGTTGCTGCTCCCTTTGCACCTGATCACAATATTGAGAACAGCAACTGATCAGCTGGATACACAGCAACAAAAAAGCTTCTCACCTGTCCTGGTGAAACACTTACCTTCTCTGGCTGAGAATTATAAAATGCCCCTCCCTAAATTGCAAATCCCAGGATGCCATAGAATGTTCCTATGGCAGTTAAAGTGGAATCAAAGTGCTATAACTGTGTAGTGTGAAAGGATCCAGAGTTCTATAACTTCAGTGTATACAACAAAATGGTTTCTATCATAGTTTTCCTCTTGCAACATGGGTGGCAATAGTTTTGATATCATAATTTAATGGAGCTTCCTCTTATACTAGGTGAGTATATAAGATGAAGCTCCATTAAACTATAGTATCAAAGACCGATTAGACTGTAATATATCAATTCTAATTTGTGGATTTTGCTGGCATGGATATATTTACATACACTTGTGATTTTGTCCATGGATTGAAGGGTCCTGGATGATTCCCCCGCCCCCCATGAGCTTAATTACAGAGGACCTTATCACATGGGAGGAATTTCTCCCAATTTCGAATGGGGCCAATTCAAATTCATGTAAATTTGCTAGTTTAGCGAATTTACTTGAGTTCTAGTTCCGTTTGGAAGGCGTCCAGAGTGAATTCCCATTACCCAAAAATAATCCCCCATTGCCTGAAATTGTGTTAGATAAGTTATTATGCAATTACGTGAAACCCTATGATTGTGTTCAGAATGACTTCTCATTGCCCAAAATTGCATGAGATAAGTTATCACGCAATAACATGAAACCCCATGATTGCGTTCGGATTGCCTTTGGAGTATACCCCCAAATTGCCTCATGTGATAAGGTCCAGGGTAAGTATTGCAAGTTTTATCAATTATTGCTCCTTTCTCATAGTTTAACAATGAGGATTCACAGATACAGCATAAAAATAATAAGTTTTATGTGTATAGTAGCATGTTTGGAAATTGTCACAAATTAGAAGGAGGTTTCTAATCTATCTTTGGACAGCTGGACAGGTAGGCTAAGAAATTTTACTCTAATAAAGAAACTAACAGCTAAAGTTTTGAATGTTATAAAAATGACTGAAAGTTTTTAGGGTATTTGGTCTCCAAATATTGAATATATCATTAGCAGCTCTGGTATTGTTTGTCTTCTGAAATGACATGTAAATCTTTGGAATGATGTGTTCTCTTAATTCTGCACCAATAAATAATGTATACTTTAAAAAAAAGTCCTTTCAAATTTATATGCATTAATTGTCCTGGGTTTTTGTTACTGTTGATGTTTTTTCTTTAAAATGTGATGTTTGTATAATCTTAATAAAAACATTAATAAACTTTTAAAAATTTGAATGGATTAACCATCCTATTTTACCCAATCAGTGAATAAAATGTAAACAAGTGTGCCTGTTTACCAAAGTGTGTAATTTGATCAGATATGTGGTTATTAGAAAAAATGTTGTTATTCAGTATAAAAACGTATACTTTTCATGAAAAAAGAATGTTTGATTTTTAGAATATCCAGTTATGGCTGCAATATATATTATCCAATATATAATATGTTGTCATGCCATCTAGGGAAGTCACAAAGGAAACAAATAGCACATAATGTTGGAAGGAAAAGGCCGCAACTTTATTAACATATAACAGCTGAAAACTAGGGTTGGCCTCAAAGCATGATCTGTCATCAATCAACCCGTGGTTGGTCAATGAACCCAATTGCTTGGTCACAGTCAAGCTTCGGGATGGCATAGGGGCAACCAGTGAAACACCTTTTAGCAACTCAGGTAACCAGTTGATTGCATGTTTGCCTCTCTGCCCCTAGTCACCAGGATATGCTGAATCAGTGTTGCTCCTGCAAAGCAAAACAGCATGTACCCAGTGCTCCTGGGTCCCCAAAGGACTCCCAAACTACACTGCTGGGTACACAAACTTTCTACTCTTCCACCACCTCACCCTGATAGACTTGTGTCCCTGCCTGGAGACCTGAACAAGCACAGCAGTTCCCTGAGAATTTAGCCAGTGTCTGGAAACCTGGAATCGGAGGACTCCATTTCAGTTACTATGCTGTCTTCAGCCACCGTCTACTTACTGGTTAAAAAGTCATGTGAATTTTCAAGTTAGGAAGAGAAGAATAAAGATTGGCACTTGTATGTTCTCATTCAGAAATGGAATGATCTTGTGAAATGGTATAGTGGGGTTCTGAAAGCTGTAATCAGAAAAAACAACACTCCCCCCCCCCCCCCCCAAATTCTAAGCCAGGGTTGTGTTTCTTCCTGAGAAGGACTTATACCAGTATTTGTGCTGCTTACCTATATTGAGGGCAGCACAGCAGGGGAATCTACAAAGGAATAGTCCAGAGTCCAGTCCAAAGGTCACGCAATACCAGCCAGTCAGTCATAGCAAAAGGCAGAGGCAAGAGCGTAGTCACAAGGCAAGTCCAGAGGTCAGATAACCAGAGTCATGAATCAAAGAGCAAGGGACAACAAGGCTGCAAAACTGGTTATCAGCTGCAAAGAAGCTCTGCAGCTGGAGGCCCTTTAAAAGGCCTCAGCTTCTCTCAGCTGAAACTTATTACCTCTCCTCTTGGCTTCTAGCCTAGAAGAATGCCTCAGAGACTCCTTGACCTACCTTCGCTCCACAGGCCTGCAGCTTAGCATCCACAGAGTCTGTTTCTCCCTCTGTAGCTTCCTGAGCCTGGTCTGGGACTGCTGGTCCACGCAGCCCCAGATCTGCCCCTGTCTCAGCCTCTTCCATGTCTTCAGAGTTAGAGTCCTCTGATTGTGTCTCTAAGTCAGGCCCAGGGCAGTCCATGACAGCATCCCTCTATTTTTTGGTCATTCCAGAAGTTGGAATTCTCTACTAATGACATAACGAGTCCCCAAAATCACCCTCCCACAAAAACATTTTTTCTCTCTGCTGTACCTCTCCCCTCCAGTCAATATGTGGAGAAGACTGGGGAAGTCCAAGAACCCTCCAGCTATTTCTTTATAGCAAGATACACAGCAACAGGCATATTGTGGTTCCTCCTGAGAAGTCCTACAAAGGTCTCCAAGGATGGTGTCATTGCTGCGTGTAGAGCTATAGAAGAGCAGCTGAATGTGTCTCTGCCACTTCCCTCCTCTCCACTGGCCAGAAAATGACCCTGTTCAGGGAGGTGCAGCCAAGAAATGGTGGATTTCGGGGGGAGGAATTAGACAGGAGACATCTTGTAGGTATGGTGATATGTCTCCCAATCCAGGATCTAAGCCTTTACCTAAAATAAGGGCGCACACATTAATGGTTCTAGAGCATTTTTTATCCATGAAAATGAGACTGTGCATTGAATTTATAAGCAACTGCTGCACAAAATTAGCTTATCTTGCTTCAGTGCAGAAAGTAGTTGTCTCCGATAACCTGTTGGGAAAAGCAGATGTGCTTTTATATCTATGACTTAAATTTTTGCCATCTGGTATGATCTGGTATGAGCAGAAAACAAATGCAGAAATCACAGTCTATTTTTGCACAGAGAGTAAAAACTGAATCTTTTTTTTTATGTCACTTTCGATACTGTAGTATCTATGTTGTATATACTCTTCCCTTTCGCTCTACTTTTCTCTCCAAGCAAACATGTGTGGGGTATTTGTGTTTGTGTGTTTGTTTTGAAAAAACGATCTAAAGACCTGGCAAATGGAGTCAAGCTGGATCCACAGTGGACACACACGACGGGGAATGATGCCTTTTTCATACCACTTTCAACTCCATTTTTAGAAAATGGGTATTGTCTATTTTCAGCGTGGACCTGGGAGAAAGTAATGGGGGTTGAGGCACCTCACAGGTCTTGACGGAGGGATTCATAAGTGATAAAATGGCACACCTACACATCTACAAACTATAGAGTTGCCTAGATATAGCCTTGAGGGAAAGGAATATCTTCTCTCTCTCTCTCTTGCTCTCATTTTTTAAAAAAGATAGCTTTGAACAACTTCAGAGAGATTTCTCCAGTAGAGGAGCACATATGACTTGAGGTGAAAGAGATGTTGGTGTCATCTGCACAAAAAGGAAAAGGGGAGTGAGAAGAAAGATAGTTTTCTTCAAATCCCCCCCCCCCCACTTCTCTTTTTTTCAGGGAAAGGAGAAGAGCAGGAAAAAAAATCCCCAAAAATCACACAGGATGTCAGAGCAAATTCATGGAAGGGAGGGAGGAAACCAAACAGAACATCCCCCCTCCCCAAAAAGAAACCCTGTAATGTTTTAGGAGGGCTTATTAGAGTGAAAGTGAAGTGTCATGCTGAGATTGGCTTCAGAAATGATATCTTCTATTCAAAAGAGCCATCACCCAGTAAACCTATTTTAACAACTCCCTTCAGATGAAATATAAAAATTAAAGACATTTACAACCCAGCTTAGTAGCAGATGTAGTTCTATTGTTAGGTTTTAGATCAAAAGGTGAGGTGCCCCCCTCTCCTCTTACCCCCACAAGAATGGAGTTATGAAGCAATTGTGAAACTCTCAGAAAAATAAAAAAAGGAAAGCAAGCAAGAATGGATCTTGGATGTCGTACAAAATATGAGGCTTTCTTTTCTCTTTGAATACTTTTTCCCATCCTCTTCTTTCCCAGACTGGCTTTGTTCTCCAACACCACCACCCAACCTATTTTGTTCAAAAAGGAAAGCTGGGGATGGGGGGGGGATTCATTTTTGTTCTTGAATGCTTTTCACATTCTGTAATTCTTTTTTCAGTCCCATGTAAGGCTATAAAGTAAACACCCAAAATCTGCTCTATGAGGGACAGAAAATAAATCATGCTAATACACTAGTACTGGCAAACACGCATACACCACCAATTTTAAAAACTGTGAAATATTGAGACTGTTCTTTTAAAAGTGGCAGATAAAAATAAATGAGATTGTTTGGAGCATTGATGTTGACGATTGGCATGTTTTCTAGTTCAATGTCTGTTAGAAATTTGCTTTGTTAAAAAATGAAATGGTGAAAATGTTTTAAAGGTAAGAAATATACCCCTTTCCTCCCTCCATTAATAATTTGACTTTTTAAAAAAACACCTAGTTCTTTAATACTGAACTATAATTCAGTGGCTAGGAAATTCTGAGTGTTTTTTTTAAATTACTCTTCCTAGTCCTAAATGGTATAATTCCATATATGTTTATACTGCAAATGGTTTCAATGCGAAATCCCAGAAGTCATGTTGATAAAAACACTGAGTATCCCCCCCCCCACCAAGTAGTGATGGGGAGAAAAAAAATCTCTCCATACTCTCTCTATAGGTAAGGAACGTTGTCTTCACATGTTGAGACAGACCAGCCAGGATTTTCGAAGCCCAGTGTTGCATTGCCTTTACTTACTAGCGCAAATTTACATCTATTTACATCAGTTCACTGTCCCTCTGCTGAAAATGCCCAGCCATTTGAATACCTGCAAAGCAGACAAGCAGCTAAATATGCAATAATGAGCATTTCTGCAGATTCCAATGGATACTCCAATAAAAACTGTGAAGCTTGTGGCTCTGGTCCTACCAACCCCAGCATTCACTGTTTTGCTGATACAATTGAGGTTGTAGTTAATGAAGAACTGGAAAGGAGTCATGGAAATGTTTGGCTATGCCAGCAACTACATTTGTTCACCCACCCCTTTCCACCAGGCTCTGGCTGGTCAAGAATGGCTGTTCAGTGAGGCAATCACAGCAAAACAGTATATCCTAGTACAGTTGTCCCTCCATTTCCATGGATGCTTCATCTCCAGATTCAACCATCCATGGCTTGAAAATATATTTTTTAAAGAAAAAATAAATAAAGCTTGATTTGCACCATTTTACTATGCCACTATATTTAATGGGACTTGAACATCCACAGATTTTGGTATCCACAGGCATCTTGGAACCAAATCCCAGCAGATACAAAGGCTCACTGTAGATCTGTTCAAGGTTGTAATCTAATGGATAATTTTCCTGTTGCATCTTTCTGTGCAGCTTCTATCCAGAGGAAAATATGGTCACTGGACAGATTCCCCTCCCCCTCTGTAGTAAAAAATCAGAAAAGCTTTATTCAGAAACTACAGATGTTGGGTTTGCAGGACTGAGTTGTGCCTTCTAGTTGTTTCTGACTAATGGTAACCCTAAGGCGAACCTATGATGGGGTTTTCCTGGCAAGATTTGTTCAGAGGAAGTTTGCCATTCCTCTCCCTGAGGCTGAGAGCATGTGATGCCCAAGGTTACCCAGTTGGTTTCATGGCTGAGAGGAGAATCAAACCCTGGTCTCCAGAGCCATAGTCCAACACTCAGACTCCTACACCATGTTGAACTGAGGGTCCACCATAAATACAGTACAGTTAAAACATATAATTCATATTTTGCCCATAAACCCAAACAGATTCCTTTCCTCCTTTTCCCCATAGTCACCCCTCCTTCACCCTATACCATTCATTTTCATAGGACTGACCTTGGATCTCCAGACACAGTCATTCCTCCCCCCTTTCCCACCTGCTCTTTAACAACCAAAGGAATGTGAACAACAGACTAGCTAATTAACTTGTGACTATGGTTCCCATTATCCATATCAATTAATGTTATATGCAAGCAAAGCAATGGCTGTGAACCTGACCCTATTCATCATGGTAGGTAAGCTGAATGACCCAGTATAGTGAACACCTTCTTGTTCACCCACCACCGATCTCCTACTGAGGCACTGTTATCTTTGATAGCGTGTTTCAATAGTTTAACAGAGGCCAAGCAGCACTTCAAAACATGAATGAAGTTTATTTATAAAATAAAGAAACAAATATTGAAATATACTTAAAGCTTTGTTTGTCTTATTCCTTAGTTACAAAAGTTCCTTAAACAATAATACTACAGCCACTCAGGCAACCTTCTCCAATATTAAAGCCAAAAGCTTCCTTAACCTTCAGGCTTATTCTCTTTCTCAGACTCCCTCAAGCCTCTCTAGTCCCTACTGGACTTCTCAGACCCTTCCCTGGCCTATAACTATCCTATAAATGTTCCCACAGGAACCTCAAGAGCACACCCTCCCTCTGAAGATGTCTCTTCCCTCAAAACTTCAACAAAATAAACCCCCTTTCTCTCCCTGTCAAGGCTCTTTTATAGCCCTGCCCAGCCAGCTTCTCATTGGCTGGATTCCTGGAGCTCTCTGATTGGCTGTTTCCATCCTGCTCACTCCACCCAGCTCCTATCACCCCTCAAAAAAGAAAGGTGTCCATCATTCTTAATTATATTGCTAGATCATGCATACAGTGGGCCCTTGGTATCCACTGGGATTTGGTTCCTGAGCCACCCATTGGTACCAAAATCCATGGATGTTCAAGTCCCATTAAATACAATGGCATAGTAAATTGGTATCCCTTTTATAGAATGACAAAATCAAGGATTGCTTTTTGGAATTTACTGTATATACTCATGTATAAGTCTAGAAATTTTAGTCAAAAAATTAAACCAAAAAAACTGAGTCCACTTATCCACAAAGCAATGTGGATTGTACTTTAACTCGAATGAACCATCCCCTGGTGTAATCTGTCCTGGAAACACTGGCCCGGTACATACAGCCCGGAAGAAGGGTCTTGGTGGCAATTCTTAGCTGCACAACACTTAAGTCATTGGTGTGCCACAGTGCACCAATGGTGCATTCATGACGTCCACACAGTGTCCCAAGAAGAACCTGGTCTTTCCGGCAGGGGGGGGGGTTTGCGGGGAGGGACGCCACGCAGTTTGGCTCCTGCGGCATCCCTCCAAAGGAAAAATCAGGTGCCTCCAGCCCACCCTTTTGGGATGGTCTGTCGAGCCCCACTGATACACCCACACGAACCCACTCTCCCATCCATCAGTCCTTTAGTGTGAGCAGAAAGTTATGCCTGTTGGAATTTTGTAAGTGTCATCCTTTAGACCCTTTGTTACATGCTCCTAAGTTTTACCCTTGACCAATCCATGAGCCATATCAAAATCCATAATTTGGGCCTCAAAACCTGCCCTCGACTTATACATGAGATTGACTCATAGTTGAGTATATACAGTACACATGTTTCAAAATATTTTCAAGTCATGGATATTTGAATCCATGGATATGGAGGGCCAACTTTACTTTGAGAAGAGCTTGTATCTTGACCAGCATAACCAAATTCTGGGAGATGCAGTAAAAAAAAAAGAGTATCTTTTTCATGCTTTGATTTTGAGGAGCTATCCTGAGCATGCCATCACTTTCTGTCAAAATACTGTTGAATGTTCTTCTTGATGCCTTCCCTCCCTTGTTTTCAGTACTCAAAGAGACCAGATTTTCTACTACTAATACTGTAACCATAGTGCTCACAGGAGGAATCTTGCATATAGCAACCTTAAGAGTATTAGGTATTTTTAGAAGTAGATCTGCCCATTGGCCAAGCCTCGTTGACTCCTTTGAATGTGTACCCAAATGGCATCTAATGACTGAATTTCAGAGCTCGCATCACCATCATCATTGAGTTTTCAACCCTATTTTTTCCCCTTCAGTAAAGAAGATAGTGAAGTAAGCGAAGGGGCCATTAAGATGTTTATCTTGACCATTATTAAGAATGTTATTACTCTTAAAATAAAACCTAAGGGGACCAGCAGTACTTTAAATTGCAGTAAGAGGCAATTTTTGATTACTGATAAGTTAAAGGAAAGGTGTATTTTAAAACATTCATTATGTTAAGCACAGAGTGCATTAGTGTAGTCAGTGTAAGAAAAAGATTCCATATTCAAGACAGCAATAATTTTTTAATCCAGAAAAGTAAATTGGTAGAAAAAAGGATAAGTGCTCAAAACTCTAGTAATGCAACAGCAAATCTCTGGATACAGCTTGAAGTAATAAAATACAAAATATTGTATTTTTATTTTACCTGGATCCAAGGTTTCCTATTAAGCAGATTTTCCTATTTGGCCACATTAGAACTACCTATCTTATCTTATTTTATTTTTTAAATCCAGCTATTAGTAATCACTATACACATTACAGTTATTGTGTGGAAGGAGTACAAGACATGGGACAGAAGTTTTAGTTTCCATGTAGCAGCTGAAATGTAGCATTCAGCTCTTAGTCACATTTGGAATATTTTGCTCTACTGTTTAAGGTTAACTTCTTTTTTGTTGTTGTTGTGTGCCTTCAAGTCGCTTCTGACTTATGGCGACCCTAAGACCACCCTATAATGGTGTTTTGGGGGGCTGAGAGTGTGTGACTCACCCAAGGTCACCCAGCAGATTTCTATGGCCAAACAGGGAGTTTTGACCCCTTGATTATTAACCATGGGGAATTAATTATTTCCACAAAAGGATGTAACTAAATACTTGAACTCATGTTATGTTTCATTCTAACCTTCAGAATAAATACATTTGGGTAGTTCTTTCAAACCTTTCTTTCATATCTTTGTTTCTAAATTTTAGTTGGTTTCTTCCAAATCTGGACTCTGGCACGTAGAGTGAGTTCTGTCTGCGTAAGCATACTTTTACAGAACTAGGGTGCAAGTCATATATGATTTATGGCAAGCCTAGCATGAACCTATCAAGGGTTTTCTTGGCAAGATGTGGTTATAGGGAGATTGCCTTTGACTCCTGCTGAGGCTGAGAGAGTGTGACCCAAGGTCATCCAGTGGTTTCCATGGGATAACAGGAATGTGGCCTATTCTCTAGAGCCATATGGTGCATCTACACTGGAGAAATAATAGAGTCTGACACCATTTTAAGTGATGTTGTTCCATCCTATAGAATCCTAGAATTTGTAGCTTTACAAGATCTTTAGCTTTTTCTGCCAAAGAGTACTGGTGCCTCACAAAACTGCAAATCCCAGGATTCTGCAGGATGGCACCATTGAAGTTAAAGTGGTATCTACACTGCATATCTACAATGTAGATACACCCAAAGTCCAATATTCAAATCACTATACCATGCTGACTCACCTGGGAATAATCACCACTGATTTCAATGGAACTTACTTCTGAGTTGACACATATGTGACTGAACTAAGAATTATTAAAAACTGTAAGAAAAATGTCAAACAGATTGTAAAGACAACAGAATTTTACTAGAAGTGGGTTGTGCTGGTCCAATCCAATATCCTTTTTTTGAGAAGAAGAACTGGTTTACAGTCCAGGGAAATGCATTCAACCAATCCAGTCTATTTGGTTTTCAGCAAAGCATTTGATACAGTAGTAGTAATACCACATGAAAAAATTACTATCTAAATTGGAACAGATGTGGAAATAGATATAGTAAAATGGACAGGAAGTGGTTAAACATAGAATGTTCGACATGTTAAAGAGATAGCAAGAAGCTGGCAAAAGTGAATACTAGAACTTCTTAAGCATCAGTATTTTAGGAAAGCCTTGAAATGACCTGGATTTGTTTTCAGTTTTATTGTTGTTGAAAAACATTTCAGTGGCTCATTGAATTTTTCTTATTCTCTACTACAAATGTTTTGCTCTACTGGTTGACTTTCTTATCTTTGCTTAACTTTCTTTCCATTCCCATTTAATGCCTACTCTCATATGGGTTACAGCCGCCACTTGAAAAATTATATTCTGAAGACACTTTTCCATCCCCTCCAACATTTCTTTCTTCTTCTTCTTTTTTTTAAATGGCTGGGCTCCATGTTGTCCCACCTCCTTCTCTGTTGAGAGCTTGTATGTGAAGTGCTACTGCCTCTGTTTTCTTACCTTCTTCCTTTCTCCATGGCAAGGAGGCTTCAGGCCGAGTTGTTGCGTGTGCTCATGTGCTTTCACAGGGGAGTT
The DNA here is from genome assembly GCA_034509955.1 of Urosaurus nigricauda. Taxonomy (NCBI): domain Eukaryota; kingdom Metazoa; phylum Chordata; class Lepidosauria; order Squamata; family Phrynosomatidae; genus Urosaurus; species Urosaurus nigricauda. The sequence goes on along the minus strand of JAOEGL010000002.1, from coordinate 97,091,426 downwards.
CCAGCACTGGAGAACAGCCATAATGATGGCCTCTTTGAAAAGACAGGGTCCTCCTAAAACAATAAGGGATGTATCTTGTCCTGGACCACCATCCCCAAAGCTTTGTTGCTGATCTCTTTCCTGTTGCTTGAAGACGTTGTTGTTGTTGTTGTTTGCCTTCAAGTCATTTCTCTCTCCATGACATCACTATCTGGCCTGGGAGAGAGTGAAAGGAGAGTCCTAGCAACACCATCAGGCCTGACCTCAAGTTGAAGAGCCCTCCCTCCATGGCAACACCATCTGGCCTAAGAGTGAGTGAAAGGGCAGGCCAAACTCCATCAGGCCTGTCCTAGATTAAGAAGCTGAGCCCTCCCTCCATGCCATCTGCCTTGGTCCAGGCATCAGAGGGAGAGAAGAACTGCTGGACCTGATCTCTTTCCTCACCACCATTCCCTTCTCCTTTTGTGTCATGTCTTTTTAGATTGTAAGCCTGAGGGCAGGGAACTGTCTAATTAACAATAATAATTGTAAGCCACTCTGATAGCCTTTAGGGTTGAAGAGCAAGGTATAAATAATAATTATAATTATAATTTATTATTATTATTATTATTATTATTATTATTATTTTCTGACTTATGGAGACTCTAAGATGAACCTAGAATGGTAGAACCATAGAATCATAGAGTTGGAAGAGACCTCACCGGCCATCCAGTCCAACCCCCCTGCTATGCAGGAATACACAATCAAGTCATCCCCGACATATGGCCATCTAGCATCTGTTTGTAAACCTCCAAAGAAGGGGGTTCTACTATCCTCCAGGACAGCATGCCCCACTGTTAAACAGCTCTTAATTTGGAAGTTCTTCCTAATGTTTAGGTGGAATCTCTTTTTCTGTCGTTTGTATCCATTGCTCTGTATCCTAATCTCTGAAGCAGCAGAAAACAAGCTTGCTCTGTCTTCAGTTTGACATTCCTTCAAATATTTAAACAGAACTATCATATCACTCCTTAACCTTTTCTCCTTGAGGTTAAACCTATCACAGAATTTTCTGGGGCTGAGAGTGTGTGAATCACAGAAGGTTTTCATGGCCAAGCAGGGAACTGAATTCTTATCTCCAGAGTTGTAATCCAACACTCAAACCACACTACACCACACGGTTGCTTACGTTACCATCTGATGTTGCTGAAAGTACAGTGCCACCCTGGATTTGCTGATTATGCTGCTCAGGACTGCTGCACGTCAGGTCCAGGCCATACTTTCATGTTTACTACTGAACTAATGTTCATATTAAGAAATAAGATGGAATTTTCTTCTTGTATAAGGCAATGCTGTTCACAGTATATTTCCAACTATATTGTGCATCTCAGCTTGTTTATCCAAACCTGAACTCATTCTTTGTGAAAGCTTTAGTCCTCAACACTTGCTTATACTTAAAAAAAACCTGGAAATATTGAAAACAAATCGAGGTGTGTGGGGCTTTTTTTAATCACAGTACAGCATTTGGTAAATTGAGGTTGCTCTAGGGAAATAAGTCTTGGCTCAGGGAATCCTTGAGAGGATACAGAATGTAAATGGATTTGGGATATTCTTTCCATGTACAGAAGTAGCAATAACTCTAGTGACAGGACATTTGTATCCACACATCACATTTGATGAAAATATTTCACCAGGGAAGTCTACCTCTTATCACCTCATTTGGTCTCTTTTGTTTTACTGTGTTACTTGTCTGGATTTGTAGTGAAATTCACCTGAAACGCAGCTGGAAAGAGTTGGTTCACTCCAGGTTAAGGAAGGTCAGAATATAAATTGATGCCAATACATAAGCTATAGGAGAAACATGCATTATATTATTAAACTTCATACATCAGAAGCAGAGGTAAATACCTTACTTGGGGGATTTGAACTCCTTCACAAGGAGCTAGATCCATCAACTTTAAATCAGGTACATCAGCCAGTGAATAAAAAATGTCACCTTTGAATTAGATGGCATTAAACACATCACCTATTGAGTCAAAGGCTTCACTCTTGAATCAAATGCTTCACATCACCCAGTAAATCATGCAAATATTTCCCAAAACTGTGCAACAAACAGAAGTGTCATCAATCTGTTAAATAAGTGACATGTTAAAAACTGCCCCGGCAGTCAGGCCATTACTTTCAAGGGCCAAATTCAATCTGTCAGTCACTAGCCTTGATAAATCAGCTTTCTCTGTACAGGTTGCGCTGTGCTCTTTGGATTTCTTGAGCTTATTGTATTGTTTATCATCAGGTTCAAACTTACAAGTTACTTTCTTGGAACACAGTTCCCAGAATCCCCTACAACAGAGCCAGTTGCAATCTGCAAAGGGTATCTTTCCCGAGCTCTTTGCAGGTGGAGCTAAAATTGCTTGTCTCCCTCATGGGTCCATTTATCTCCCATAGAAGAAAGGATTTTTTAAAAGAACTGCAGGGAGTTAGAAGAAATGAGGGAGACAGCAGTTTAGTTCTTTTTTCTTTTAACTAGCAAACACAGCTTTGTGCTGCTAGAAGTGGCAGTCAGGGGGTGGGGGTGGTGAGCAGCAGTGCAGTACCAGCCTTTGCTCGAAATTTTTAGGAGTGAAAAGTAATCAGCCACCATCACTGAGAATAAGCCATTTAAAGAAATGACAAATAAATCACCTAGAGTGCATCTACACTGCAGAAACAATGCAATTTGACACCACTTTTAAGGCCATGGTGACATCATACAGAATCCTGGGGATTTGTAGTTACGTGAAGCACCAGCATGCTTTGGTAGAGAAGGCTAAAGACTTTGTAAAACTATAAATTTCAGGATTTCATAAGATGGGGCTACAGCCACGGGCTGAGCCACCTAAGCCCACACTCATGACTGTTTTAGTCAATAGGGCTGTTTTGTGCCACATGCTTGGTTCTGGGTTTCCTGAATTAGCCCTGCTGGCTCAGATACAAGGGGTGCTATTGCCTCCTCATTGTTGAAATCAGAGGAGATGCCATTTACTCCCTTCTATCTAATGGCAAAAAGCCTCAGGGCAGTCCTGACTTATTCTTCTTCATGGCAAGGCAAGGCAAGGCACCCAGTGTTCAGCAATCTGCCCTTCTTATTTCAGCCCTCCTCACTACAGCCCATATTTTGAAACAGAGAAGATTATCACACAAGACCTTACCATTTGCCACTTGCCATGGAAATGTTGGGGAAGCACATGTGTATGAACGCCTGGTGCACTTCCTCAGCATGATGGAATCATCAGCTCCCTCTAGCTTCATGGAATCGTTCAGGAAGAGTGACTTTCCTCCTAACGGGAACTTTGTGTTAAGAGGAAAGTCACTCTCCCTGAACAATTCCATGAAGCTAGAGGGACACTAGAGGGAGCTGACAATTCCATCACTCTGAGGAAGCATGTCATGTGTTCATACACATGTGCTTCCCCTGTACCACACCATACAGAATCCTTAATGATGTTTTTTGTACTGTTACTCGTTCATCATAATTCCTGTATATTACTGAATGTAGCAGTAATAGTTGTGATATAAACAACTAACAAAATTAAAATTATATCTTTAAATTACAATATCATACACACAGCCTAAATGCATTTACATATACATATACATAGTTTCATGTGGTTGAAGTGAAAATTTCATAAAATATGGTGTTTTTAAAGAATTGTAAAATAAAATTTAAAATTTAAAAACTGAGGCCTCTCCTTTCTCCTCCCATTAAGCCTCACCCCACTAGCACCATCTCATTAGTATTTTAAAGGGATGCAGTCAAATGCCGCAGCCCATTTCTGCCCAAAGGTTGATGTTTGAGGAGCAGCGGTGTCACACACACCCCTTTGGGTGTCACCTGGTGTGGTCTGCATCCCTCGCAACCCCACAGTGATGCCACTGCTTGCAGTTGAACTTATCACTGCATAAAGCCCATAATGTTTACAGTGTATGAGTGTTTGTTTCTAGACAGGCCTAGAAGGCCTTTGGTCAGACAAAGAGATTAAATATGATTATTTTAGACAGATACTTTCTCATACCCTGCTCCCCAACATTTCAAAGATGAAAACTGGGATATGTGTGACCAAGCTACATCAGACTGTGGTCAAGATGGCAAAAGTTATTAATGTGGAAAAATGCATGAGCCAGGAGAGGGTGCGGTAGGTTGCTTATGCCTGAGTCTACATGAAAGAGCAAATTTCCCCCTCCCTCTTTTCTCCTCGCCTCTCCTTTCCCCATGCTGAGTTGAGAGCTAGCTACTTTTGCACTTTGGACTCAGTTTGTAGCAACTGAAGAAAGCTGAAGACAAAAGGAGAAGTGGGGGGAGGAGAGATAGATTGAGATTTTTTTTAAGGAGCTGAAAAAACTAATCAGGACAATTAGAGGGTCCTGAATATATATTGGCACTGAATATACTGGCACTGATGAAACATTAGCAACATTAATTAAAAATAATAAAGTTGTACAAGCTGAATCCTATATAAATAAGTTTAAAAAGAAGAAGCTTCACTATTTTAAATTTAATTTCCAGTGCAAGATTCTAAAACAATTACCACTTCAGTAATAAACACTTACAGTACATCTACACCGGCCAAAGTAATCCAGGTGCAGTTCAGAGTATTCTGCTCTGGAGCTGCCTTGGATTCATTATGTGAGCACTACACATACTAACCCAAAAGTGGTGTGAAGACGCTTTGCAGTCTAGATAGCCGACTGGAACAACAACAAAACATAGGTACTGGTGCTCTGTCCTCCTCGGAGCCACCACCAGTGCTGCCTAACTAGCCAAGCAGTTTCCTGGCTGTGCTTTTCTGGTGATGTTGTTTCTCATTAGGTCAGAACAGAGTTACCAGCCATATGATCAACAAAGAGGGATGCTTTCCTTCACTAATCAGTGAGTGGGACAGAAAATGGGGATGTCTCCCAGCACCAATCTGTCCCAGTGGGTGATTGTGACTTGTCAACAACTGGACCGCCCTGAATCCAACCTCATTTGGCTGTCCTCACTTTTTTTAAAAAAACAAAAAACAAACAAGGTCACCTTGGAGTTTCCCAGAAGCTCCAGAGTAACCTTTGGATTTTCTTAAGTTGGTTAAAAGAAGCTGTTTTGCTGTGGAACTGGCCATATGTTGTCTGAACTGATCACACCAGGTTCAAGATAAGTATAGTTTTTTTTTCTCCTTTTGTGGGCATTACAGTATCTTATCTGTTTGGACTGATAGGATGACATACCCACAGTGGTGGCTGTGCCCAAAGAATGTGACATTTCCCAGGCACAACAGTCAGAATGCTTTGCCTTAAGTATCAGTTCTCAAGCAGAGAAATAACCAAGGCATTAATTAATACTTGTACAGGCTATGTTTAATTTAAGAATTTGAATGGTGGGATCATTTATTGGGTCTAGGGCAAGGATGATCATTGATATTGGACTACGACCTCTATGATCTCTTACCATTGCCTATGCAACATCTGAAGAGCATAACTGTTAATCTCTGGACTAGGGTGGGATTGATCATGTGTCCTAACCTACCCAGTAGTCCTTTAGGAACATGAAAAGATTTCCCCGGGTTTAGACCTAAGTCATAATTAATGGCACAGAAATCTGGACACATTGTGGAAAGTCTTAGAAGCTAAATAGCCTGTGGGTATAAAGATACTGTAAAGCAGCATAGCTAGAATCGCCCAGCAGGGTTTCATCTGAGACACTGTTTGAATCCAAGGTACTTTCAACAGAAAGGAATGAGTGAAAACAGCCCTTGTATATAACTGCAGGACTTTCCAGTACTTCTGAGTTGGAGCCAAAAGGGTGAAGACTACAGAAGAGTGAACTCGAAAGAGAAAGGGGGGAAAGATTGATGTGGAATGGGTCAGACCAAAGTGCATTTCTTCCATTAATCTCATGAGAATATGAAATCAATGAATGAGCCCATATGCAGTCCAGGAGTCAACTGATAATTTGATTTTAGTTGTGGAAAATTGAAATAAATAAATAAATAAATCAAAGGACATCTAGATGGAAGACAGGTGTTGTTTTTTTTTGGGGGGGGGGGAGAGACCAAATGAGCCCATAATAATGGTCATGAGTATAGAGGAGTCTGCCATTTGTAGATGACTTTATGTGAGGTTCCATGCAACTGAAGGAAGACCAAACAGAGCCTGTGAAATAATTTTGGGAAGTAATGTATTAATTTATTCATTACAGTATTTATAAAGTAGCCCATTTCTGGGACTTATCATGGTGGTAAAGTTTAAGTTGCTATTTCATTTGTTGGACTCCTTGGTACCTTCCCCTTAGTCTCTTTTACTTTCTTGAAAGGAAACCCTTTTAGGATTGATAAGAGAATGGCATAAATCAGTGGCACTCGAGCCTTTTACCCTTGGGAATCCTTTTACATATACATGCAGACTCTCTCCCCACTGCCTTGATGTGGTATATGAATAAAAATATTTTATTTGGGGCGCATATTTTCATTTAGACATTCATGGATATTCATATTGTAACATTTTGGAAGGAAATAACATTGTTCAAATTAGAACAGTTTTATTTAAGTAAATTCAATATGTAACTCAACATGTGTAAATTTTATACATAAAAAGTTTAGGAACAGGAGGAGGAGGAGGAGGGATCAGGGCCTCCAAGTCTCATGCCCCCCTTGAGCAATTTTCATGTTGCCACCCCCCCCCCCGTCCCATCCCATTGTTTGAGAACCACTGGCATAAACCTTAAATACTCCATCGAAAATCTCCTTTAAATGCCCCTTAAATGCAACTTTGCTAAATAACTATAAAATGTTACTCAGTATACAAGTAAAGTAATTTTGCTCTTACTTGTTACATTGCTTTTTAAATGTATTTGTGTTACATCCTTGTCTCCACCCCCACCCTATCTGCAGTAACTGGTTACCGGTAACAACTTTGCTTGTAAATGTGTTGCTTCAAAGAACCATACTATGCATTATTACAAGTCTAAGCTTGGAATTTTTTTTTACTTCCTTTGGAATATGATTCCCAGGAATTATAGTTCAAAATGCGTCATATTTCCAAGCTGTGTTATAGGCAGAATTTTCAGAAAACATGATTAAACCAGTGACAGTCTGTTTGAAGAAAAAGTAATAGTGAAGCCTCCAATCAGGGGTATGTTCCTGGGGGAATATACGTACTCCCAGCCTCACTGTGTAGTAGCTGGAATAGGGTGGGGGATTTGATGGTTTTCATCAGGAAAACTTCCTCATTGTCAGACTTGATATGATCCACAGCAGTCACTTCTTTACAACAAGCTCTTCTGGATGGCGTAGCTGGGAAGCATTATTACCAGAGTCCTTTGGTTTTGTAATTTGAGCACTGCTCAGGCTATAGTCAATAATGCAATTCCCTGGTAGGCATCCATAGAGAGAAAACCTGTACTGCGTGTATCGTGCCTGGCAAAATCTTTTCTACTCCTACTATAGAGAAACAAAAAGAAACCCCAGGCGTGAAGTCCTTAATGAGAATGGCCTGAGCTTTCCCATCCATTGTCATCCTTGTGACAATCATTGTAAAGAGGTATTGAAAACAAGACATCCAAATTTCAAAGCCCAGTCGGCTGTAACAGACAGAAGTTGTACGTTGTACTCCTTAACCTTTGAAATATTCTGTATTTTTGAGTGGCTGGCTGTTCCACCTTTTCTCTTCCCTCCCCTCCCACTCACCCCCACTAGGTTCCCAAGGCTGTAAAAATGGAAAAGAACAGGAATCAGTCAGCCAGTCAATCCAATTACAGTGTATAGAGACTACTGCTGTCTTTCAGAGAGGGCATGAGTGGAGAATAGAAAAGCCTCATTTGTGCGACAAAGGTTACAGTGGGGGGAGAGAAAGGACAAGCACAACAAGAATTCTTTCCCCTGCCCAATGGCTGGAACAAAAGTGGGGGAAAGTGAAACCATTTTGTCATGATCTATTTAGGCCGTACCTATATTAGAACAATGCAGACCTCTGGTGCGCTCAGATGGGGAGTGTTACCTGTTCAGGACAAAATAAATAAACTGAGGCACTGAAGAAATTAAATTTTAATGAATTTTAAGATAGAAACCTATGCGATTTCAGAACCATTCATATTCACACAGTCTTGAATGTTACCTCAGTTCTTGATCAGTTAAATGATAGGTGGCCTCAGCCCTTCATATCATCAGTAGGACACAAGGCATTCACTGGAATGTATGATGTTAATTGGAGAAGGTTCTCTCCTTAATCTATGTGGCTAATTCGTGCTGTGTTATGAAAATAACTTAGCCTTTCCTATTTATTTTCTAAGCCACAAGCAAAATTCATATGCGTCAAGATACAAGGAAGTGCCTGTAGAAAATATTTCCATTTTAGACAGCATGATAAACACCATGGGGTATGTGGATGTTCAGTAAGCAGTTTTCTAGGTTATTGCACTGTCTATTTTAAATGTTTTTAATTGGTTCTGAATTGTCTTAAGTGTTAAATGGTTTAATGTATTTTTTAGTCCTTTAAACATATTGTTCTGAACTGTTTTAAACTGATTTTACTCATGCCACCTTGTGATACTCAGTTACAAGGTGGGTTATAATTATTTTAAAGTTTGTGTGTCTGTGTAAAGAAAGAGAGGGAGAAGAGAGAGAGAGAACACATATATTGCATTGGATTCATAGCATAGGCTTTGGCTATATATTTTTTTAAAAAAATCCAGTTACTAGTATGAATAGGAACACTTATCTATTATGTAACTTCCTTGCGAAGACCTTGACACAACTTTTCTATTTCATTCCAACATTAGCCTTCTCCACTTCTGCCGTTGGATTTATCTCATGCAGAATTTTTTAACAAACAGTAATGGCTGAATTCCTGGTTATGCTGAATTCTTATCATAGGATGCTTTAATGTAGTTCCTTTCATACCTTGATATGATTTTATATCTATGTAGTCAGCAGACATTTACAGACGGTGATCTTAGGGAAAGGGCCAACCTATATTTGGCTTTTGGAATGACATGACATGCAAACGGTACCCATTGAAAATCTGGGTTGCCAGTTGCACATGTGTTGAATACTTTTACAAAGCCAGATTCCAGTTGGAGCCCATCAAAGAATAGGATGACTTCAGAAATCACACTACCATGAGCAAAAGGTTGTATTTATCTCCAAGAGACATGTGTGATTTCCATCTGGATTTGAAACACTCAGGAATGGGGCTCAGATACCCCATTGTGATTAAAATCAGGAAGAAAAATGAGGTGAATGAACCAAAAATGGGTGTTTGGGAATAAAACCTCTTGTTTTCTTTTTATACAATGCAGCCAGCTACAGACTGGATAAATACTGGATGCTCTATGATAGTCAGCCAACAGATACTTTCGCTCCCTCCCCATTTCCTCATTTGATCAGGTGTTGATATGATTTATAGGAAAATGGCAGTCCTGCTCACAGTTACTATATCGCACTATTGCCTAAGAAATAAACTAAAGCATTAAGATCCAAGGGCTTCCTCTTCACTATCTCCCAAGTGCTCCCTGGAGAAGCGCTGCTGGAATGTAAAAGTCCAAGTCTCAATACTTTGCTTCCTTGATGCTTCTAAATGGGATCAGCCATCACTTCTGATTAGTACAAGCAGCCTTTCCCAATGACGTTATACAATGTGCAACCCTCTGATTGCTTACAGTCATAAGACTGGTCTTGTGGAAATAGTCTACTTTATGCCGAGGGGAGGCAGAGAAGCATTTAGGTTCATAAAAGCTAATGCAAAAACCTTGAAGTCTTAAGTGGGCACAGAATAGAATGTGGCTTGTCTCCAGAGGTCAGAAGATGTCTCTCTCTACCATCCTCTCTACGTCAGAACTGCAGGTGTTTGACTTGACTTCCTCTTTTGTCTTTTTTGACTGAAATAAGATACACAGAAGACCAAAGTTCTTAATCCTGCTACAGCATCTATCCATGCAGATGATGACTAAAAAAAAAAAAAAAAACCCTTTAAATAATTTTCCACTTGTGCTAAATGGTACAACTCTGCAGTCAGTTTTATTATAAGCTTTGAGAAGGATTACAAATGTTGCTATTTTGTGAGAAGAATGTTCACATGTATAGATCACTCCCTTCCTTAATAAATGATTACTGACCATGTAACTGTGAACAGGGCTGCTGTTTTCCTATCAGTCATATCAACACCTGATCAAATGAGGAATATCCAATTAAAAGAATCTCAGGGAATGTAAGAGATCTTTGACTAGCATTCTACAGAACTGCCACCAGGCCTAGTAGATATAACAACCCTGAGCAAAATAGACCAGTGTTCTGCCCAGTATAAAATATTCTCATATTTTTATACATAAAAATTAAACTCAGCTGCACCTCAATGTTCTGCAACTGATGGAACTTATCATGTAAATTGTATTATGTTATAATATATAAATAAGTCATGTTGTATATGAACCACTATGGCACAGTGATTTGAGTGCTGGACTCTGAGTGGACAGAATTCAATTCCTTGTCATGAAACCCACTGGGTGACCCTGGACAAGTTGCATGCTCTCAGTCAGTGGCATCATTAGGGGTGTGTGGGATGTGTGGACTGCACCAGGTGACACCCTAAGGGAGGATGACACCACTACTCCTCAAACACCTACCTTTTGGATGAAACGGGCTGTGGCATTCATCTGCTTCCCTTTAAAATGGGATGGTGGAAGTGGGGTGAAGCTCGGTGGGAGGAGAAAGGAGAGGCGCCATAATTTTTTACAATTAAAATTTCAAATTTCAAATTTTTAAATTAAAAAAATATTTATTTTTTAATATTCTTTTTAATTTTATTTAAAAACATCACATTTTAACCAAATCTTCACTATGTATATGTAAATACATTTATGTTGTGAGTATGATTTTGTAATTTGGAAGTATAATTTTAATTTTGCTAGTTGCTTATATGTCACAACTACACTCATCCTTCCACATTTGCAGCTTTGACTTTTGCAAATTGGATTTTATTAATATGTTCTCTCTAGGAATATCTAGATCCTCCAGCACAACATTATGGTCAACTTTAACCAAAAATCGTACTGAAGGACCTAGAGATTCCTAGAGAGGACACTCCACTAGGCATTTGTAGCTCCTCCAGCACAATTCTGTGGTCAATGTCTGGCAGATGTTGACCACAGAGTTGCACTGGAGAACTTAGAGATTCCTAGAGAGGCATTCTCTCAGGTAAAAACATAGTGTTTTTGTTATTTGTGGGTTTTCCACATCCACAGTGCTCCTGTGCTCCTAACCCCAGCAAATATGGAAAGACAAGTTTTTTGGTATTACATTCAGGGGTATATGGGAACTGTGATTTACGAGTAACATTAGTGCAAAAACAAAATAAAACATTACTAAGGATTGTGTATGGTGTAAATGGGGGGAGGTCAAAGGGGGTTACTACACCAGGTGACACCAACCCCAGGGATGCCACTGCTCTCAGCATGAGGAGAAGGTAATGGAAAACCTCCTCTGAACAAATTTTGCCAAGAAAATCCCATGATAGGGTTCACCTTAGGCTCACCATAAGTCTGAAACTACTGGAAGGCACACAACATACCGTATATGGCACATAACAGGCACATAATAACAATATATAGGTATATGCACTTACTTACTTATATTTTGCCTTTATTCCAAGCAGGGACCAAGTTAGCTTACGACATAATTATAAAAGAGAATACAGATAAAATTTATCCCAATGCTAAAGAGCAATTTAAAACAACAATTAAATAACTCATATCAAAAACAGCATTGAATTCAAAGTGGTTTAAAGGCATTTAAAATAACATAATAAGTGAGAATTTTGGATCTAAATTCAGAAAGCTTGGTAGCAATCCATTTCTATCCTAAATTTGGGAGATTTATTTGGTTGATTGCTTACTTGCCAGTCTGCTGCCATCTTAACTGCCATGACTCAATGCTATGTAATCCAGGGATTCATAGTTTTGTGAGATATCTGGCCTTCTCTGTCAGAGTGCTCTGGTGCTACAATAAATTGCAAATCCCAGAATTCCATAGCATTGAGCCATGGCAGTTGAAATGCTGTCTAATTCCATTAATTCTGCAGTGCAGCGTAGAACTAATGTGAAGGAAGAGAGAGAGAAATAAAAGCTGCAAAAGAGTCCGAGGTCGTCTTTGCTTGTTGACTGCCCGCATTGGGATCTTTCCCTCTGGGCATTTGGCAGTAATGGCCCAGGAGGTGGGCAGGAACAGCTGCAGTACATTAGTACCTTAAAACATCTTGCACTTACAGGGATCCTCACAGGTTTAACCATGACCTAATATGATCTATATTTTGGATAACAGGGTCTGCCTTAGCATTGTATTTTTCTGACAAGAAGTTGCAGCTATGATTAATTTTTTTAAATCTTCTTGGAAACCTTTAAGCCTCCATCCTGGGACATACGACTGTTCTTTGTGTATCGCCTAAATAGCGTTGTGCATTGGATTCATAGGCCTTCCTTAGCAGTTGCAATATTGGAAACCACAAATTTCTTCATAGACTACTAAACTGGGGGATAATTGGAATCATAGTCCTAAGGGACAAGTGGAATTTGAAAAACATTTTTATGCATGGCACAAGCCTTATACCTTCACTTGCAACTGTCATTATTTTATTTTCTTTTTAAAAAGTTGTGTCTTACCAAGATTCTGCCTTTGCTGCTGCACATCCATTCCATTTTACATCTCTTCTCGGCTGTTGTAGGGAAACTGATGTAGGGGAAAAAATTGAGCAATAGCAGAGGAGAATAAACAGGCAGATTGGAGAGATGGAGAAATAACAGATATATAAGATGCTGGTAGGGAGAAAATATGTGTGTATGGGTGTGGACTTGGGGCAAAACAGAAAGGAGAAAATGAAGATGTGAAGAAGGATGCAAGTAAAGCAAAAGGAATTACGTTTCCATGTGTATATAAGACAGAGGGATTATATACATATGCAAACATAAGCAATAGAATGTATCACAGTGGACACCAAGAATTCCTTCATTTGTCATTTTATTGGTTTGTAAAATATCATCATCTCCATTTCCTCAAGATGGGAGTGCACACCATCTCATAAACAACCCATTATAATAACAGAAGACTGCTCAAATCTAAGCAACCTTGAAAACATAAAATTAACAAAATCATCACTCCTCCCCAATATCAGTCTATTGTTATTTCTATATATTGCTATATAATTGACATCCCCTGAAGACCAGAATCTTCCATGTCTTATATGCAATTCGAAGATTATTCAGTTGTGAAATATTGTTCCAAAGTTAAAGGAGAACACAGACAAGAAATTCCAAGTTCAGTCAGGTAGTAGCTATAGTTGAGGATTTACAATGAGTGCAAGCCCTAGTTTTATACCAAGTGAACCTCCAACTATCAAAATGAAACCAAGGCATGAAAAGCAAAATAGGAAGGTTTGCTTTTGTGCAGCTTCAACAGGAAATGTGCCTGTTTTCCATATTTTTTACTACTAGCGAAGTGGATACTCATTACCTGCTTGGTGAAGCATTTTTGGTTTGGAAACACTTATATGAAAGTATCTTGCTCCAAGGACATTTAGCATATACTCTGGGCTAACTGGTGCGCAATGCTATTTCCTTCCAGCTGACCCTGCCATTATTTATTTATTTATTTATTTGCTAACATAGTATAGAATCATAGAGTTGAAAGAGACCACAAAGACCATCCATGACATGCAATAATGTGATTCATAGTATCAACAGCATCCAAAATTTACACCAGGAATGTAATCGGGAACAGGAATGCCCAAATTTGGCTGATCAATGGTTAACTCCCTTGTCTTTTAAAGAAATGGTTATCTAAGCAGATTATTGGAGATGTAATACTACTAATGCCTCCTTAACACATATGTTTTGGACCTGTCCTATAATTTTGTCATTTTGGGTGGAAGTAATAGGGTGGATAAACTTGATACTGGAAAGACATTTAATATGTAGAGATGTGCATGCTAATTGTTTACTTGTATTTTGGAAACTAATAAAGGGCCAACAGAAGTGGATTTTTCAAACCTGGTAAAAGATAGATACTTTGATATTGGAAAGATGACTTTCTTCCATCTGATTCAAAAACAGACGATGTAACAATGCTTGTAACATTTGAAAGAATAATGCACAGACAAAATCTACAAATGGACTTATATATGGACAGCTTTTTCCTTGTTTTTTTCCTTGTTTTGTTTTGTTTTGTTTTGTTTTTTTGCTTTATTAGATTAGAATATTACCATATGTTACTGAGAAACATCCTTTGTGTACTTCTATCATGCATTTAAATATAATTAGCTGTTTTTTAAAAATAAAGTCAAAGGGCATAATAACCAAATCCAAGTTAATTTGAACCTCATGCAACAAATGGCACAAATGCTTTTCCTTGGGTTAAAATAAAGATATAAATATTTATAATTATTTTATAAATATATAAAGAATGTAATAGCTGAATATATAAAGAATGTAATAACTGAATATATACAGAATGCAGTAACTGTTTTCTCCAAGATCAGGTGCCTGAGGTGAGCGCCTCATTTTGTCCCTCCAACACCAAGTGTAATGTTCTTTGGATTTGCAGTATTGAGTTTTGAAAGGAATGGTTAAAGTCATGCTAAAGAAATAAATAAACTTCCCTAACAGTACTTCTGCGTAAGCTAAGCTTGATGGCAAAGTCACAGGCCTGTTCTGGAGTCACTGAGCTGTGTCTATGTTCAAGCTGGAGGTGAATGCAAGCAAGCTTAAGATAAAACATATATTAGGAGCTGGTCACCTCACCGACTACATGTGAAACTTTCTTCATAAATGATTAAACAGTTGGCAACGTGGTTCAGTCCCTGCAGTGAATGCAGCAGCATTAGCTCAGCCGAGCACTGCTCTCAGGAGGGGGACAGGATTTCCTAACTCCCTTCAAATTTATCTTATTCCAGGATTACAATAACCCTTCATCTCATCATCCTTTCTTTTGAAGCAGCATCAGTAGTTTAACAGGAAAAAATAAGGGGCAAACTTTAAAATAAATAATTGTATATTTGATAAAGGAAAAGAGTGATGAAAAAATTTAATCTGAATGGGTTTAAAGAAGGGGTTTTAAGAGGGCACTCAACTGCTGTAATTGTACTGCTTCTTAAACTGCTTATTATTCTTTTAATTGGGCTTTAAGCTCTTTTTATTGTTGTTGATAATTTAATTCCATTCTAATGTTGATCTTTGTAAGTATGATTTTACAATGAAGGTATTTATTTAAAGCCACCTTGAGTCCTGGTTTTGGGAAAAAGGATATAAATAAAGTGAGAGTGAATTATTATTGTTGTTGTTAGCCTAAATATGGTGCTCATTCCAAGTAGTATAGGCCCACTGAATCAGCGGAATTTACCAATATGTTGATTCAACATTCAAAAATTAATTCAGTGGGTCTACTTTGTGTTGGGTTAACCAACAGAATTCAAGGCATAACAACAACAACAACTATTATTATTATTATTATTATTATTATTATTATTTAGCAGCAGAAGCAGCAGTAGTCATTTTCTAAGTCATTTATATGTTTTGAGTAGAATGGTAACTGTACCCACTTGAGAGCTTCGAAAAGTTCTTAGACTACAGCTCCCATAATCCGAAAACAAATTTGACATAACAATGGGGACATATTCAGGTGCAGTGGGCTATATTTCAGATGGAGGAAGGAACTGGCAAAAGCACAGTTGAGTATTCCTTGCCTAAGAAAACCCTATGAAAAATTTATGGGGTCACCATAAATCAATGAGCAACCTGAAGGCACATGCACACATTTGGGTTTAATCTATGAAAGTTCACCTTATGCAGGTTTATTCAAAACTAAGTCTCATTGAGTAGAATTAGTTCAATTAGGCTCAGGGACTGTACAAACACCCCTGAAGGGGCAGCCTCCAGCCACCTCTTCTTCAGCCAGATCATGGCAACTGCACGCTGTGCCCCCGATCCAGCCTTTCCACTGCATCATATGAGCGCATCACTGGAGGAGTGCCATGATGCCATGCACCATGTGGAGTAGCATGCGCCATGTGGAGTAGCATGCAGCATTATGGCATGCTAGGGGGCAGAATCGAGGCATGCGTCATGTCAACGTGATGCCACAACTCTGCCCTCAGGCCAGCCTTTCAGGCCGGTCTGTACAGGGCCCTAGTCTATAGTAACAATGTTTAGGCTGGCAGCTTTAGATTAGAATCATTAAAATGACCTACATCTGTCTAAGCCAGTGTCTGTACATTTGGGACCATTAAACAATAAGGTATTAGGGACCTTCTTGCTCAACACAACTTGACTCAGCCTTGCAACAGAAGACATATGCCTGTATATACTCGACTATAAGTCGACTACATGTATAAGTCGAGGGCAAGTTTAGGGGCCAAAATTATGGATTTTGCTATGACCCGTGGATAAATTGAGGGTAAAATTTAGGGGCATATAGGAAAGGATATAAAGGATGAAGCAAAGCAAAACAATGTCAAATAACTTCCAAAAGTCCATCAGACATAACTCTTTGCGCTTATTCTTAAGAGTGGATGGATAAGAAAGTAAAGGGGGTCAGTGCTTCCATGACAGATTATACTCTTCCTTTTCACCAGTGGATGGTTCCTTCTTTTAAATAAGAGATAAAATGCAGTACTTACACTGACCTGCAGATAAGTCGACTCAGGTTTTTTGGGTCAATTTTTTGACCTAAATTTCTAGACTTATACATGAGTATATACAGTATTCCAAGGCACAGCTCTGTGGTTTGAGGTGCTTTGGCTACACTCTTGCACCTGAGGAAGAAGGCACAGACTTACATTTCCCCAGATGCACCCCTCATAGACAGGCAGTAGTTGGAAAGGTTAAGACAAGACACCCTACACACAGCTGGGGATGAAGTGGAGATGAAGAATCAGCTTCCATCTCCACAACAATAGCATAACCACATGGCTGGAGACTCAGGGGCTGTACACACCAGCAGCATCCACATGATGCTCCGCCCCCAGACAGGCACAACGCCACACAGTGTGCAGCATCAAAGC